>VZRU01006979.1:93226-239367 GCA_013398155.1 Pedionomus torquatus | reverse complement strand
CTCTCTGAGGTTCAGACACCAGATACAGGTGAAGAGGACCACATTTCATTACATTACCTGGCATAGTTTCCTGCAGGTGGGTGTCATGAACAGGAACCTTGCCTTTCTCTTTCAGCATGGCCTCAAAGACAACATATCTGCCAAATGATGGGGACCTGTCACTCAGCAAGACCTGGGATGTGGGAAGAGAGATTAAACTCCTTCCTATCACATCTGATTTAGGCCTACCATCTCCCTGCTCTTGTACATCTACAGACATCCTGTAGGGACCTGCTCTGCAGCCCTTATGAAACTTCTCCATTTGCAAACAGATGATTTCAAAATGTGAGAGGAAAGGAGCAAGAAAAAACAAACAAACAAACAAACAAATGACTCAAGATATGTTATGTGTCAGTCAGTCCTGGGCTCCAGTCCTTGGTTTCTTTTGCCCTTTAATTTTTTTCTAACGGCTGGAGTGGAGCAATCTTTGCCAAATGATAGGACAGTTTCATCAAGGGAGTTTGAATATGTTTCCAAAAGATTATTTGTGCCAGAGACACACAACTCTTTTAAGATCAGCTTGCTTCCAGCCTCCCAGGAATTTGTTGGTGCTCTGGGCAGAAATCTGTTCACATAATTTTTTGGGATTTTTAGGTATAAGTTTTCCAGGCCTGCTGATTTGAAACGATTTATCCCCCATATAAGGGTTGGGGGTTTTTAATATCTTTCTCAGGTCTTAACTGAGTACTTCATTGTCTTCATGGAAAGAATCACTTCCTCCTGTTTCATTTTGAAAACAGAGCAGGGATTTATTTATTATACACTTCTGCATTTCCCGTCTCATTATTAATGGCATTATCATCTCTATAATGGTCTTATATTATTGCTGGGATTTCATTTGTTCCGAATATATTTTTAAAAAGCTCCTTATTTCATGTTGCCCAGAGACAAATCCATGATGTTATTAGCATCTCATCAATTATGTTCACTTCACAAATTATATTGATTATTATCCATTTCTTTCTTTTCTCTGGTGCTACATTTTATTGGATTTCCCCCATTTTACTTCACTCCTGCAATAGAAGGATCTAGGGCCAAAGATGCTGCTCTTTTGACTGTAGACTCACAGCTTTCTTGCCACGTAACAAATCTTCTTGAAGAAATCTAAACTGTATTTTACAGCAATTTTTTTTTCTTCCCATTCTACTCTCTCTGGCCCCTTCAAAACCACCCAATGTGCATGTTCCAGATTGGATCTGGACTACTTTTCAGCCACAATAAATGTAATTGTCACAAATTTGGTGTCTATACAAGAACAGTCTTCCAGTCCAGTGATTAAATCACCTTCATCTTCCATAATAAAGCTGAAAATAAATTTACTTTGCAACGGCTTCTGAATTAGACTGGTTTTAATTTTGATTTTTTTTAGGAACTTAATGATCTTGTATTACTGCTTGAAGGAAGCCCTTAGAGCACACGTACTTGCATGTACATTCTCTAAGACATACCAGCCTTCTTTATTATTCTCTCTCAGTTTAATGCCCTCCTGGCTGTGCCATTTAGTCTTCATGCAAAAAAAATGATTCCCCTATGGGTGTAGGATTCAGATTATTCCATTAATCTCAGACAGTGGTGGCAAACCTGTGGGGTAGATGGGAAAAGAGCAATGCCACTGTAGCAAAAACCCAGTGTCCTTTCCTCTACCCCTGTTCTCTACCCAGCACTGCTCCTGAGTGGGGTGCAGAGCTGCCTCTAAGGGACATCAGGAAAGGGAGAAGGGAGGAGGTCTTCATTATTCCCTGTGAGTTTGTATGCACGCAGAATGATCTCTGTAAATACCAAGCCCTCCTAATTAGTAAATAATGCAATTAGCCTAAAAGCATTTAAAAATTAAGAGGCCTTATCTATTCCAAGACCTGTGAACTCAATTATCCATGGTTGGTCTACGTTGAGCTGAGGTCACTTTGTGTAGCCTCACAAGAAAGCTTTAGAAGGCTTTCTAATGTCAAGATAATATAAAGTTTGCTTTGAAACAGGTGAGGGTCTATTTGCTGCATATAATCAGGAAATAAATGCCAGTCTGGCATATTTATTTGTTTTATACCAGACCTTTGGGCAAAAGCTATTAGTGATTTGGGACCAAATGTTCTTCTCTATCTTTGGCCTGAAGCAGGGGAACATGATGATCTTGGAGTCCAAAATTGCATTACTGTCATCTGGATCAGAATTTGGATGATGGTGAGTAAACAAATTATAAAATGCAAGTTAAAATCAGCATGTGACAGTATCGGTAGTAGCATGGGAACATAGCCTATCCATTTTTCCCCATAGCCCTGTTGCTTAAAAAAATGTTCCACACTGAGATTCAGCTGGCTACAGTATTGGATTTTATACTGTCCTGCAGTTTAAGTGCTGCTTGTTGATAGAAACATCTTCCTTTGGAAGCACAAAGATCAGGATCCCATTCTTGTAGGAAAAGGAAAACAAAAACCATTCAGCCTTTGCTGTTTTGGCAGCTGCTCATGGATACTGGACCCTGATTGCAGCAAGCAGAGAGCCAGCATGGTTTTTGAATGCCTTGAACTAGCTGCTGATCCAAAACCTACAGTATTAATGAAGATATTTCTGTAAATCTCCGAAGCTTTAGGTCAATCATATGGTCAAACTGTTTGAGTCAAACCTTTCATCCCTTTTCTACCTGTGGCAAAATGTCAGAAGATTATTGTCTTAAATTGAGCAAGAATCTATAATTGTTACCACAGCTAAATCCATCTCACATAATGATATTATACCAAAGCAAATAAAAGATGGTATTTTGTAGCAGCCGTGAGCAAAGAAGGGAGTGATTCAGGTCTCTAATGCCAATTCTTTCAGGATTTTTTTGTTCTCTTTTCACCTTGTAACCTCAAATGTCCTCTCATATCTATCAGTAGTATTTACATTTGTAATCCTTAGGTATTGCACTAATAACCACGTTGCATTCATTAGTACTTTAGCCGTGAGCCTTCTCCTATATCCATGTATGGATAAAATGTAATTGTTTGCAACTTCTGGAAATAGCTAGCACTGAATAAAACTGATCCACTAACTCATCATCATTTCAGTCCCCAAACCAGGCTTGTGGGATACAGATTAGTGCAAAGATATTTGCTAATGCTGAAAGATGCTTGTACAATTAAATGTCTTCTTTATTCAATGGCAGTCTTCTTTTGTGTGGAATATAGCACATTATCATTTATATGGGTATTTTATGTAGCTATACAGTTAGATGGAAGTGTAAGTATCCCCCTTCTTGCCCAGCCTGTCTGTGACATCCCTTATTTAAAGTGTTTTTGAATGCTAATTAGGTTTTCAGTGCCCCTGTCTTTAGTGTCTGCTAGAAGGCAGCTCCCATCCAGTAACCACCTTGAAGTTACCATAGATCTTGCTAATTATCTGTTTCCCCATAATTCCAACATATAAGACCCTGTGCAATCTGTGACAAACGGGGCCTAAATTATGCAGTTAGTGCCCCTGGATTCTGACTTTTTAATGCAGCAAACTGGAAATACTGCAGCTTCAGGTAAATTTTTAAAATAGAGATTATTATTGCATTCAATATAAAATGAATAATCCATGAAAGAAATACTTTGCATTATTTGTCACAGTAAATTAAACTTGTTTTACCCTACACGTGCATTTCTTCTCTGATTCCAAAAAGTACATGAAATGAAGAACTGAAGGGCAAAAAATTATCAGGAACAACTAACAGCAGTTACACTGGCTATAAGACAATTTGGGATTTGGGGCACTAGGGAAGCCTTGGGAAATGATTTGAGATTTGGGATTCAGAACTCAGCATGAATGTTTCTGCTTAAGTAACACGCCTGTAAAAAGCCTATCTGGTTAACCTGTTAAATGGCATGAGAGAAGTGCAGTTTCAGTCTGTCTGCATATGGGAAAACAGTGCTGAGTTACCTATAGCTGTGATAAAGAATATATGGCTATCCAGAAAGCAACAATTTTACAGCTAGATCCTTATAAGGACCTTAAACGTTGCACTGCCTAAATTTTAGGATGGAAGGGTACATCTCAAGTAGTCAAGAGGAAAAACTAAACAGGGGGTACATCTTAAAGTTGATCTTTCTCCTTACAGCAGCAAAAGGATAGAGGTGGACCAAGATGCCTCCTGAACCCGGGACCAGCTGGTGCCTTTGCCCAGGGAACTTTGGTTCCCACCTCAACTGCTCTGCCCAAGTCACTGCTCCTGTCACTAGGCTGGTGGCAACCCCAGGACAGAGTGAAGGAAGAAATACTGTGCTGTGCATGGCATAGCAGCACTTGGTAGCTGAAGAGGACACATCCCCAACTCCCATCATGAAAATGGGAGGTCCTCTGTTTTCAATCCATATCAAATAGTTCTATAGCTCAAACTGTCAGTCCAACACCCTTGCTGCCAGAGGATGTGGAACACTTTTTGTGCTTCAGCTGTCCTCTTCCCATTGTAAATACTTGATACATTTAGGCAAGGGCTGAGGACAGGCACACACACGGCCCACAAGCCCCTGCAGCACCAGGGCTGCGTACCCTGGTGACTAAAACATTTCTGGAGCCATCTGAGAGCTGTGATTCCAGGATCCACTTGAAAATAGGAACAGTAGTGCCCAGAGAACATGTGTACTACAGAGCTCTTAATCCAAGGAAATGCTGCTTCATTTTCTGCTTCTTCTGGTGGGGGGTCTCATCTAATTGTTGAGCTCATGAGTCCATTGGGTCAGACTGCAAGTGGGAGGGACATGAGTCTGTTGCTCTTGGACACCCTCCAGGCAGTTTGCTGCCTTACTGGAGAAAATTTCTGCTAGGTGGCAGATCACCTGAAATTTTTGAAGACTGAAATTTTAAAAACTTTCAGGGAATCCCATGTTGGATTTCTCTCTTAGACTTTGGCTATAACCCTAATGGGTACCTGTACAGAGCCTGTACAGAATAGATGCTAGCAGAGTCTTAATCCAGTTTTAACTGGGGCAGGCGGAGCACATTGATTTGTTTCTTGAATGAAAACCAGTTTCGCCACTAGAGTGCAATTCTGCAGTACAGAATGCCAGGGATACAGATATTAAACTATTCATTTATTATGTGAAGTGCAGATTATTCTGGTACAGGTAGTAGAAGGTTGTGATATGAGAGCTACAACTTTGATATCACCTCTCAGACTCACTGGTGTCTGCAGGGTGAGCTGATGCTGACCGCTTTTCCCATTCACCTTCTTCTTCAGGTGGAACTGGAATGTGCAGGACAGACTCCGTTGCTTTTTTGGACCACTATGAAGATCCAGAGCAATGACAAGGTTCTAGCTTGAAAATGGAAGTTTTATAGACCTGTCAGTACAACTGTTTGTTAGGCATCCCTCAAATGATGTGTCAGACATATCATCCATACGTGAGAAGAGCATTTCACAACTTCCAGACATGAAGATGGCATGACTCTCTGAAGAAGTGTATCTCTTTGCAATTTAAAGCAGGTTTGACATTTTCAAGTCGATTTTTTTCCTGTGTGTTGGGAGGATACCAAGGCCACTGAATTTCACCCAGAGTGGTGTATCACTTCCCCAGCTTCTCATCTATCACCTGAAAAGATAGACCAGTGCATTTCCACCTGTTGCCTCTCAACAACTGTTTTTGGCAAGCTTCTCTGAAAGTGGGTCACAGACCCTCCAGGACTCTAGAGCTTACCAGAAATGCCGGTGGACTCACATATTCCTTGGGCATTGTGTTCCCCTACAAAAAATCTGGTGGGCAACACGAATCACTGGGAAACCTCATGGCAGATATCTCACATTAGGCTACCTCTGGCTGGCTGTCACCCGCATTTCTCAGATGGCTGGCTCCTTACTGACCCTCACCCTGGCAGCAAGCTGGCTCCTTGGACAGCTAGGCTCTGTGTCCGTCTGCCTGGCAGATTGTAGAAGAGCATGTTGCATTTTGGAAATCCTGCTATCTCCCTGCTTGAAAAACAATCCTCTGTTTTCAAACTAAAACACTAAAGATGTTTTGTTTCCACTAAGAATCTTAAATATTTTTGGTTTGGTTTTGGTTTTTTTTGGTTTTGGTTTTGTTGTGTTTTTTTTTTTTTTTTTTGGTCTTGATTACATGCAAAATACTCCAACCATTTTCATTCTGGTTTTTGGCCTGCCCTCCAGGACCCACTGGGGAGACGTCTAGAGCCCAGCTACACCCACAGCTTAATTACACTCTACTGGCATTGACTACATAAATAGAAAAAAGAATTGTTTTGTTTCAGACCGTCTTCTATCCGTCTTATGCTCTTGTAGCATTAGCTGGTCTAGTAACAGATGTGTAAATCACCTGGGCTGTGTACCCATGTACTGGGGGCTTTTCCAAAGGGATGCATTATGATCCGTCTGCACTCATAGTCAGTGAGGATTAACCCTCCAAATGCCTTTTGTTCTTCTCAGTTCTCCCCAAAGTAAAATACTTGAATTGAAAATTACTTACTCCTCTGTTTAAATGATATCTAAAATGGAGGACTATAGCTTCTCTCCAAGTGAATAAGAAGAAACAGTGGAAGTGTCTGAAGTAATAATCAAGGTGAGAATATTCACTTTTGCCATTCTAGCAGTTCACAGTATTATTGGCTTGCTCCTTTGTATTAAATCTTTTCCTTTTTTTTTTTTTTTTTTTTTTTTTCCCTGCTATAGAAATCTAATTTGCATCATGTCTTTCTCCCAGGAGGGAGATGCTAGAAACTCCTCAAAAGCTGATTAAGATTTTTCTCACTGAGTTCACATTTGTCTTGTAATGATTTGTGAGTAGCCTGACTTGTTTGAAATACTAATGCCAGAAGTTTAGTTTAATTGACTAAGCTCTGGGTCTTCTATAAACTTCACAAATTATTTCCTAATTCCTTTCATTACAATGTCCTGGGCAAGAAGTGGATCAGCAATCATCACTCAAATGTAATATATATTCTACATGACTTCGTTTTATACCTGCAAGATGGAGGTTTTGTGATAATTTCTGCAAAAGTGACATGATCATTGCAGAATGGAATTATATGCTGAAGATATAAAGAACTGTGGTTAACTTTGACTCCAGACAAAGGGGTTTTGTAATGGAACTGTACCTATTGATCTAATACCCATGATATTTTCCTGTTATCTATGCAATCCAGGACTCCTCTCACTATCATTTAATTCAGCTCCTTTTAAGACTTCTTTGCACCAGAGAACAGCTGCATACCTTTCATACATTTATACATCTTCATACATTATCTGTTAATGAATGTCCTTGAAAACAGTTTCTCTAATCCCTGCTAACTAATCAGGCTGCAGGGAGCCCAACCTATTAGCCAGCAAGTTGGTGAATATCTCAACATTAATATAGAGCAAGTAGACAGGCCTATGAGATGTAAAATCAAATTTGTCTTTGTTAGGTTTCAAGTCAATTAAAGACGGGCATCTATTGATTTTGAAATTTGTTGGGATTCCAGGAAACCAACTTAACAGGGTTGCAAGCCAAATCCTTACTCTATTTAATGCCTCAGTAAGGCTTTTATTACTGCTGCTTTTAGTCTTCTATCACCTCCTCACATATTCTTTCACATTTATTTCTGTTAAGCATTCCTAGAGGGTTTTCTCCCAGGATCTGAACTATTGCAGTGTCAGCTGTTAACCTTGGTGTGTAGACTGAGCTTTTAAAACTTCTTTATCCATTTTATCACTTTTGCATAAATGGGAATAACCACTTGCAAATAAAACAGTTTGTGACTATGCATCTGAAATATAGCCTGCTTAACACACCTCCAAATGCCCTTCTAATTGTAAGAAATGGTTATCCTTTCTGTTTTGCTAAAGTCAAATGGCTGTAATGGAACCATTGGCATCAAGGAAGGATGTTAAACTCCTAAAATCCAAGTTCTTCATAGATTCTGAAGGAACTTATTCAAAACAATGCAAAGCTGCAAAGCCGCAATTCTAATAATCTCTGTGTAACTATTGCAAAATCTTTTTTTGTTTTTTTTTTTTCGTTTTTTTTTTTTTTTCCCCTGCTCCTTATTTACATTAGTGTTTATCTTCCTTCTTTATAGGACTGGCTATCTGGCATATAAGGTGCTCCTGCCCCTCCAAGGCATGACTTGGTAAGTATTCTCAGACCATGCCTAACAGGTACAGACAGAATTACATTTCACAAAACAAAAAGATGTTCCGAACTTTCTTTTATATCAGCAACAGGCAATAAGAGATCTTTATGTGTATTGACCTAATGGCTGGCACATTCTCACTGGAGAATGGGAACTTGCCTGCCTCCTCCTCCTCCTGCCTGAGGGGATTCAGATCTCCTTCAAATCTCAGGATTTATTGGAGAAAGAAGGAAGGCACCTGTATCTTAAAAGAAGTATGTGCACTTCTTCAGGAGTGAAGAGGCCAGCATACTAATCACTGCTTCTGAGACTATGGCTTTTGAACAGGAAACTGAAAAGCAGTGCTGGAACAGTGCTTCTGGATTGGGAAAAGTGGGGTTGAAATGCCTCAGGGCTCCTCATTTTGTGGGCAGATGCGGTTGGACATGATCATCTCCTCTTCCTCTACTCCTGCTTCAGAAATGAGTCATGCTTGTTGCTATTGAAAAAAATTCATGAAGAACTGCGTAAAGGTTTCCAGATAGCACGGAAGTAGGGAACTCATGTCCCAGTATGACAGCATGGTGCTCAGCTCCCTTACCTTAAGCAGAAAGCTCCTAGTTCAGTGTCTTGTCTGTTTGGGCTTGCCATTTTGGGGTTCCTAAGTCCTCATATTCTAGGCTTATTTAGTGTCCTCCAGCACATCCTTTCTCTCTGGTCAGTGTTTCCCCTCTTACTCTGCTGAACTCTATGTTCATTTCCCATAGAAAATAGGTGGGTTATATCCATTTTCACAGTTTATTATTCCTGCTAAGTACTCATTTTCTTTTCACTAGTGAAGCATGGTATCAGCATAGTACGGTACACAGTGTAGTGCAAAAGCCATGGCTACGGATGTGTAGGAGATGCCCCACCTACATATCCCCAGGCAATTTTCTCTCCTTCTCTCAACATTTCCTTTTGTGGGAATTTAACATTTTTGAAGAGTTCCTCCTTCTTTATGTCAGTCTGGTCTGGGATTTCTTTCAATCCAGTGTTATTTCTTCTCTCTCAATTCTCCAAATTATCTATTTTTTAGGTCCTTGCTTTCAAGCTCCTGAAGTCTCTTATCTGTATCAGTAACTGTATCTGAATGCTTGTTTAAGCCTGCCTCAACTTCAGTCACTCTACCTTTTATTGTAATTCCCTGAAAGCGGCTTGCATCAAAGCTTCCATTGATGTTAGCTCAGACAGTAATTCTCTAATGTCTGCCAATCTTCCTCTGTTGTACTTTGTTTGCTGCACCACGTTAGGCCTCCGGGACCTCCTGGGGTCCCACTGCGTCTCTCTGGCTGCTTGCAAAGGCATTGGTAATATCAGAAGTACACCTCTGTATAAGTGTGCTGGCATCAGGGATCACCAAATATTTTTAGGTGGGGTTTTGGGATGTTTTGCATTCACCAAAAATCATTAAGAATGGCATACTAACGGTTGCTTTGGAAAACTACTACAGCCTTCAAGACATACCCATTGCTCTGAAGAGCTTTTCCTCCCTGTTTTTTCTTTCAGATTTCTGAACTTTTCAGGCTTTAGTAGCCTCTCTGGTCCAGGTTGGGACACATGACTCATTGCTGCACCCTTATGGTCCTTCTACATGCACATAAAAAAGAATTACTGAGGAAGATGCATTACCAGCCCCAATCCCATTTATCCTGTAAAAGTGGTCACCCAGTCCCAGGTCTACAGGCTTAAGCTTCCCCTTTTGCCAAAAAGCAATCAAACATATTTCTCATTTATGCTTTTCCTTCCATATAAACATGGAAAAATTCCTAGCCCTGCATTCTGCATTTCTTTGAAGATGGTCTGTGCCTTCATAGTTCCTCTTTATAATACAGAGTAAAAGAGATGCCTAATTTCCCCCTCTCCCCACCCTTTCTTCACTGCCCTCTAACTACTACTGAAAAAAAGTATTCATAAGCTCCTTGAAGCAGTTGTACTCAGTCTGAAATTTTTCTCTCCCCAGCTTCTTTTACAACCAGTACCTGCCCAGACTGAAAGCGAATGCCCCATCCAGTGATGAGGCTGCCTGATGTACTTTCCCAGGCTAGAGTGAAAAAGCACATCTGTAGTTATCCAATGTTGCAATACTCTGGAAAACATGACAGGAAATGTGTAATTAGAAAATTCCAAGGAGACATGCAAATCCTAAATCCTATCTACCCATGGGTTTTGCATGTCTCTTTGTGAACTACACGAAGCTCACAAGGGTTTGATTTCCCAAAACACTCATTTAGAGATAGATATTCAAAGTCTCAAAGAGCCCACCGCAGAGCTTGCTTTTGAAAGCGTGCTGAAGAACTTCACTGTCGTCATCCTCTATAAATTTGTCCTTTGGTGAACATTACCCCTTGTGCTGGAGCAATACGGACACCAAGGGCAAAAAGCCCAGGAGAGCTCCCGTGTAGGGCAGAGAAGCTAATAACACAAGGAGCACCCTACATTGGGCTCTGAGCAAGGGGCCAAACTCATGTTCCAGCCTCTGCTCATGTGGCTTTCTGGATGGTTTCATAGCTCAGCTGTGCCCTTCAAAAACGCAGAAGGGCGGACAACTATGTAAGTACTGTCCTTTGTAGCAGTGCATTTTGACCTGGTGGAAATGCCATGTGCTTCATGCCAGCCCTGCTGTTCATTGCTGCAAAGACCCTTGCTTTGCCCTGAGATTGTGTTTATAACCATACTGCAATGAATCCTACAGCTCCCATGCTCCCTGCCGAGGGAACAGTAGCAACAGCCCAAAAGATAGAGTTCTGCACAGGTGATATTATTCCCCTCTAAATTAAAATGTGGAAACCTCCGTCACATTCTCTGGAGATGAAGAAATCAATCAGCAATCCTTGCCCTCCAAGAACAGAAATGTATGAACCTGTTTCCTTTGCTTTAATCTACAGGGATATCTGTACATTCTGCTTTTGGTTAGGTTTTCTTTTTTTTTTTTTTCTTCAGTTCTCTCCTTGCCCAAGATCTCATAACCCTGATTTAGGTGCTAATACGTCGCAGTGAATTCCCATCCCCAGGCAGCTTCATCATCTCCAAGCTGTGAAGGCTTAAACTCTTAACCTGTCATAATACTGTGATTAAGACCCGTCATAGATTTGAATGGTTCAAAAGCCCATCTCTGCTTCACTGTCGGACACTCTCTCTTGCTAAGTGGAAGGCAAAATCAATTGCCCCCCACGTGAAACCGAGGGAAGCCAAGTGGGCAGTTTCCATGGCATTTTACAGCATTATAGCCCAGCTCCCTGGCCGTGTTTATTCTGCACTTCTAGTTCTGCCGTTTGTAGTTTTGCTGGTCTTTCTGATGAAACAGAATAGTTTTCTTTTTCTCCTTCATATTGCTGATAACTTGGAGTGGCTTTAAATGACCATAAACTTACATTGCCATATTACACTGTTCCTCATGACTTTTTGATCACAGTACAGAAATTTGCATCCTTCTTGTTAAAATCCCAAAGTCATGGGTCTCCCCGGTACATTGTTTGTCATTCAGGTATTCCTAAGATAGCCCCACTTCAAACAGTCATCTTAAAGGCTGAATAAATCCATAGCGCCTAACTGAAGAAAGTAAGTGATGGTGAGCTGTGAGACCATGGAAGCTCACTAGGAATGTTACGAGTGGGACAAGACCTGCTCGCAGAAAGGATTTTTTGCTTTGTGCTGTGCCAGCTCCAGCTCCGAGGGTGTACGCATGGGTGTGTTAGTTATCTCCCGTACAGTAGAATAAAAGCAGTTGAACAGTAGTAAGCCTGGATGCTCACTGCCAGACAAAAGCTTAAATCAAAACAAAAGAGGAAAGCTGTGGTTCTGCACTAAGCACAGACGGTAGATATGCAAAAACGGAGTATTTACAGGAGCCAGACAAAAATAACTGCATATGCAAAAAGCCTCTCCTTTTTTGCAGTTCATATCAGTCTGATTTCTATCTTGCCTTCAGTGATCAGGAAGAAAAGAGCTCCTATTGTTTAGTGACATTTCCGAATATTTATAGTTCTCTCGTAGTAACCTTTTGTTTGGTAGATAGTGGAGTTTGCACAGCATGCTGAGTATGTCATTAAACATTTGCCTGAAGATCTGAGTGTTAGCATCAATGACAGAGTTTCCTAAACATGTCACATTTTCTTTGGCTGTCATGAAAAATTATAGCTACTGTGACTCACACTTTAATAGCAGCTATTTGTGATATTTTAACCTAATGTACAGCCCCAGAGGAGAAACAACAGACACAATAAAGCATCTGCCAGTGACTTGCTTGATCGAAGGGACTTTGGCATTATTAGGATGCCAAATTAAAGAGAAAAGGCTCTTGTGTCAAATGCCAAAGGGTCTCAGTGTTTGTTAACTTCACTGTAATTTATGTCTTATCTCTGAAATCACATAAAGCAAAAGAAAAGAAATATTCCTTTCCTTTCTCTTGTTTCTTTCTTTGTGCTTAGCTGTGTAGTTCTTGTGATAGGAAGGGTTAAATACTTTAAAAAAACACATGATGAATCATTAAAATTTTTATTTTTAACAATTAAAGTACCTAACAGGAAACATTACCTTGTAGTGTATCTTAGAGATTTTTTTCAATCTAAATTTTTAAAAGTAACACAAAGGTTGAATGATATGCATATTTTGGATGCCATGTGGAAAAAAGGCACTGGTGTTACATTTCTCCATCTTTTCTCTCAATCACCTTACTCTTTTGTGTAAGAGAAAAAACAAAAAATGGATATTCCAGGTGTGTGTAAAAGGAAAACTCTTCTTTTCCTGGACTCTTTCCCTCTTTTTGCCAAAATCTCTTACGCCCTCATTACATACATCAGGAAACTTATCCATGTCCTAATTTGCCATCTTTAAAATGAGAATAGAAACACTGGCCTCCCTCCTACTTAAATTCAGCCTTGCTTGGAAGTGTTTTAAAGACTTGGAGGGAAGACGAAATAGTTGCACAAATGATATGGTTTTGATTTATACAAATTCAGATATTTATCCCATATAATTAGGGTGACAATGCCAAAAGCTGAGCTCCAAAGGAAATACAAATAATTGCCACTGATAGCAGCCAGTTAACAAATTTTCTTGTGATGGAGTTCTTGAAGCCTGTTTTAAAAGCATAGATGAATACACCCTTCTGGAGCAATATCATCAGCCACACAGACCTCTTTGCCTTGGAGTAAAGGAGCCACTGTAGGATTTACAACAAAAGACCAAACTCTGCAGTCCCATGTGTAGCTTCACTATACATCATTTTCTTCAAAGTATTTGCTTCCCCACAGGAAAAAAAAAAAAAAACAAAAAACACCATGAAATGCGATGTTGTTTTTGCTTGTCCTCATGGACATTCAGTAAATCAAACCACATTACAGCAACTATGTTCACATTTCAACATAAAACTCTGATGCCACCTAAGCAGCTTTGTGAAATATGTTCTCAATAAACAGGACTGAACAGTAAAGTTGCTATCTGAATTGAAGAACAAAACCTTCTTAAGAAAACTTAGATTCCCTTTTCAGACCTTATTGTATCTGTTAGACTGACACCTGCAAATTCATAAAATTTTAATGAAAATTTGATTGCATTCTTTAAGCAAGACTCCTAAGCAAGATTTGCAAGGAAGGAAAAGTCTAGCTGTGATCATTTTCCTAATTATCCACAGATTGCATTTTCTATTTTTATTGGTTTCATTCATCCCTCTGGAGCAAGTCTTTGTTTCTAGCGGATGTGTTAGCACAAGTACATCCATTATCATGCATTGATCCTTACCTTTGCATTGTAATGTAATGATCCTTCCTCTAAGAAACACCAACATGCATTCCTGCCTGATAATGGTATATCTGGATGAGCACTATCATGCAATACTTTTCCTAAGAGGATTATGAAGACAGAGCTGAAGTTTTTCATTGTAGTTTGATCTTAAGAAGCATGTGGGAATGCTGCATTTCTCTCCTCAAGATTCAAATAGAATTAGTTCCTAGAACTGAAGGATTGCAGGTGTCACATGTTGTTATAAGATCATTCAGAGAGAGTGCCTAAGATTTGGAATCCCACTAAAGTCACCCTTTCAAACCGAGACTGCAGAAAAGGAAAGAGTACAATCTCAGAGGCGGGTCTCTTTGAAACAGGTGTTTCAACACTTTTTTTAAAAAGGAACAATGGGAATTTGGCACCTAAATCTAATGGACACAAAAATAATCATACAACCAAGAAAAGCAAAAGCTGTTGTTGTGTAAGACCTCATTTTTTATCTCAGTCCCACAAGTAATATCAGCAGTTACATCAGCAATGCAGTCTCCCACTGGTTATGGCTTGGGCTAGGATGATGTCCATGTCAAGGACAGCAAATATTCTTCAGAAGACACCATCAAGATGGCCCTGCAATCGCACGGACCCACGGGGATTCAAACAGTTTAAAAACAAATTTTGGCTAGCTCCAGTCCACAGCTCAGCAATGAAGTATAAATTCAATGTGAGTTGTTATTGATCAAAAACTTCTTGTGAGTTGGACACTCCCCTGTCTAGAATGAAAAGAGAAGTAACACAACACTCAGCCCATTCTATAAACTGCTTTTACTTCTATAACACATTCAAATATTGTCAGAAGGTATATGCGGAGGTAAGCTGAGATGCTAGTGAAGGACAGAGGAAGGGGGAGAAGGAGGGAGGGAGGTTACAGAAGGAAAAGCAATCTACAACAAGGTGGAAGAAAGCATAAACCATCCTGATTTATACTTTTTCTCCACCCCTTCTGTTGATTGTTTTTCCTTCTAGAGACACATCTTTTCTCTTCTTCTACAAGGTGTGATGTGAACTGATTTATACTCTCTTCCCAACAGATAGTTAACAGACTGTCCTATTCAAGGAAAAACATTAAAAAACTAATAAACTTTACCTTGTTCAGCTAGCTTTGTCTTCACCAGCTGTTTTTTATTTCATGCCAATCAGCTTCATTGGCAACATAGAAAACACCATTGAATGTGTTGCCATAACTAGCAATAATACAAAGTATGCACATATGGGCTTAAGTGAAGCACACAGCAGTAGGTACTTGGAAAATGTCAGATGCAAATGAGTCTTGGATTGTTCTGTGTTTAGCAGTCCTGTACAGGACCGAGTATTGGCTGTGCAATGGGTAGAGCTGAATAACACACCAGAGCCTATCTTTTCCCTGTTTCACAGCTCTGACAATATAAATTGCTGTACCTTTCTGTAGGAGTCACTTAGTGAGCAGAGGAGTTAGGAAGAAGCAAAAGAGTCTCACAAAGCTGCCCAGACCCTAGCTTCCACCCATGGCATTAGAGCAAGGGTACAAGGGTACTGGGTGTTGGGTGGGTTACACAGGCAAATACACATTCTTTGCAGGCAGCAACCACAAGTCCCCTTTTGAAAAGATCTATCATCCACAGTATGCTCAGGTGGTCAGAGAAAGTGCCCCGATGGCCATGGCCTGGGGCTAGAGTGAGCTGGACTCTGCAGGAGCTCATTTTTGCAAGCATGAAATTTGCTCGCACATTGGAAGCTCCACTTCTTTTTTGTAACAGACAGTTTACATAACGCTGCATATAAACACCTCAAAGATATAAGGAGTAGTGACTACTCATGACATATGTGAGAAAGAAATTTCCAAACTTAAAGACAAAACACTGCACTTGTTGTCAAAGAATTTCACAAGGATCACATCTGGAAAATGCCCAGAAAAGAGCAGCATGGAAAAGAGAAGGCTCCGGGGAGACCTTCTAGCAGCCTTCCAGTATCTGAAGGGAACCTAAGGAGAGCTGGAGACGGACTCTTTGTCAGGAAGCGTAGTGATAGGACAAGGGGTAATGGTTTTAAATTGGAAGAAGGGAGATTTAGATTAGATATTAGGAAGAAATTCTTTATTGTGAGGGTGGTGAGGCACTGGAACAGGTTGCCCAGAGAAGTTGTGGATGCTCCATCCCTGGAAGTATTTAAGGCCAGGCTTGATGGGGCTTTGAGCAACGTGGTCTAGTGGGAGGTGTCCCTGCCCATGGCAGGGGGGTTGGAACTCGATGATCTTTAAGGTCCCTTCCAACTCTAACCATTCTATGATTCTATGATTCTATGCTACAATATAGGACAAGAAAGTATTCTCATATTTTCAACCAAACTTTTGTTGTATAGTAACTTTTTATTATGGCATAAACATTTGAGAATCCCAGATGTCATGAAATGCAAACCACGCTGAGTCACTGCTTCCAGCAGTGAATTCCAATCAGGATTAGTTATTGCCAGAAAACAGTACCCCTTATGGGTGTTCCTGGTGCTAACAAGGCCAGTGGAGTTCTTATTTCCTATCATGTCATGTTCCCTCTACCAGGCCTCTTGATGTTTCACATCTGATATTGGAGGTGAAGCATAGAGACAACAACCTGCAGCTCCTGCTTTTAGGAGTTTTCCCCTGGTTTTAGGGCAATGGAAATAGCAGTTTCCCATTTTTGCTCATGTGGCTTCCAGGCTGAGGTTTCTTTTAGCAGGAAGCTGCCACCCTACTGTTCTGGGTACCTATGAGGTGGTTTTCCCAACTCCTTGCTGTGTCCTTCCAGAATGATGGCTGCCTTCAGCTTGTTGAGCACTTGCAGATCTTCTGCATTGGACTTTGTCACTTTTCAACCTGCTGAGGCCTCATATGCTTGTGTCAGAGCCTCTACTTATTCCTGATTGGGGAAGAAAGGATCTGGATGGCTCTTGTTTCAGACCCAGTAAGTACAGCAGCGTTTTTCCACATCACCTCTTGTGTCCTGCTGGACTTCTAATGTGAGGTCCTTTTGGGTGGTAACTCTGTGTTATGGAGATTTAATAGAGCATCCAGTTAACACAGGTGTACTCTCTGCTAGGGGCTTCCAGGAATACTAAGAGCTTAAGAGCAAGAATAGGATTTCATGTCTGATGTTCATGTGGAAATAAAGACAGCTTTTCAAAGGTCTGTCTCTACAGCCTGCACCGAAGTGACCTGTCAGGGTTTCATCTCAACTTGACATTTTGGCAGTGCTCTTCAGGTAAGAACTGAGAAGGTTCAATATTGTCAGAACTTGACTTGAAAGGATTTTCAACAGTTCTGTTTCTTATTCCCTTCTGGCAAGAAAAAAAAAAAGAAAAAAGGGTTTACATGTGAAAATCTCATGAAGCAGAAAATCCAGCTTTTACACCGCATTTCCTCTTGGCGACAAAGGGCACAAGAGTGACACAGTCCATAGCATGGCCTCAACACCATTTGCGTTTTGGAGAGGGGTTGCTTGCTGTCCCTGCAAAAATGTTGTGTCATTTCTCAGGCTGTCTTTATCTAGATAATATTTAAAAAAAAAATCAGTGATGAGTCTGCCTAAAACTCCTACCTCCACCTTCCAGCACAAGCAGCATATTTTTAATACAAAATAGATTTCTCATCTTTGCCCTCGGGTAAGTGATATTATATGATGTAAATAGGTAATATAACATTTCTTTTGTATTCTATCTTACAGCATAAGTTATCAGAAACAATGACTCTGGCACAATAGTACAGACACCTTTGAAAATGGTTTTGTGCTGGCTCACCCGACACATTTTCCTTCCATGGAAGGAAAATACTGTGAAGCCACTTAGGAGGAAATGAGTTCTGGAGGTAGTTAATCATTTGTGTAAGTGCAAGGTGTGGGATGGGAGATAGGATTCACAGGCAGCAAACAGCAGCAAGACACTGAGAGAATGTGTATTCCAAGTGCCATTAATTTGCATTGAGTACATGGGGCTAGGAGAAGTGGTCTAGTTAATTAAACCATCTCACTGAAATGGATTCAAAATCGGGTTAGTTTAGCATTAAAATCAGCTTTAACCTACATTCCACATGGGTTACATTGAGATAATTTATTCTGTATCTATCTAATTTTTTCTATATCTGAAGAAGTTCAGATATGGTTTTATAGAGCAGAGATACTTGTGTAAACATTCCTCAGTATTTGTATGTTCTTCCTCTCATTTCACTCATTTGAAAATGTCAGTACAGACAAAAAACTAAAGGATGAGATTCGTGGAAAGCTAATTTTTGCAAGAGACAATGGTGAAGTGACCCACTGGAAATCTGCAGAAAAAGTCTAGCTTTTCACCTCCAGACACCTGCAATGAAAAACACTGGGGTTTGATAGCATCTATTTATTCCTTTTTATTCACACAGTAAACCACAATGCAAGTCAGTAGGGTTAGTTCAAACTTACAATATTGGGAGTGACGTTAAAGAACACTGATGAACCAGGTGGAGGAAGTCAGGTTAAAATAACATCTGTTTGATCAGCACCTGTCTCTATTCACATTTATTATCTTCATCATATTCCCCATACAATAAAATGGGTGTTATTTGTGTAGATAATACATAAGGGAGAGGAGTCCACTATGTACACAGATGGTAGGCATTCATCTCAAATTAAAATTATCATCTTTTGGTAGCCCAAAATTTGTTTAAATGAAAGCAATAAAGCCCACAGGAGTGCAAGGAGCAACCCTATTGTTGTATGGCTACCCTATTTTCTTAGACAATGAAAGATTATCTTTAATTTAAATATTTTTTTAAAATTTTAATTTCATTTGAGGTTTTACCATCTGTGTGTGCGCTGAACTCCTCCTCCCTGTGCTCTTAGCAAAGCTCTTAGTCTCTCAACTTGGGATCTAGAGATAGGACAGGCTGGAGAGATGTGCATCAGAACTGATCAAAAGGGACTTTAAAAGAAAATTTTAGTAACTGGAAAGTTAAAGAGCTATTCAATGTGAAGTTGTATACACTCAAGATTTGCATTTTCTGACACATCCTACTAAAGAAGAATGAATACCAGAAATACACTAGAATACTTTGTCAATAATTCCACAAGTTGCCATGGTTTCTGAAGAAGAATATGGCTCACTAAAAGCTTGAGCTCACAGTCACAATTATGGTCAAGGGAATGATCACCTTTACAGTCCCCTGAACTGTTCTGCTACTGTGACCTGAGAGCTTTTGGCAGAGTAAGATTAAGCTTTTAAGGGTTTGTAAGACTGGCTCCTGAGGAACCATAGTCATAGAAGAGCTGAAGATGCCCAAACCACACACTGCAAACACAGTCAGTTTTGTACTCATGGAGAGTCCCTGTATGAAAATGTTTTCTGTCACTTCTGTTATTCAGTGTATGAAGCAGTACAGGGACAAGCAGGAATTAGGCTATTGATGTCGAAAGTGTCTGTTAGAGAAGATTTGAGCATAACAGCTACAGGCACAGGGAACAGTGGAAACCCAGCATCTCATAGGAAATCAAAATCTGAGACTTTTTATTAGGTATATCCAATTTTTATCACCCCCTTCACACGTCATGCTCATCCTGCCACATAGCATTTCAGCTTACTTAATTTTCTGCAGTTGTATTTCTACAATAACCCCTTGTTATCAGCATGATGTATAAATTACAAGCTAGCACAGCCATGGTATCAACAACCAAAAAGGTTCCTAAACAGGACAGGACAAACCAATGCACGAAAACAGGATATTGTGAAAGAAATTGCCATTCAGATCAAAGAGATGGAAAAGAGGTGATCTATAAAACAATGATTTAAAATACATGTTTAAATTTCCATCTACCAGTCTCTCCCAAAAGCATGCATTGCTTTTCAATGCAGAGTTTCAACATGTAATTTCAGTGCACATAAAATTCCTAATAGGAGGCAATATACTAATAGGAGACAAGTTAATTCAAACGCAAGTTAGCTGACAGGCCACAAAATGCAAAACAACCAGAAAATAAGTATCTATTTTTTCTTTCTTCGTGGAGTTTCCTTCACATGTAATAATTGGGTTTAGTGTCCTGAAACAGACAGTAAAATGGATACCTACAAAACTGACTGCAGATAGGTGAAGTGTCATTTATTAAGCAATAATACCCTTTGAAATCGGTCATTACCAGCGGTTTTTGGTTATGGACCATTAATATTTTAACTAGCAAGTCATTAATAGTGGTAATAGCCAATTCTAAGGGGATTATTGCTTGAATAAACCATTTTTTATGATTTTAAAACTTCTGAGAATCTTGGTCTGTTTTAACTTTAACTTTTGATCCTTTGGAACGTCTCTGCATGAAGAGTTATTTCTATTCACACAGTAGTACAAGCATTGCTACAGCTGCACAACACAA
This sequence comes from Pedionomus torquatus, assembly GCA_013398155.1. Taxonomy (NCBI): domain Eukaryota; kingdom Metazoa; phylum Chordata; class Aves; order Charadriiformes; family Pedionomidae; genus Pedionomus; species Pedionomus torquatus. The sequence goes on along the minus strand of VZRU01006979.1, from coordinate 219,109 downwards.
TCTTGCATGGAATTTGTTCACAACGCGTATGGCAAAAGGTCTCCCTTGCCTGTATTATTATATCTGTGATGCTGATTCTCAGTCATGGCTTCTCTCATCTGACTTCTTTCTTTTTTGATGACTGTTCTATAGCTTGCCTTGATCAGGGAGACCTAGAATGCATCAGTCATAGCCTCTAATCTCTTCTCTTGCATCAAGCTATGGCTCTCTTTTGATTTAGCTAGGTATGTACAATTACTCTCAGATGAGGTTCTGAGGGGCAGAGAGATACGGTTTAGTCCAGGCAGAGAGATGCAGTCTATTATTTTTGTGCCTGCACACAGAGTAAGCCCAATATTTAGACTCTGTCCCTCTATATCTATTAAAATACTGGAATTTATTTTACAGATACCTCCCCAACAAGGTTAAATCACACAACTCAGGAGAAATAATTTGACACAAAAATGTATATTTCATGAGAATGGTCCCAAGCCTATATCATGTTCACATGAATATAGCTAGAGATAGGAAAGACAGATAAGAAAGATAAGACATAAAGTGCCTCCTACCCCTCTGGAAAGCAGAGATCACTTTTCCTCAGGAGACACAGTATTTCCTAACTTTGATCCTATCAGGCTAGCCAGGAAAGAAATGGTATCTATTTTATGACACTCCAGAATTCCTATCTCTAAGATGCTACTGGAAATCTAACTTTTTAAGTTGTCAACTCTTTCCTTGACTCAATAAAGGCATCAAAAAGGCTACTGACAGAATCCTGGTCTCAAAACCTGTAATTTTATTGTAGGCTCTAGGAACGGGGTCCAACACTATCCAGAAGGCAGAACCAGGAGTAGGCAGATAGCATCATGGCAAAGTGCATCAGATTTTTTCAAATTTTCAGATTTCAGTTTCCTCACCCTGATCAGATTATATTCTGTCTTTTTTAATGTCCATTTCCCCAAATATTCCCAAATAAATTTATAGTAGTTAAGTCTTTATAGCAGTCTTCCAGTTTTAGAGATATACAACAATGCCACCTTTCAGATGATACAGTTCATTTGAATTGTCAAGAGCAGTAAGTCTTCCAATGGACAGGTTTTCTATCGAGGTCTCAGCCCACAATACTTTAATACAAGATGTCTCTTGTGTGGGGCATGACAATTTCTGAGAGTGGAATTGCTGCCAAACACATCCCAACAGCACCATGGGTGGGACTCTGCTGACGAGTTGAGTAGTTTAATTCACTTCATCATCTGATAGGGGATAATTTCACTCAAAAATGTGAGAATGCATGAGGTCCCTTCCACAGATACTGAATATACACAATAAATTGGCATAATCTGTTCTTCAAAACACTAATGGTCTGCATTATGATTGTACTTTTCAAGAAAAAAAACAAAAGCATGAATTAACTGGTATATTGGATCTTTCAAAATAGAATTGACACTGAATGCAAAAAATGCAAATATTTCTACTGGTCCTTTTCATGCATCCTCAAAAACCCAGGTAATGGTGTGTCTGTGAGCGAATCCACAACCTTATTGATTGTGATCAGCCTTTGATTATTCATTTATTCCTAAAGGTACAGCAGTCACCCAGAACCTACAGGAGGGCTCTCTTCCCAGTTTCTCCCTGTTTGCTTCTTATTCCCAGCAATAACATTGTGCCTCTCTGACTCCTTCTCCAGCTGTCCTTTTTAAGCAATTTTTTTTGCAAAGATAATAGCTGCATCTTCATACAGAAGCAAATCAGCACATCCGTAGGTAAGAGATGATCTATGAGAGGTTTATAAATTAACAGATAACAGGCAGTATAACCATCCAGTAATTATTACACTGGGGGAAAAGGGTGATTTAAGAGACTGGCAATATGACAAGGAATCTTACTTCTATATCGGTAGTTACAGTTCTGCCAGGTCAATGGTGACTGAAGGACATTACCTTGTCCCTGTTTGGACAAGCTGTTTGGTGGCTTGTGTTAAAGTATTGACAGACAAAGTCAGTGACAGACTCACACATTTTTAGAAGTTGAAAAAACACAGAATTATTTCTTCATTCTTTGCTTTACTGCCAGGAAAAAAAGCTCAAAGCTCATCTCATTCCCATGCATTTGTGTTCTTCTTTATAAAAAGGAACCAATTCATGGAAAAACTCCTTTGTTTTCAGGCTTAGAAACTTGAGGATCAGGATTTATGAGTTCTGGTTGTATAAGTAGAAGGCTGTTCTTGGCATTTCTCATAGGACTGGCCATGGTTTCACCCCGTGGTCCTGTGTATGTCTCATTGATATTCTCGTCCAAGACTGAGAGCGTCATCATCAGAAAGAGAAAATACAGATGGCAATTCAGCAAACATAATGAAATGCAGGATTAAAATCAGTGCTAAAGTGTTATCCTTCCTGCTATGGTGGAGTTAGGAACATGGAAGGAAAAATGTGTGAGGCTCTGACAGTGATGTGTATTAAACCTAAACCTGCTGCAGTGGGGGGACAGAAAGAGAGGCCAGGGTGACAGTGAAGTTTGGCTCCTCTCCTCTGTTTTTGCTGTGTAGTTGCCATGGCTGCCAGGAACTAGTGATGCAACTCACTAAAAATAACTCTTAGAAAGATACAGATCTTACAGATTGGGCAAAAATGAAGTCACTCCTATTATTTACCCCCTTTCTGGCCTCCTCCTCCAGAAATATTCCCAAAGCAGAACTGGGACTTTAAAATGGAAGATATTTTGTGATGATTTACACCTGAGCTTTATCAGATATACACTTAGATTTGCTTCCTCTCATACACAGATCCCTAGAAACAGGACATAACTATGACAGATATTTGCAACCCACTCTGAACTCTAGCCTTGGGAAGTCTTTTTCACCTCAGCATACACATTAAGTTTAGTCAGAAAAGGCATTACACATTTGATGGGAAAGGATCAGGATTTACCTCAAGAATAAAAAGTATAATAAGTAGGGATAAATAAGAAATAAGATTTGAAATTCATATATGATATAGTAGCACGAATTAATCTTGTACTATACTTATCTGCTCGAGGCCACCTTTGTGCAACAACACAACAGCAATCCTAAATATCAACCACTCCTGCAAGATATGTTAAGATCTGCAGAGAAAAGGCATGTCTGTTGGTGCAGCGTATTCTCATCATGAGTTTCATAGGTGGGGCATCCAGTGCATAGTGGTGAAGTAAACAGGATTTCCAATTTTCTTTTCAGTTCACCTTTACAATGATGCTGTCAACTGGAAATGAAAAAGGAAGGAGGCAATGAAGCAAGAATATTCAACCACAGCTGAGAAAGGAAAAAGTAAGGGTAAATGCCAGCTACAAATATAGAGGAAAAGAGGAGCACGCTTATATCAATGAAAAAAAAAAATTAGGGAAGAAAGCAAGCAAGAAAAAGATGTCTTAAAAATAACCAGGCACAAAATTTCCTGAGAGACTGAAATATACCTGATGGGTTTTAATCTATTTTTCACAACAGAATAATGGATAGAAAACTTGAAGAACTACATAGGCTTGAGACTATGCAGACTTGTTATACTTCCCATCAGTCATGAGTATCTGGTTGATGTAGCCGTCTGCACCGCAGCTGGAGGGTGACTGTGTGATTGAAGACTTTGGAGATGGTACCTAGAAGCCTGTCTGCTTGAACATGATCTGAATGTAATCTGTAACTAAATTGCCTTTGTAAAAACTTCACTTACTAATAAAGGGAAGAGATTACTTACCCAAAACTTGAGATACGTTTACTTTGCAGGAGCTAGCAGATAACTTCACAGTAAAATTACTAGCTCTCCATACCACTGTCTACAGGCCTCAAATTAGTCTCTACATTTCATGTAATTTGCTGAGGGCATGTGATGTCAACTAGTGATCCATCTACCAGATCACCTGCCCTTTTTGTTGCTTCCATCCCACTTCCTTCTCTTGTGGTTTCCACAGCTTTGAAGTTGCCTGATCCTGATGCTAGTAACTGGAACAGAAGCAGCTCTCGCTGGCGCCAGGTACTGACATTACTTTGTACTTATTCTTTCTTCATATCAATTATTGGCCTAAATATGTGGTGGTACAATCTTGGAGTGAAGAAGTTGTTAAATCCATATTAAACTTGCACAGAGACTTCTTGGAAAACTACATCTTATGCAAAAAAAAAAAAAAAAGAACAAAGATGTCTTCTTGCCATTTAGGAACGATTTGAAGATAATATCAGTAGAAAAATATGTTCTGCCTCTAGAGACCCATGTATACTTGGATTCTGTGCTGCTTAATGAGGTGACTTTTCAGCCACATGTTGCCCTGTTAGTAAAACTTGCTAACATAAACAAAGCCACATGCAAACTAGAAATTTCTTCCACCCTGTTCACCTCCTACTGTGGAGCGGTATGAATGCAGATGCTTATTCTGCAAATATAAGTGTACAGAGGGTGTAAAGTACTCTCAACACAGTCTGACTGTATCCACATTAAAACTATACTCTGTGCTTAATGGGGAAGGCAGGGGAGGGGGTAATCACACACCTAACAAAACCAATGAGAGGACAAAACCTGTTAAATTGTTAAACCGCCACTGACTTCAAGACCAGAGTTGTGGTACAGTGATCTGATGGAGGCATTACATCAGAGCTGGGTAACAGATCTATGAGATTTAAGTCACCACTATGTTTTGTCGCATTTGCTAAACTTCTGGGTGTTTAAGGTAGAGTCTGTATCACAGACATGGATTTTGGTAAACCAGCTATATAGCAAGTTAACATACATACTAGACATGCAGAAGTACACAAAGATTGGAACTAGAGCACCTGAAAGGAGGGAGTACTGCCAGACAGTGCAATGCAGAGAATTTGAGGTGCAGGGGAATGGGGTACAGATGAGAAGGGGCATGTGCAGAGCCACAGAGCCCTATGGTAGGACCAATATTTACTTATCACCTTTATTAATAATCATGAAGATGGCAGAATAAAACGACATTCATTAAATTTGCAGATGATGCTAAATTGGGAGATATTATACAAGTCAGGATCAAGAAATGCAATATAAAGCAGCTCAGAGAAATACAGGCTAGGAATGGCAAAATGAGATTCAGCTTGTAAAAATGCAAGCTAATGCATGCCACAGGGGAAGAATAACTTGGGCTGGGGGAAGCCACAAATTCAATAGAAGGAAAGAAACCTCAAGGCGTCAGTGGGCAACAAATTACACCAAAGCATTCCCTGCAGGTTGGGTACAAAAGGGTAACACAATTGTGGGCTGCGTATGCAGAGGCACTGGCTCGTGGACAGAGAGATTCAAGCCATTGGGTTTTATTCAGGATACCAATTTAGCTTCAGGACAAATATACGTGACATTCCCCTAACTCAGATATATTTGTGAGGGGAGATTTCTACAAATAGCTTCTGGTGTGCAAATTGTCCCCAGTGTTTGGGATAGAGAATGTGAAGGGTGGCAAGGTGGAGTGAGCCCAGAGAACAGAAACAGTGATTCAAGGATGGTAGAAAGCGACAAACAAAGGACACTTACGTGAGCTAACACTGTATAATACAGTGAAGGAAAGTCCTAAAAATGCCCAGAAAAGGAGTGATCACATCCCTCAAAAGGAATCATAGGAGTCCTGTTGTTGTCTTGATTAAGATACAGGAACAAAATATTATTATTTAGTCCAGTAGTAGTTGTAGCCTCTGAAAGAGTGGGAGATCTTACCTTGTGGGATGTTTTTTGAGTAGGGGTGGTTAGCAAATCACCCAGGAGGAGCAGTCCTATACTTGATAGGGAAGTGATGATGGGAAAAGTCTTTTCCTCCTTTGATATCTGTTATACTAAGTTTAGAAGATTTGTGTGTATTCTGATATTTACTTCTGTGAAGCAAATGAATTCACAGGAAGAAAAAAAAAAAAAGAAAAAAAAAGAAAGCAGTAAAAGAAGTAACTTCTACAGGATCAGCATCCAAGCCCAGGAACAATATTTGCAAAAACAAAACAAAACAAAACAAAAACAAAAACAAACAAGCAAAAAAACCCCAAGCCTCTAAAAACTAATAAAGCCAATGTTGTTAACTAAAACTACAGTGAACTGATCACAATAATAAAAAAAAAAATAAAAAAAAAAAAAAAAAAAGAGATGAACTGCTTCAGAGTTTATTTTGGAGGAAAATCAGAAAGCTGTGAGAAAGGATCCACAAGGGAATGCAGTCTAAGATGGATTAATATTCTACATGCCCAAAGGTTACATATGCCATCTCACAATAGATATGGTAAAAATGAGAATGGCCACCAGGGATGAAAAGAAAATTACCAAAACAGGAGGGCATTTGGAATTATAATTTAGCCTATATGAAGAACTACATGACAAAATCTACAGGATACTTAATAAATGCTTAGGTCAACAATATGGGTTAATACAAAAATAGACAAGAATGTTTATGAACATCCTTTGGTTTCTAACCAAGTTAATCAGCTACATGACAGCAAGATATTTTTTCCCAGGATTTCAAATTTACTCAAGTCAAGAGTTTCAGTGAAGCTGGACAAATAGTGTGAAAAAATTGTATCCACGAGTGAGCTTGTTCTGATTTGCCTGATACTCTTTGTGCCTTACCTATTTCTGCATTCAGAAGTACGTGGAAACATATGCCACGTTATGGAAAAAGGTCCTCAAGTAAATCTCAGCTGGAAAAAAATCTTATATTGTTGCATTATGTCTCAAATATTCTCGGATACTACATCTGAAATTTTAATTTGAAAATCCAAACCATTAGTGTTTCTGGACTCAATGGAATAAATACGGGAATCTTGAGGTTGATTCTGTGTTATGCATATGCTTAACTTTATGCTCAGCAAGTTGTCTCATTGCTTTCAGCTCCATAGGCTCCTGGAGCTCCTGGTGGTGTGTGAAACTGAGATGAGGAATGCATTTCTCTGGGATCAGTGCAGGTCCCAGCCTGGCTGTGAGACCTCACTGGCTGTCTCTGTCCTTGGGCAGAATTCACTGTAGGGTAGGGCCCTTCCAAATGCAGCTGACAATCAAAAGCTGACCTGGGGAGGGAGGAAACAAATCAAGCTTTTATGTATTTTTCAGATAGTCAGAACCAATTTGGGCCTGTTAAACATCTGAGAGAATTTCTGTAGAATTCATCAAATATGAATACAATACTTGCCAATGAAGATGTAACTGATTTCCAGAGTTTACTTCTTTTTCCTTACTGTTCGCTCTACAGAGTAAGGCAGCAAAGAGCTATAAGTTACAGGGCCTGATACCTTTTGTGCATCCTCAGTGAAATATTCACTAAGCTCAGCTGACTTTACCTGTGGAAAACCACTGCCATGAAGGGGGGCTGCAGGGATGTCAAAGAGAGCACAATTTGAAGCCAGTGTGTTACCCAGTCATCTCAAGGGGGCTAATTTGGCCTGCAGGTCTTTATTGCTGCTGATGATAGGTGAAATGAAGAGATGCTAAGGCTGACAGTGAAAGCCCACAGTGAGTTTGCAGGGATGGTAGATACAATCTTTGGTATCTTTTTATTTGTTTTCTAGGTCTGTTTAATAAAAAGACAAGAAATATGGAGTTATTTTCACAAAGGCATTTTTTTCCAGAACAGACCTGAATTTAATTACACATCACACAAAAGCCCTGCCAAAATCTTCTCACAATTTTCAGCTCCTGCAGAAGATCCTTCTGAAGGCAGGTTCTAAGTTTTATCCTTCTTTCTATAGCCATCAGTCAGGGTGAGTTACAACAATACTCCACTAGAGCCCACTACTCCTGTACTAGCATATAGTTTAAATGGTTTATGAAGAAAAGATAACTGGGAGTTATGATTCAGTAGTTTGATTAGGGGGTCATCCCACACTTTAGCATAGAGGTGTATGATGAAGCACCGGTACATGGTAGGAGGCACGTAGGAGAAGGCATTGCTAAGGCAGGTTGCTGTAGGAGAGGGAAGAAGGCACAGAAGCAGGCCGGTGTTCCTCTCCACACAAGGAGTACATGCTCATGCACATATCCTTAACAGATAAATACAACCATCCTGAATTTTCATCTAGGGGTTTATGGCATAGAGACTTTAAGCTCCAGTCCTACAGTACTGAAGCCCAGAGGGTTACCATATTGACCTGCATGCAAAACTCATCTCAGGCTCGGGGCAGACACATCTCCCTTACTCTGCCCAGGATTGCCCTAGGAAGGACATAGAGCTAGTTGCTTTGTCTGACATCAGCAGCAAATCCTTTACCAGAAGGGCTGATATGGTATTTGGAAGTGAGGAGAAGAAAGACACAAGGTTTGGGGAGCAGTCCACTTGTCAGGTAATTGTGCCCTTGAGAATGCTATGAAGTACAACGTTCAGATGCTCCTAGGAATTTCACCAGAGCAGCTGTAGCATCAGAGGCATTTCAGCTGAAAAATCCTAAGGTCTGAAGTCTGGCCTTGGGATTCTCAATGTATATATGCAAAAATACTAAGTACTAGTCCAGAGCTATGCCCTGGCTCAGACGATCACAATTCCCTGCTGTCCCTTTAAAAAGTGAAGGACCTGAAAGTTTTAACTTGGCAGGCTCCCTGCTTAATGCCATCTTCTTTACAACAGTAAGGAATGGGACAGAGAATCCCACAGGCAACCACAATTCAGATTCTTCCACAGCAGAAAGACAGGCTCCCATTAACCTCAAGAGGATCAAGTGTTTTGAGGTAGTTTGAGATTACCACGTTCGCTTTGTCATTCTAATCTAATGGGTAAATCTATGCACACTGCTTCAATTCAAGTGCAATTATTGATGCTGTGTAAATATGACCTCTACACTTGAACATAATTCAGTGAGAGGTAAATCCCAAGGAAGATGGACATGGTACTGTTTTTTTCAATCATTATAATGGCTGTTTCTTTTGCTTTGCTTGTTATAGTTGTGATGATTAATGTTATTTATTTATTTATTTTAATTGATACTCCTTGTTTTGTACCTTTGGAAACAGGAAAAAATTACTATCATGCTCTCCATGCAAAAGTGCCAGAGAGACTGTTGGAAATACTGATGAGAAAGTCTCTCTGTTTCTTGGGTGGTTATTTTTCCTATGGCAATACTAGAACACAGTGGATGGCACCTGGACCTATAAAAGCCACTTATGACTTATGCAATAAGATAATCCATTAAAACAGAGACAGTGGGAGGGAGAGGGTGAGAGAGGAAGAGAAAATCCCGTTCATTCAAATTTGAAAGTTCCTTTTTTCTTTTTACAATATGACACACCGAATGAGTATCAATCACAGCCTTCTTTCTTCCCGGGCAGTTTTCTGCCTTAATGAAGAGGGTTCATCATGACTTGCTATGACAATACCTCATTTTTACCCACTGTTCCACTGCTTTTTTGACTCTTTTGATTAAAAGGATCATGTTGCAGTGTCCCACGTGATAACTATATTAGTTGGGGTAAGTAACTGATCTATTACCACAGGATAATATAGTTTGAAGGCATTTTAATAGGGGCTGGCAGATTTCAATATTATTTGAGGGTCATAGAGTGTCTGACATTTCAATTTGTTATCAGGCCACTCATATCACTAGGGCAATCATTATACATAGACTCTAATAAGGTTTCTGCAATGTAGGGTCATTCATTATTGACAAGGAGGAGAGAAATAAATACCTTCCCAGGGGCAGCTTGGGCATGTAATACAATAAAAATTGTACAGCGTCTGGAACCATATTTTCTAGATTTGCTGGCAAATCAAGCATTACATTTTGAATTAAACCAAATGAAAGACTACGGATAAAAACATGAATACTTACTTTCTGTCTTTACATACTGTCAGAACACTCATTGTAATCATATATATATATGTATATATAAAAACTATAATTAGATCACAACTCGGCTTGTTTTACCACTATGAAGGGAGCTAATAACCCACTTGTGTCATCTTTGGCTTTATGAGGTCCGTACAACTGGGACAGACTTTGTATATTACAATTAATCACCATATATCATCTAGCTTCAACAGCTATTTAACAGATGAGCCATCTTCACCTTTCAACTAGGTAGACCTGTGATTTAGCTTGGAAACAAAAGGACTAAATTCTTCATAAAGGCTTAATAATGTTTCTCCCCCTAGATTAATGTCTGGGGTTTGGGGGATATGTTTTAAAGCCCCTTTTTTATTTTAGATTTTCTTTGAATAACCTTTAGATCATATACATTTCACACATCTTTTAAAAAGTATTTGTGTTGTCCTTTAAAGCCAAATTGAGATGTAGAAAAAGAAAAAAATAGTTTGGAAGAAGACAAAAGATATTGTTAAAACCACAACTAAAAGGATTTTGACAGAGCTATTTACTTCTGGAAATTTAGTTCGAGGGAAAATAAATTTTTATGAAGCCTTTTCTCAGTTTCTTGTGAAGGAAAATAAATTACATAGAAAATTGGGGCTTTAGGATATACTTCAGCATTTGCTGAAGAGACAGTAGTGTTGCGCTTATGGATGTGAACCAGAAAGGGCCTAATCCTGCAACTACTTATTGTGTCAAGTAGTCCTGTAGACCTGATCCAGATCCCATTCAGAACAATAGAATTTTTGTCCTGATTTCTATATTAAAAGGACTGGGCCCAAAATAGTAGTTCAAGAGAGAATCAAGTACAAGAAAAAAATGAGTTGTTTTCATTTACTGTTAAAACTGATGAACTGCAGCATCCATGGTGATAGTGAATTAGCTTACAAAATTTTTTACAGGTTTAATAATATAAGGTGTTATTAATAACTTGAATAAAACAACAAGTTATTGGCTTTTTGCCCATTAATTGTCTCCCACAATTCAATAAGGTGATCCTGTCTTTCTAATTCATGGGAAGAGCTTTAATTGGATCAGACGAGCAACCAGAAGACAAATAAATTGACAATATAATTTAATTCAGTTAGTGTAGTGAGAAGGAGTCTTCACTGACAGTTATTTATTCAATCTTACTTCATTCTTGGTTACCAGCTTAGTCAACTCCAACACAACAGCTTCTCTCTTGCTCATTCTTGTGAGTACCCCACAAATCTTAATGGTGCAGTAACTTGTCGCAGTGGAGCAAGGTGTTCTCATCAGGTTTCAGAGCTCCTTGATTAGGGAGAGTAACCTGCAGTAAGTCAAGCAAGAGATGCTGAACTAAGAAATAGTTCTCCCTACAAGTAATTGCAGAGTATTCCAGGAGAGTTGCAGCATGTCCTGGGCACATCTAGAAGGGTCTCCATGTGGAGACAGAAGGATACTAAAGAATGAACGAGTAACAGGTATTCCCTGGACTGAATGGAGTAAATCTTCAGGAAGAAACTCAGCTATATGGTAAGAAGCTGAAAGACTAGTCACCAAGTTCTGAGATTGTCCAACTTGAGAGTTGCGTATCCTGACAACATTCAGATATGTGGAGGTATTTATTTAAAATGGGATAATACTGCTTGCTTCTATGGTCAGCCTATCACAGACATCTCTAATATTCAGCTCATGTTTCTCTATAACATTCTGCATTTTATCAGATACTCATACAATACTAGAAAAAGAAGGTTTATGGTATTGATCATGATGTAAATTAGGTATTTAGTACCATGATTCATATGTTCTTTTATTCACTTTTATTCACAATAATTCACCATATAACTAATGACTAGGCAACAATGGTTATATCGCTGTCTGGGAAAAAAAGAATATCTTGTCGTATGATTACCATTGCAAGTTAGGATTATCAGATCTGGACAGCACAAAAATTTATATGTCAGGAAATATTCCTTCATGTAAAATGCACTGGAGGCAGACGTACTTCCACTGAAGATAGAAATTTCCATCATTACATAATCACATAATCTCGGAATAGCTGAGGTTGAAAGGGATTTCTGGAGATCATCTAGTTTAACCTGTTTGGTATACCTTCAAAGATGGAGACTCCATAACCTCTCTGGGCAACATCTTCTAGTGTTCGACCATGATCACTGTAAAAACATTCCTTCTTATGTTAAAATGTAATTTCTTGTATTTCAATTTGTGCGCATTGCCCCTTGCCCATTAACTTGGCACTTCTGCAAGGTCTGGCTCCATCTATTTACACACTCCGTTCATGCAAATTATTCACTAAATAAGACTCCCCCTCACCCTTCTCTTCTCCAAGATGAACAAGTCCCATCTCTCTCAGACTTTCCTCATACAACAGATATTTCAGTCCCTTAATCTTCATGGCCTTTTGCTTGCCTGTCTCTAATAAGCCTATACCTCTTGTACTGGAGAGCCCAGAACTGGACCCAGCACTCTGGGTGGGGCCTCACCATTGCTGAGTAGAGGGGAAGGATCATGACCCTCCATCTGTTGACTACGCTCCTCTTAATGCAGCCCAGGATACCCTTAGTCTTCCTTATTGCGAGAATACATTGCTGTCTTATGTTTAATTTGCTGTCCACCAGGTGCTTTTCGGTCAAGCTACTTTTCAACCAATCTACCCTCACTCTATACTGATCACTGGGGTTATTCCTTCCCAGGTGCATGACTTTGCATTGCTCTTTTCTAAGTTTCAAGACATACCTGTTGACCCATTTCTCCAGCCTGTCTACATCTTTCTGAGTGACAGCACAATCATCCAGTCAACCACTCCTCTCAGCTTTATGTTGCTGAAGGAGCACTCTTCCCCCTCATCCAGCTCATTAATGAATATGTTAAACAGTACTGACTTCAATACAATACCTACCTTAGGACTTCACAGCTGGACTGACTGGACTCCAACTAGACATGTGCAGCTGATCATAACTCTTTGAGCCTGGCATTGTAGCCAGTTCTCAACCCACCTCACTGTCTGCTTACCCTGTCAGTACTTCCTTCAGTTTATCTATGAGAATGTTATGACAGGCAGTGCTGAAAGCTTTACTAAAGTCAAGATAAACAACATCCACTGCTCTCCCCTCATCCACCAAGACAGTCATTTCAACACAGAAAGCTATCAGGTCGGTCAGGCATGAGTTCCCCTTCATAAATTCATGCTGATTATTCCAAATCACCTTCTTGTCCTTCATACATTTGGAAATTATTTCCAGGATTATTTGCTCCATCACTTTAGCACAAGAAACTGTGAAAGAGAAAACATACACGCTCACTTGAAAATTACTTGGAAAATGGGTCAATATTGTATTTACAAAGACAGAGAAATATAAGGACATTATAGTTAGTAGTTTTCTTGCCCTTGTCCCTTTAGTGGTTGAAAGTCACATCAGCAAGTTTAAGAGGGAAACCTGAAAAGTGTTTTTTGGATGCTCTCTGACAGAACTCAGCCTGAAGGGAGCTATTGCAGACACAGGAGGCTTGAAAGTCTCTTTCCAGTCAGAGGAGGCAGCATAACTATAGCCAAATGAGTTCTCACATCTCAATGTGTCATGGGGAGAAAGACAAATGAGACAAAGATCGGGAGTTTGAGTCAATTTATATTCAAAATCACCAGGGACTCTCCATTGATTTTATTGGAGGCAGGATCAGGCCTGTGATGTTTAATCTTCTTGTGGTCCTTTAAGGGAATGTCATATGAAATGTGCAACTGTTTTTGCAGTTGTTAGATTATCTCCCATTTCTTATTTGGTTAGCTGAGAGATGATGATAATACAGAATATTCTCTGTTGAAGTGCAAATGGAGTTTCTGTTACCATGGACAATCTAAAGGTAGCACCCCAGACTCATTGAAGAATGTAGCTGTCTACACGGAACTTTAATCCAAAGGCACCATGCAAGAGGTGGCTGTCAGATCTCAGCAATAAAACTGAGTACAGCCTCTGCAGTTTAGAAAGAGGAAAGTATTCTGCAGAAATATTAATATAAATCTATGTGCTTAATTTAATTTACACAAATCAGAAAGGGAAGGAACAAGTGGTTAATATTTTGGCATTAGCTGTCATCTGCTGTGCAACTGTTGTTACAAAACATAAAAAGGATTGGAGAGAGTAAGAATTTTTACATCAGCAGCTACTAATTTAGCAGTAAAAGCAACTTGCTTCAGAGCTGCTAATTTCACTTGAAAATATACCATCTCTTCATGTTTGTTGGAGTTGGATTTGTTTTGTTTACATATTTCAGGAAGAGAAATCGGGTATTTTCATTCCTACTGTTATATAGTATTTCCATAGCAGCAGCTGTTCTAAAACTCTAGAACCCCAACAATACCTGAAATAATAAACATCGATACCATTGCAGTATCAAAACTGTTTCTTTCATACCCCATTCTACATTACTTTCTGTAACATCACACTCCACTTCTCCCGTGCCTTTGTCTCTACTCTACCCCAGAACCCCTTTCCATTGCAGGGATGCTACGTTTTCTCCACTCCATCGCTGGGAAAAGGAAGGGGATGAAAGCAGATTGATCCCAGTTCCCTGGGGTTATTTCCTCAAGCCAAAGGAACTTTTTCTTTTCCAGAAATGTGAGGGAGAAGAGCAGCACTATGACCCAAATGCAATCCATGTGATCTAAGAAAAATGAAAGAGAAAAATCGGTGCTGAGACAAACAGTGATCCCAGGAGGGGTGATCTGAATGCCCTGGCACAGCATCCTCCACAGTGAGATTATCTCTTTCACAGTACTGTGTTTGTAAAGGGATAGAAATGCCCCACAGCAATCCAAAATGACTTAACAGAGTCAAGATATTTGAAGGCTTCATGGTCCTTCTCAATAACTGTTTCTTAAATTCTACAAAAATCATCTGCTTGTTTCATATTCATTTAAGTATCAATATGTATAGGAATACTCTAACGTCCTTATATTAATAAAGAAAATATTTGTTGTATGTGTCCATTAGCAATGCTGCATGTTTCACAAGACAATGAGGCAAAACACAGTCTGTAAGAGAAATAACATGGTCACAGCATGTTCAACAGTTAATCTTTTCTGATATAAGCGGGCAATTATCAAAGACATTCTCAGGTAAAATCCCAGTAGACGTGCCAAATACAGGAATGGCCCCAACTGATCTAAGGGATATTCAGGTACTTAGATCTGTGCAGTATGGTCTAAGAGTTCTGTCCAGGCTCAGTGCCTGCATTCAGCAGGGTCTGGGCACTTAACCAACGCAAGTCAGTTCCCTCCGCTGCCAAAATGAATCAAACTGGATTGAATTAGGGCTGGTTTAATGCTGAATAAGAATGTCTATAATGGGGATCAATGTAGTTTAACAAATCCATTTTAACCAATACTATTAGTTCATTCAGATATACTTTTCTAGCTCTTTCCATACAGTGGAGCTCTCAGGAAACACTATATCATGAAAACATGGTTAGACTCAACACCATCAGCACAGGAATAGGGGGTGGGGGTGGTGAAGTACAAAACTTCCAGATGAGTGTTGCACATGAAGGGCTGCTTCTCCAATGTTACACATCTACTATACATATTTCATTGGATCTCCAAAGCAGTCCTTTTGTATCTGAGAAGAATAAACTGGTGCAGGATGTTACCTGTAGTAAAAACCCACCATCACACTCATTGCAGTGCCACAAGCTAGTGGTGGTTGCTGGAGCCGGGATGAAAGAGAGTGACATCTACTCTTCAGTTTTTTTCAATTCAATCCCCTTGTTCCCACCCACCCAAAAGCAGCCTCTGGTTGTGCAAAGTCCTTCCCATCTGAGAGGATGGGCAGTTTGTTGTTGTAGCAGTACACTAGCTATTGACAAAGACATGAAGCTGACACATGAATTATGCCTCTCATCCCCTTTCAAACCTTTACCTTCTGTCTGAGTCACTTAGTTGCTGGTTCTTGCCCAAAAATGTGAAGAGGGACAATTCAGAATTCAGGTACTGAGCTCTAACATTAAAAAAGGGAAAACCAAGCCAAACCAAACCAAAACAAAAAAAGCACAGAAAAAGTGCTGCAGATAGAAGTCCATAGGTATTTCTTATTCACATGTGGGGGAGTAATTTTGGAGATAACGATACCAAAAGAGCACAGAGTCAGTTTAGGTTTGTCTCACTCAACAACACTGGCACTTTTTGATTCCTCACATTACCTCAGAAGTTAAATATCTCAAGGAAATATAATCAAATTAGAGGAGATGTGTGTGGAGGTCAAGCAGGTGATCTGAATTCTATTGGGGATGCGTGGGAAGAAAGACACTGAGTAGCATGCAGAAACTGCTCCAACAACGGGAAAGACCTTTCAGTGAACTACAACTATTTGATACGCTCTAATAAAAAGAGAACTCTTTTTCTACACTGTGCTCTACCTGAGCATCCCACCCACCGGGAACTCTAATGCACCCATCTATTTACCAGTCTTCTGCTGGTCAAAATGAATCTGTTTCTTCGATCATTTAATCACCAGCCACCTTCCCATAACTAAGTCTTTTCTTATGAGCACGCTAACTAGGGCTGATCAGAGCTGTGAGTAGAAAATGTAATTTTGTTCTCCAATTGCCCTATTCATTATCCTCCTCAGCATTTATATTCTGCACAACGTTAGAATGTTGCATATAGTGTGATCATTTACTATGTGGCTGTGACTGCCAAAAAAATGGATAAAATAGAGTCTTCTGAAAGAATTATTCTAGTGCAGGAAAAAACACAGCTTATTTTAATGGGGTTTAAAAGTGATCAAGTGTAGTGTAGTGTGTGCATAATACACAGTCTTTGTTATCAGTCTTCTTTTATATATAGAATACAGTTGGTTAATATTTACGTAAGTCAAAAGATTCATGAAGCAACATACCACTTCTCAGACTTTTGTGCGTTAGAATGTAATATTGTACCAAAGTGCATTGTTGTTAGTAGATCTAGGGATAGGCAGAAAGAAGAAAAGGGTGGGTTTCCTCCTCTCTTCAGCTAAGTTTATATACAGAAGTTTTATCAGGCTCTAGGGAGTGGAGAAACACAGAACTGTAGTGGGTGTTTTTTTCCCAAAAAACAGCTGCTCTGATGTAGTCCAGGCAGGAGAGTGGAGGAAGTGTTTGTTTGAAGCACGAAACAAGATTTCAAAAGAGCTCTGGCTTTCCAGAATGTTTCTTCTGCTTAGCCTAGCCTTGCCTTCCCTTGCCTTGCCTTCCTTTCCCTTCCCTTCCCTCTCTCTTCCTCCATGCCTGCATGGATTGGTGTCAAGCTTTAAAAACCAAGCTTTTAAAAACCTTTTTTTTTTTTTTCAAAGAATTGTTTTTTTTCTAGACAATGGGATACAGACATGGGACCACAGAGATAAAACTTGAGTCAGAAAAGGTATTTGTAAGAGTCTGCAATAGTTTATGAACAGTTGCAGTTTTTTCTGCAGTGCTCAGCTGTGTAACTGAAAGTATACAGAGGCATGAAATATTTTCCTGGAGGAAAAATGCACAATTGAGTTGCTTTTCATGTATGTGATTTTCCTTCTAAAAATTAAATATGAAATAACTAATGTCATATAAATTGGATAATATTTATAAGAAATGTAGTTCTCCCGGCCTAGTCAGAATTACTCAGTCCTGTGCATCATGTACACCTGACTTATTCATCCATTACCTGGCTTTTCATCAGAGTATTTTTATGCTTTGGAAGCAGTTGCTGCAGAGATCACCTCTATGACTCCAGTAGATGTAGGAGAGGTCTCACCCAGCACCCACAGTTCAAAAGAGACTGTCATTGCTCTTCTACAGTGAAGGTCCTGCTTCTTCATTGAATACAAAACTAATGTAGAAATATTTGAAATTGACACATATTAATTAAAAAGTACTTCGCATTTTTTGGAAAAGAGTGAATGTACTCACAGGGACTGATCCACTAACCTCTGTCTCAATCAATTTTCCAATTCCTTTGGCTACCTACGGATTACTGCAAAGCAGATATTGTATCATTGCCTCTGTAGTGGTCACACTACCACTCTGAAGCGCTTTGGATTATCATAGTTATGAAATGTGCTTTTTGGTAAGCATAATTTGCAAATCCTATCTTATTCAGAACACAAAGTGCAAAACAGGTCACAGTCTAGTCAGTGGTACTCAGCACAAAATCATTGATACTGCACTGATACTGCTACACAGTATATTACTACTATAATAGAAATACTTCATGCAAAATAAAAATTATAAAGAATAACATTTTCATGTGGATCTTTCCATGTGGATCACTCATTTCAGCTTTCCAGAACAATAATTTAATTTACAAAAAGCCTAGAACAATACTGAATTAAACTAAAAAGCCACTGTGCCCTGGACTCTCTCTGACACAGGTGGAGTTGTGAGTGGGAGTGACTGCAACTCCAGAATTGGTGTCATCCTCCAAAGTTTAACCCAAAATGTACTCAGATTTAGAGATGGAAAACATCATGCATAACTTCGAGGGATGATGAACTGAATGCCTGTGCCTGCTCTCTAGTTTCATCCCTTGGAAATGCTTTTAAACTCTGACTGATCCAGCTCTGCAGGCGCTGAAGAGGAGCTCTTGTGGTGGGCTCTGCAGCTGCCAGCAAACACCTGTTCTGCAGCTTGGTGGCACAGTGGAGGCAAAGGCTGCCTTGCCAGAGGCATAAAACCTGTCTCACAGGCAGACAGTGTCAGAGACATTTCTGTTTCTGTGTGGTGGTGCTGACACAAGTGAAAAAGTCATTTGCGGTGACAGTATCCTGGCTTTGTTAACTCTGCCAGTAATAGCAGATGAGTATTTGCTTCTCCAAAGAAGCCCGCTCTTCTCATGGCTCATCCTCTGCATAGATTCAGTAAATCTGTGCCTGCCTTTGGCCAACGTGTCAGCCTGAGGTGCTTGCCACTTCCACAGCAAATACTTACTTCATCTGACACATGTCACTCCAAGTGCAAAGATAAACTGGAGCTCCTGGTCCTCATAGCCTCATAATTTGTTCCTCTTTCATAATGAATACAGCTCTGGAAAATCACTCCACATCATTCTTTTAACAAGAAAGTTTTCAACACTTTACTGAGTGTTCTGTAGATTTTGGAGCTGTAGCCATGTAGCCATAACTACCTTGTTTCTCCCGAGATGTTTTGGGTATGGAGTCCCCTGCCTATGATTTTGTATATCCTACATCTGTCCCCATAGAAAGCAAGGATATTTCTGCAAAGCAGTGGGTCATCTTACGTTGTCTGGAACAACAAGTGTCCATCAGGGTGGGCCTCAGATACGTGGATCCAAACAAATGGGTGATTCTTAAGTGACACTGTAAGAAACTATCAATCCTTGCATAGCGACAGAGTGGTAACTCATAGAATCATAGAAGAGTTGGAAAGGACCTTGAATATCATCGTGTTCCAACCCCCCTGCCAGGGGGCAGGGACACCTCCCACTAGACCAGGTTGCTCAAAGCCCTATCAAGCCTGGCCTTAAATACTTCCAGGGATGGGGCATCCACAACCTCCCTGGGCAGCCTGTTCCAGTGCCTCACCACCCTCACAGGAAAGAATTTTTTCCTAATATCCAATCTAACTCATCCAGTCAATCAACACCTGAGAGAAAGGACCAGTGAAAAGGGTACCCAACACCAAAATAAACCTCCTTTGCACAGACATCCAGACCTATACTGGATGTGTCACCAGGCAATATGTTGTAATTCTAGACAGACAATTTATCTATTATCAGAAATCTTTTTATCATATATTATTCTGACTCCAAGGCAAAATCAGAAAGGGTTCACCCTTCAACCCCTGCTTTGAATTGACAGCCAGGAAGGTGGAATTAAATGGGAAGTCACTTTAATGAATTTGTGGCAGTATCAGTGCAATCAGCAGAATAAAATGGTAGGAGTGGTGCAGGGAATCAAAACTAGGGGAGGCAGGGGTGAGAAATGAAGGTGAAGCAATTAATCTGTGTGCCATGAAAGGGAATGAGTCTAATTAGTTCCGTACTGGTGCCACACTCAGGCAAGAACTGAGCCCTGGATTAGGGAAGGTGTAGCGAGTGTGGGAACACCACCAGGTACTGAGAGAGGTGAATGAAGAATGCCCTGCCTAGCGGGTGATCAAAACCAGATCCTGCCTTCATCATTTGCTCTCCACATCAGATGGAAAATCTCTGTTATTTTACTGACAAGCAGGGTTAATCTGATATAGATAGATAGATAGATAGATAGATAGATAGAGAGAGAGAGAGAGAGAGAGAGAGAGAGAGAGAGATAAAGGAAATCGAGATGATAGAGATACACATAAGAATAGGTATAGATAGACACAGATACAGATGTTATGGACACAGACCTGCCCTGCCTCCCCAAGCAGCACCCTGATACACCATCAGCAAGAGCAACTAGATTAGCACCCAACAGGCTGATGGGGTAGCCTTCTGGGAAAAAAAATGCCAAAAAGTGGTTCAGCACCACAGGTATTTTGGGATTACGCCTGTCTAGGGAGCCAGAGAAAGGCTGAAGCTGCTGTTCTCTCAGTTCATGCCTCCTGTGTTTTCTTCCCAAGTTTTAACCTTCCCTCCCAAGTTTTCACTTTCTCTTATCTCTTTTGCTCTGTGATGGTGTGATTTCATGTTCTGCCATGGAACAGCTGATAGCAGACATGCCTTGGGAGAAACAGCACAGACTTCTTTTCTGAAACGACAGAGAACCGATGAAGATTTGTGAAGCTTTGGGAACAAATGCCACTCCTGCTTTTTTTTAGTGTGTAAACACACAAGTTTGACTGCAGGTCTTTCTGTTATCGACCCTGTGATATTTCTCCAATGCCTTTATCTCTCCTTTTCTCTCCTGCACCTTCTGCCTCTTGGAAAAGGTTTATTGGCAGTTGAAACTTTCATTACAGATATCTTTGAAAAATTAAATCATTGTCAGTGTCAAAGGTTAGGAGTTCTTCTTTAAATATTAAATGAATTCATGTGTGGTTAGAAATAAATAAAGAGGTGGAGGGACTCTTTTGACATGGCATGCGAGTAGCACCTTAGCCCATTCTAATTGCTTTTAATCATGGTCATTCATTCCTCTCCAAACACACATGCCCAGAAGATCGAACAGATTGCGAAGTCTGCCTTTGGGGAGAAAACAGTCTAGTTAGAGTCCCCTTGGCCTTGAGAGTTACTTAGGGACTTCAGCTCAGGGCTGTGCCTACTCACACAAGCACCTCAGCATCTAGTGACAGGAGCACCACGAAGGCTCTCCAGAGTCTAACATGCAGCGTGCCTTCAGGCCCGCTTGTTCCTAGCTGTCCCCATGGTCTCACTCTGCCGGCATCTTGCTGTTCAGGACAACTTGTCAGCATCACTCTCCTGCCTCCCTCGGTGCAGGCAGACTGCTCGGGGCTAGTACAACTAATTCAGAGTCAGCTTTTACCACTCCCCTTCAAACAGCGGGGGTTAGTAGTTTTAATCCGTCGTGGAAAGAAATGTAAAGTTTCCAGACCCTCATCTGAATGCAGTCTTGTGTTAGGGGAACTATTTCATTTATTGGCTGTGGGGAACTGTTAGATTTTCACTGAAGGTGTGGTATTAGCTGGCGTGTAACCTCTCCAAGAAGGATGAAGCAGCTAATTCCCAATTGCCTGCTGGCAATTTCATCTAAGACTGAGGAGCACACATTGATAAGACTTACCTCAAAGCAGGGAAGAAGTTGGCTCCAGCACCAAGCAGTATAACAGTGCAAAGTAATGTGACGGGCCATGCACAGAGAAACTGCTCTTCTCACCTCTTTGAAACTAGAGCGTTTTAAGCCCTGAACACTGATGGGCAGTCAGTGCTGGCTGGCTGTGAAGAGACTTGTTCAAGCCCTTGTCCTCCAAAACCACAGACAAAGGCTCTGAGCTCATTACATGCAATCAAGTTCCCATGGCTTAGTCAGATGCCACATGTCCGCTCAGCAATGATACACGACTGGATGCACACTCTTAGGTCACTTCAGCTGCAAAGTAAAATGCATGAACTTAAAAACACCACAAAATGAAATGGGAAAATCAAACCTCATAATTTCAATTTTTTCCCACAAAAACAGAAACTCTAGAAATGGATAGGTTGTCACAGACTGCTTCCATGGAAATGAAACTGGTCTGTGAGAAAAGACTATTCATCAACATGGTTTTGGCCAGTTCTGTCAAAACAGGCTTTGACAGAAAATGTTCTGCACTTTTTTTACCCAAAGGCAAATTAAAAAGATAAATCTATGGTGCTCTGACACTTGTGTCTGCTGGATAACTTCTAATGATTTGTTTGCTCCATCTGGCAAGAACTTAAAAGGCTTATTGTATGATAGCAAATAATACCTTGTGATATTCTTAACCTGTCATTTAAAATTAGGCCATTACAGCAGAAACTGCTGCTGTATGACCAAACACAAAGAAAAATACGATTTTTGGAATAAACTGCCTGAAAATACAACCAGGTGGCAAGAAAATTACAACTTTGAGAAGACCAGAACAGGAAGAAAGGTCTGAATATTAGTCAGTTATTTAATTAGAGCTTCAAAATTTCCCAAAGTAGAAAAAATAGCATCTGTGCATGCTTTTTCCCTTTACCTTTCAAAGAGTAAGAACATGTCGTTGTAGAGGAAGAAAACATTTCTTAACACAATATAACTTCCATTTTTCAATATTGGTAATAACAACGTGTTTATGTTTCAAAAGAACACAAACCAATGAAATTTCTGTGCTGAACAGAAAAGCACTATATCCAGGAAAGTCTCAAAAGGGCAACTTGGCTTCATAATCAAATACCAAAATGATTTTGAAAAATCTAATAATCTGCCATCTCCCAGCAATAAATAATATATCCAGCAAAAACAAACTTAGAAGGAAAAAAGTCTTCAATCACAGTAATAGTTCTCCTGCTGCCCAGTATATCAAATTACCTTTTCCTTTTCAAAACAATATATTTTCCCAATCCCATTTATTCCTATAGCCTCTGGGCCAGTTTCTGATCTCAGATACACTGTTCAAATCCAGAATAACTAAACTGAAATCATTCCTTTCAAGTGGGACATTTTCTCTGCGTTAAATAGGAATTATTGACCAATGGAACTGCACAAACAGATTACACAGGGGTAATTTTTGTGTTTCAAAGCATGAACTCTCTATACTGAATGCACCACATAACATCTACTTAACTGAGCATTTGCCTAGCCAAACCTATCACAATACTGTTTAGAATTGTTGCCTTCCTTCAGGTACATTTTTCTTTTCCTTTCTTTGGTTTCAATGCTCTTTAAATACAAATAAATGATACTGAGAGGAAGAGTCCCATGAAAAGATAAGCTCTGTACAAGAGATCCCGTCCTTTCCCCAATGGATAAATCTCTGAATCATCCACTGACCTTCAAAACCCCATCTGATCTGAATGATCACCATAAGTCCACCACCACCATTTCTACCACCAACCACACTGTCCTGGCATGGTAATGTGCCTCCAGCTCTCGTAGGTGTTGGTGGTTGTCTCCTCCTTCCTACAGTGCTGGATGCTATGCTAAGGTACTGTTTCATACTTCTGCTTACACAGGATTAAGAGGCAAGTTGTAGAAATTTCACAGCCTCTGTAGGTACCATGTTCTGGGTTGCAACATCCTTCTGATGGTTCTTCTAATGTCCAGACTGAATCTCACGCACTGTGATTTGTAACTGTCCCATGTTAAATCATTAGCTTTTTCATGAGGACAGTTTGCATCCATCATCTCTGAAACTGGCTTTCAGTAGTTGCAGGCAGCTGTTGTGGGGTTGTCCCAAGGCCTCTTCTACCCAGACTTGATAAGCCCAGCAAAGCCTCCCAGGAACAGAGCATCATGAAGGCATCAGGAAGGCATCATGAGATCGCAGTAGCTGAAAATAAGTGTCTCATAGGGTTTGGAGATGGGAAGCTCTAAGGAGTGGAAAATAAACAATGCTGGCTACAGCACAAGTACATTAAATATATTAAATCAGCATGCTCTTAGTGCAAAAAAAACCCCAAGCTGATGTTCAGTCTAACAGCGCGTCTCTTACTTCTTCCACAGGCACCTTCAAGTGAGTTCTCCTCTCCTTGCAACCTTCAGGCTTAAAAATGAACCAAAAAGGGAAAAGGGAAGGGAAGAGTGTGGGGGGGGGAAGGGTGTTGAATGAATTGCAGGTAGCATCCAAACCTAGTTCTGATTACAAGCGTCAAGCCTTTTCTGAAATATCTCAGAAGAGTGGAAGTCTGGACAGATTTATGGGTGTGCATACTCCACTGGTTTTTATTTTGGAGGTATATATATATGAGCAAAGATTAAAAGCCAAAACAAATGTCTAAATCATCGTATATTGGTGGTACAGTGGAATAAGTACAGCACAGACCTCAAGATTCTAAGTAATGTTGATTGTAAAAGATAATTTCATCTTTGCATTCACCTTGCTGAGACTTGGGAAAAAAATGCCCTAAGAATTATGAGAACAATTTCATCTGTGCTATTACCTCCTCTCAACTCTGAAAGTGTTCATTTTCTATTTTGACGTGGATCACATTAAAAAGAGAATGCATTATAGATTTAGAAGTGTTTTTACTTAATGCAAGATACCAACAGAAGGTGGTCACATTGCATGTCAAAAATCAGAAATTCCTGAAATGGTAATGCCATCCCCTAAAAATCACTACCATTAGTAAAAATACTGCCTTCTATTATCAGATTCCCTCCTATCTGACAGATCCCAAGCTGGTACACATACAGGAGTCATTTCACCATTATTAAAATACAGCTGTGATTACTATATGGCTATCCTTGCAAAACACTGCCACAGAGTCTTTTTAGGAGAATATTGGGAACTAATTCAGAAAATTGTGACTATGAAAGGTGGTGCTAAGGCAAGCCACTTGTAAAGCCCAGGAGAAATGTACATTGGCAGATTTATAAAAAGTGGTCCTTTAGTGACTGCAAATAGTGGGGATCATATTTTACGTCTCCTCCAATTGACATAGATTGGATTCATGTATATACAGAATATCCAAAGTCTGAGGCATTCCCTGTATGAATTATAGACATAAATAAAAATGGTCGATAACATCCCCCTGTCTAGAGAATTAACCCTATAAAATCTGACTTTTTAATCTACTCCTTGCTGACCAAGAAATATTTTGTGCACCCATGTGCATTTTAAGCAACTTGATCAGTCACCCAAAATGTGTACCAACAAGGGCAGAGAGCACCAGCACAATTTTGGCTGGATTTTGTGCAGTTTCATCGTACAATAAAAGCACAAAAAATATGATTCTGTAGCTAATCAATATTAGTGGGTGGGGGGATCAGTGACTGTATTTGCAGTTGCACTAGGATCTCAACAAATATTCCTGAACTTTTCCCCAATCCCACAGGAAATGTCAAACATTGATAACATCCAATTCATGATTTTAGCAATTGCCATCACTGTTTGTTTCCTGCAATCTGGCAGGCACTGTATATCCTTTACAAATAACAGTTGTATCTGACTAATCTCCACATGACTGCTGAAGTAGCTCTGATCTGATCATGTGCCTGTCCATGTATAACTGAAATATTCAGACCAGAGGCCTTTTTTTTGTAGACTATGATGCCTATGTAGCATATCTGGCAGAATCTTTAGACCTTTGCATGTTCTTTATGTATAACTGAAGTTTAAAGAAAAGCTTTTCAAAGCTCCTGGAGTTTGTTTCTTCCCTCAGGAGGTGCCCAGCAGAGCCATTGGTTAAGTACGCTCCCTTGTTTCCTACAATAATACTGATGTACATTTGTAAAATCAGTGGAGTTATATTAGCAAATGCCTTGCCTGATGTGAGAGGAATGAATAGCATGTACAAAGGAGATTTGGTTCTGCTAATCCTGCTTCAGTCTGGGGAGCTTGAGGAAGTGATGTGATCCATTTTTAAGAGTTAGCAGTGTTTTCCAGATCTAATGCATTTCTGAAATTACAGGCTCTTGTATCAACACAAATGGACATCTGCAGAGTCTATGTTTATATAAACTTGTTATTTGGATTCTTTATTATTTAAAAGTTATCTCGGTTAAAGAAAAAGACACTTCACTTGTCTGATCAAGAGTTTTATGCAACTAAAATGTTAGGCAGAAAGTTTCCTCCTTAGGAGTCTAATGCTCTTCTAGTGCTGATTACAGAAATGAAAGACACACTCTACTTACCTTGCTCAGGATAATAAATCACTAAATTGGAAGCTTCGGTTACCTTACAGATTTTGATAACAACATTAATAGAATTAGCAGCTTATCTGCCTCACCACAAGATTGTTAAAAACAGAAGCTGCAGCAACAAGAAAAAAAGCAAAAAAATAAAAAAGATGGAAAGAGGCTTTTTTAATGCCCAAACCTGGTTGTATTTCTTGTTTGACAGTAAGACAGGAACTGTGCTTTTGCTTGTCCTCCTGCAAAATTATACACCCCTATTCTAAAACAATGGAAGAAATTCTATCCATTATTGTCTGCTTGTTCAGGTTTCATGCATAATTAAAGCTGGACAAAGGCAGCCTCTGATCAGACACTAACAAGCAGAATCGAAAGAGTTCAGCAGCAACCTGGTGCTGATAAACAGGAATTCTGAAGGGCTGATAAGCAGAGAGCCATTGTTACCCAGGAGAGGATTTACTAGCCTCTGTTTGGTTTGTTTGCTGGCTTCAGGGCAGGATCATATTCTGTAAAATATATTGAGTTTTAATTGCTCTTCAGTCTGCCCAGGTTCAACCAGTCATGAAGCTCGTCAGATTTCAGTGCGATTGAGATTGCACTGGAGATGTGAGGAAAACCCTACATCTTTCCTCCTTCCACCCCTGCCTTTGTGCAGCATTCAAGTGAATTTGAAGTCTGCTCCAAACTGTTTGCCTTTTTTTAATACCCCTTGCCCTTGAAAAAGTGATAGATTTGAATTTTGCCACCACTATGTAAAAAATGGGAAGCAGTATGCACTAAAAAAGATGCCTCTGAAGCTGTTAAGTGCAATAAAAAGAGAACAGGTCCTACTCTCAGCTGTGTGAAACCAAAGCAGGATTTAGAAGCTCCTACAAAAATAACTGGTGCTGGCTCTGCATGTTGAAGTGTGAGGAAGCTAGTGAGAAAGGTGACATTTTTCCCTAGGCTGTACAGAAACAGCTGCTATTCTGGGAGAGATGCAATATCTTTCACAGCTGATGTGCGTCTCCTGACAACAAACACTGCAGTTAGATCAGCATAGCTTAGGATGCCATCAGGGAGCTGCCCCACCCTTAGACAATGACTTTTCTCATAGTAAACAACTGCATTGTTGCATGAGGAACCTACATATTCCATCTGAATATTCCTAGTACTCAGTGTGTTTCTGCAGCCTCTTCAGTTGTCCTCAGACTTCACGTTCTGGGCCCTGGAACATGGAGGAGAACAGGGTCAGCCAACTCATATAATAGTAAAGTTACTACTGGTGTTGGTGCTTATAATAATGTCTCATGTCACTGTACACTGGACTGGATGTGTAAGAATTGAAGCCACAAGGCGGGACAAATGAGCTTATAAGACATTTGCACCCAAACCAGATGTTGATGTGCTGAAGCGTACACCTAAACTAAATGCAGAAATAACATGCTTTTGAGGGAACACTATGCCCTTTCTAAGTATCTCACTAAAGTGCCCTACAAATACCCTGCCCTGTCAAATGAGCAAAGAGCAGGTTCCAGAGAAAGGCACAGGGAGAGCCAAAGTAGAGTTTGGTTGTGCCACGGGCATGTGAACTCCCTTTGAAGTTCCTAGAGATTGAGCCAGAAGAGGCCGGGAGTCCTTCAGTCTGAGAGCAATTCAGTCTGCCCCAAGGCTTGGTTCAGGGGCTGCAGGAACCCAACCCAACAGAGAGCCTCTTCTGTTCCTGTTCTGTTACCTGAACACAATGTCTGGTGGTGTCTGAGATGCCCTAGACTATCCCTGCTCTCTAGAGGTGTGAATCGCTACCAGGCACTGTGTCATAGATGCCACCCTCTGCAGATGCCCGTGGTACCCCAGGACATCTCACATAGATGTCTGTGATTCGGCAATTGATTTGACTTGTGTTTTAGAAACTGAACTTCCAGGAAAAATAAAACAGAAGGAGCACTTTGTAAGGAGTATTATTCAGTGCTGGTCTCATGTACCTACCAGAAAAAGGACCTTGTCCAGCTAACATTGTCTTTGTAGGAGCAGCAGTGGTAAGAGCAGAAACCCAGCTCATTTACAAAAACTGACTTAACGAAATCTCTTGGGACTTCACCTCACAATTGGATGGAGTGGGGAAAGCCTGAAAACCAGACATCTGCCAGACCCAGGAGGCCTCAAGATCTTGACCTTAATGTTCCCTACCACAGGTGCTATCTGTCTTCCAGTCAAACATCTGAAAGAATGGAAACAAAGACCTCTGAACATTAGCTCCACAGAGCAGAGTTAGGACCAGGCTGATAGGTTCCTTTGGATGGATGGGGGATTGCCAAGGCAAAGGTTGAAGTTAATCATCTTTTAAGTGATTATATTTAAATGTCTTTGTCTGGGGGCTCTGGCTCTCTGGAAGGCTCATAAAAGTTTGACTGATTACTCTTGCCATCTCTGATTACAAAATTTCCCCACAGTTCTAAATCAACCCGAGGTAACAAGGGCTTCGAAGTTTACTAGAAAACTGTAAAATTAAATTCATTTTTTACCTTACTGCAAAGACATGTGAATAAATCCAATAGAGCTATGACAGCTCATAAACTATAGGAGATACCTAATTCATTAAATATTGCTAACTGTTAACGTTTGTAAATGCAGGATGCAACATTCATGCATACCTAATCTCTGGTGGTCAACCTACAGTATGGGAGTAGTTACAATGCAAGCCCAAATTATGCAGCAGGCTCCCCTGTGTGTTAGGAGATTTATCCAGAAAAAAATATTTTAAAATACTCTTCTGCTCCTCTTTAACTTTATAGTCATTGAAGATCAATGGCTGGACAAAAATCAAAACTTAGAATTAAAATGTAAAACCAAAATACATTTCAAAGGTTTCAGGTCTGAGTTCTGAAATACTTTCTTTTCTTCACGATCATTAAAAATATTTCCTGGAGCTCATTTCACACAGCTCACAGTTCTGTAGGCTCCATTCTGTTTTGTCAAAATACAAATTCCCAACCTATAGAGGGAAATCTTACAATCTGCCTTAAAAGCTTTTCTTCAGCTTGAGGACTCATGAGTAAAGCAGAAGGATTTGGTAATGTTTTTATTTTGAAGTAAAACTACTTGTGGGAAATTTGTTTCTAATACAGCTTTATTTCTATTTCTGAGTCATCTACTATCCTACAAAGACTTCTTAAACAGTATTTTTTTCTCCTCTGCTATTGTGCATTTTTATTATATTAATGCCTAAAGACTTTTACAAGGTTTATAATCCCATTGTAGTAGATGATGAATAAATAGAAAAAAAAAAAAAGATAATGTGTGCCCTGGAGGCCTTACAGTTTATAAATATTTCCTTAGTTGTTTAGAGAAATAATATTCTGCATATGGTTTACTTGAAGCTATTTATTTCAGCTGTCCATTGCAAGGGTTACTCTGTGTCCTGCGTCACAGGCTACTTATTTTGTTCCTTAACTAGATGACAAACTTTTTAAGCAATAGAAAGATGAATGGTGAATAGCAGATAGTACATTTCCTAGAGGAATTTTTGGGAAATGACCACCTGTGCTAAAAGCAGTGAAACACTGAGGACTCATAAATATTCACACAAACATTTGACAGTTCTCCAAATGTTGGCAAATTAGTAACGTGACTCTACAAATAACAATGACACCATACATTTACGGGGAAAAAATTAGAATATATACACACGGTGTTCAACTGAGTGTGCTTCCAGGTGCTCTCTGTTTACAAGACCTCCTCCCTTTTGAACGGGTTTTTCATCTCCCTTCTTGAAATAAGGAAACATGTCAGACCCTTTCCTGAAAACAGCAGCATCACACTTGGCTCAAGCTAGAGTTTTCCAGCGACACCACACATTTCAAATGTCCCAAGCAGGAGAGATATAGCAGGGCAGCCTCTTTATGGAGATCTCCCATAGAGATGGTCCAGAATGGAAACTCCCTTCTCAGGAGGGCAATAATTCCAGGAATGTTATCGTAAACCTACTGACATCCATTGCTATTAAGGAGAAACACAAAGTAAAATTCCTGCCCCTTCTAGAGACATCTGTACACTGATACCCATTTTTTCTGAACATGTCCAGAAAACAACAGTAGCCAACACAGACCCTTGTGTATCCAAGCAATTAAAACAACTGCAATTAGAAATAGGCCATTTAAGATAATAGCATTTTTTGGAGAGGAAGAAAAGCCACAGGTGGTAAATCATACACTGAAAAGATTTGCTAAATGCACCAGAAGACCAAAGATTTGTAATTGCATACTTTGTTGATTGAACAATGGGGATATAAACACATCTTCATCAAAACAACTCAACAACAAAAAAGGCAAAGAAAATTCTGAAATGCTAGTGTAACACAAACCCATCTCTGAATAGACTCATTCAGCTGAAATTGCAAACAGTACAAGTAAAAGAGGAAATATCTTGTGAGTCTACAACAATGCATTACTAATTACAACAAAACAGAATTAGTTCCATGAAAAAGAATCCTTTAAAATGTTTCTAAAATGAGAGGAAAAAATTGAAAATCAAAATGTTAGCCCTTCCTAATTTTACTTCCAGCTCAGAAGCAGAATGACTGCTTACTATTTATATGGCAACACAAACGTGCACTGCTTCTTTTCTGTGATATATAAGTAATTTCCCACTTTAAAGAGCTCACAGTCTAACCATCAGGTCTGTCAAATGCTACCATCACTCACAAAGTTTAGTATCCTGAATACTCTCCTTATGAAATTGACCTTTAACTCACCTGCTGCTCCAGTTCTGGAAGCGTTCATGAAAAAAACGCTGCACAGCACATTCTCACACTGATGCTGTGATTTCACAATGGACACCGCTAGGTGCTAGAGATCAAATAATCAATACTGTTCCCAGAGATAAAAGTTAGATTGTCCCATCAGCCTGCTGAGACATGTAGCAACCACAATCTAGATTAATATATCAATTGCTTATTTAATGACCCCTCCAGTAATATTTATGGTTAAATGCACTAGGAAAGCCTTTTCCTCCCTGTAAATATTACTGGGAGCTTCTTAGCACTTTGATTTTGTAACCTCGATGTTACAAGAGTAGCCAAACTTCTGGTATATTTCTGGAACAAAACCCTGATTGAAGTGCTGCTGGACAGGGAGAGCTGTTCTTCTGTGCTTTACACAAAAGGAAAATGGGATTTTCCAGAGCACTAGCAACATGGTAGCTCCCAGTTCAGCCTGTTAGCTGCAGCAGAACATGCTGGAAGCTTGAGAAATGGGGAGGATGAATAAACAGAGAAATTAGTAGAAATTTTAAAAGAGAAAAAAAATAATAAAAAAAACCCCTCAAGGTTGCTGTCAATCAGATCTTATTTAAATTTTAGAGATGAACTTGACACTTAGAAGTTAATTTATTGCATAGAAGGGAAGAGTTGCACCTGTAACCTTTGACTGACTGTTATCACTCCCCTTCTTCCCAGGGCTCTATGGAGTTTTTTCACATGCTATTCATTCCTTCTTTATCCGCATTTCATTTTATTTTTTTTCAAATGAATTTCCAAATAATTTTGTCTTTGAGAAATCTCTGTAACTGACATCTTAAAGAAGGACCATTCACGGCCATGAGGACACGTCCCAGGGGAGCTGAAAGACAAGCCACCTGAACAAGGATTTGAATTCAGTTCACTTATGAAGCAACGCTGATATTATCTACTTTTTGAAAAGACTTTTCTGTGCAGACCAGAAAGTGGAGGAAGTAGAAAGCCTTCTGACTATTAAATGTTTCCCATTTATCGTGGTTTCTGTGATATCCTGGCAGAGATTGATTTATAAAGCCAGTGGTCCTTAGTAGTTGCTAGGAAACAGTGCTCTGCACTCCATCTGCACACGAGGGGATGTGCAGCCAGAGAGTGTGGTTTCTAATGGAGTAATTCTTCTGACTTCAACCCTGCACAGAGAAATTTCAGTGCATGGCTTCCCCAGAACAGCATAAGCAACTTTTAGTCCTATGTGCATATATTGTGGCTTAAACTAAGCTCAGCTAAACTGAGCTCTTAATAGCCTTTTTTTTCCCAGGACTTATGACTGTGTTCCAAGTGTACCTTTTACTCATTTTAGAAATGTAGAAAAGCCTGGGATGAGCTAGGAGGGACTTCCTGGGTCATAAATATCTGGCCTTTTAGTATTTCTGTCCCCCTACATAATCCCTTTCTTACATTTACCAAACTCCATCTTTAAAAAATATAGTATTTTGTCCATTATTAACTGCATCAGTGAATTGTAGCCCTCTTAATTTCTAGTGTAAATTTATTCCTGGGCTTCTATGTGTATGTCCTTTCAGTTAAGCAGTTTTTTTCTCCTTGGTTTTACCACCTCAATGCATTTATAGGCAGTAATCCTGTCTCCTCTAAATCTGTGTTTTGTTTGACTAACCAAACCCGACAAAAGTCCCTTACTCCTGTACGGTAAATTCTGTTTCCCTGTTGTATTGTGATGCAGGACTTTTCTGCTCTTTTTAGTTTGAATTTTTCTTTCTTGAAAGGAGGTGACCAAAAACGTGCATAGTAATTCCAGGTAACATATTACAGTGCATAAGTGCTTCACCCTCTCTACTGGAAATACTTCTGCTATTGCATAGTATACAATTTATTATTTTTTTTCCCCCCACCAACAGCTCAGAGACATCTTGTGACTGACAAATATAAACACCTTTTTTTTTTTTCCTCCCTTTTTTTCTTCCCATTTTCAATGAGTAGCAATCATTCTCATTATTGCTTCTTAAAAGCATCACTTTGGATTTTGTTTTGGTTTATCTAATCCCACTCTATTATTGCAGGCATCAAGTTAACCAGATTCTTACTTCATTTGCTCTGTTGATGCGGGTGGGTGCTTCCCAATTTTGTACCTTTGACAAATTTAATTAGGGAACATCCACTTCTTGATCACTAATAAAAGTATTTGAGCAATGTAATTTGGAATCTCACTCTGGAGTGCTAGTTTCCCTTTGAGCATAATCCATCACTGTCTGCCCTTTGGACAGTTCCTTGGACTAATTCTCATCTCACAGAATACCTAACAATTATGCATAATATTTTACTAAAGATCAGGTAGGCTTCAGTTACTGTGTTATTATGTTTTCCTTGGGAAAAAAAAAAAAAAATCAGTTATTGAAGAAGCCTGAAACTTGGTCTTGTTTAGTAAGTTGATATTGTATTTTAGGACATCTTCTATTATTCCCCATGTCTTTACTTTTCCCTGAAATCTTGCACATCAAAATAGCTGGCCCATGGTTGCTAGATTTGCCCTTTAGCACCTTTTTGTAACTTAGACTTACTAGCCTCAGATGGGCATATCATCTCAATGAATTCTGATCCAACATTTGTGAGGACATTTCCACTTTCCATCATCCTGTTCCCCATGAACATCCTGCTATCACATCTATGTTGCACCTGCTTGTCTTCAGAGGCGGAGACAAAGTATTAATTGTTTTGAGGGCCATACTTAATATAGCTTTACATCCCTCCTTTTTTTTTTTAGTTCTTTATTCATTATGGCTGGTGAATCTTTAACTCTTCTGGTTTCTCAAGGTTATATTATTATCCCAAGCGTTCACAAATCATATTCTGATCTTTCACTTTCAATACTCCAAATTCTGGTTTCTTTTTCAGAGCAAATCTGTTCTGATTCTTGAAAATTCTTTGGCAAATCTCAACACCTTATTTAATAGAACTATTTTTCCAGTGAGGCCTGGAGCTCTCTTGTCTAAGAATATTAATTTCAGACCAGCACCCTACCCTGATTCAGTGCCTTTGCTCTTCAGACTGATTTGCTATGGTATAGTTTGCCCTTCTATGGTTAAAAGCCTTAACTACCAATTTGTCTTTGAAATGCTGCCGTTTCATTTAAATTAAAATTTAGTCAGTACTGTCATGACTTGATAGCATATTATTTTCTCTACTAGTTTCTTTAGAATATCTTTCCTACTTGTCCACCACCAACTTAAAATACTATCATTTCTTAGCAGTTCTGTGCCTCCTTGGAAGAGGAGGTTTTTCAACTTCCTCTCTGAAAAATTACTGAATTCTACTGTGGAGGTGACATCTGTTCTCCAGTCTCTGACTGCAAGATTTAGTCTCCCATAATGATACAATTACCTGGTAGCTTATCTCTCTCATGATACTAAAGCAATCTGAAGTCCAACATTCATTGTAGAGCCCAATCTCTCTCCCACTACAGTCTTTTCCAGAATCCTTTCCTAACACATTTTGACACAAACTAATCCTCTCTTACCCATACAATTAATTATTATTTACTGCAAGCCATACTTTTAAAATATAAAGAACTATCACATTGTCTTCACAATTCCTTCTGTATTCCTTTCACAGCGTGCGCCCTGCAGTACTTGCACTCCAGTTACAATTAGGATTCTACCTAATTTTTCTGTTATCCCTCTAATATCTTGTTTCATGTCATGCACCAATAAGCTTAATTCTTCCATCTTCATGTGCAGGTTGTTTTGTTGCATCCATTATTGCCACCTCACTTCATCTGGTTTCGTAGCTAGGTTCAGTACAGTATTTGCACTGAATTATTACCTATCCAGTCATTAAGGGTTGGGGACATTTTTCCCCCCGTGTTTCCCGCTATCTGATTTTCCTTTATCTTTGGTATATCCTCACTGACTTGAGTTTGCTTTCCTTGTATCAAAAGAAGGTGATGGTTAGTATATCTTCTTGGTTAGTATATCTTCTACATACCTATACCATTTCCTGCAATTTAAAGCTCTTCCTATCTATCATGGCAGACTTTGTCCTAGGAAAGCAATGATCCAAGGATTCAGATGGAACAAATCCCTAGGAAAAGACTGTTCTTTTCCTAGCCCTTTTTCTGTAATATTTCCTAGCCTTTTTTTGGTAATATTCACTTTGCCCTTTGGCAGTAGATTACCACTTCTGCTACTATGACTATCTTTTCTATTGTGTTTTGGTTTTTTTTTCCATGAAAACTTTATTTGGTAGTATATTTTAAAACCACTGTTTTCCTTTATCTTCTTTCTATCTAGGTTTTTATACCATGGTCATCACCTTAGGATCTGGTTTTATTTAGCCAACTAGAGTGTTTCATCAGGACAGTAACAGCACTACCAAACACTTTTCTACATGGCCCTCATCTCAGACAAAAATAAAGCACATATTCTGAATGCTTCCTTCTTGATGTATATCTCTATATTTCCAAAAATAAATACCTGTTTCAGTTACACTATAGATATGGGTATTTTGCTGCAGTTAAGGGCATAGGCAGGAGAAGTTTGCAGATTGAGATAATATTTTTATTACACCAACTCATACAGTTGGAAAAATTAATCAAGCTTTTCAGCATGAAGAAACACCTTGGGGTCACTTGGTGTCTGAATTGTTAAAAATGTTAATAGATCTTAGTGTCTAAATGGTCCTTGAAGTCACAGAAATACTATTATGCTCTTAAATTTAGTGTTTAAGTGACTCGACTGAGTTAGAAGCAAGCCTCTGTTGAAGATTCAGAACCAGAATCAAGTGGTCTGGGCCTAAAATATGTGCTATTCTTGATGACACTATCAGTGATATCTGTAAAGAACAAAGTGGAGAAGAAATATGACTTTATACAGATAATTCATTCAAGAGTATGAACAGAACAAAAAGAAGAGAAAAAAGGAACACAGATACGCACCCAGATGCTATCTCCAAACATAATGTGTAATCACATGTTTCCTTGTGGAAACAGAATGGTAGAGGACCATATGATCAGCACAGAGGGCACACAGGATAACAAGAGGAGCAAGGCCCTGGCCTAAATAAGTGTCAATTTAAATGTCATAGAATGGATAGAGTTGGAAGGGATCTTAAAGATCATTGTGTTGGCAGGAACACCTCCCACTAGAGCAGGTTGCTCAAAACCCCATCCAGCCTGGCTTTAAACACTTCCAGGGATGGGGTCCCTCCAGCTTTTCACATTTTGTCAAGGGGATGGTCAGTAGCTCCCATCCCACCTGCAGTAAACAGTGTACAGTTTTGATCTAAGAATTAAATGACCTTGCAGGGTAATGGAAATGGGATGATGCCTCATAGCATTAAGTTCAAGATAGCTCATGTATCTGATGTATATAATGGCTAATAACAAGAATTATAGTAGTAACATAAACACACAAGCCTGAAACAACTCAAAATAATGTCTTAGTTTATCAGAGAATAAATAAGAGATGATACTACGGGAAAGGAAATGGAATTCTAGATAGATCAGGTAAATACTTCAGCAGAGACAAAGCAGCATGAGCTTCACTACCCAGAGCACTGGGAAGATATCCCAAACTTGTGGTGTGTTGTTTTGGGGCTCTCAGACAGGAGCTGGTGCAGATCATAATCATGGGAACAGAGAGCCAAAAGTGTCTGGTAAGGAAAATAAAAACTGAGGGACGATATCATGCCTCTCTGTAAACACGTCCAATAAGTAAGCACCAGGGAAAAGAAGAGCTGTTTAGTCTAAAAGCCAATACTCACACAAGTACAAATAGACCCAAACTGACCATGAATACATTTGCACTGAGAATTAGAAGGTTTCCAGTCCCCAGGGCAGTGAGGTTCTGAAGCAGCCACTGAGAAGGCTGTTGGGATGAAAACCTCTGAGTCTCTTCAAGCTGAGATTGGTCAGTTTATTAACATTGATCCAATGTCACTGTTCAAGAGAACAGAAACTTGACTCAGTGTCCCACAAGGCCAGCTCCAGTCTCATGTTCCCTCCTAAATAATAATGCCTAGTAATTAAACAATATTGTCGCTTCAAAACCAGACTGCTTAAGTAACCTACCAACCAATGCTACGATGTCTTGCTGGAAGAGGATTCACTGTGGTGGGGAGCTTGAGCAGCTCAGTCCTGCATTGCATTAAAAGTATTAAACACGAGGTGTTCTGATGAAAAAAAAAAAAAAGATTGTAAGCAACATTTACTTCTATTTTGAATTATCATTATATAACACCAAGCATACACCTAAACTATTAACAACTACTCTAAATAAAGATAAACTTAAGCATATGCTTAAAGGACTTCAGGGTGTAACTCCTCAGGGCAGGGAGTCTGCCCCTAGACCCATTTTTTTTTAAAGCAAAGTACACATCTATACAAGTAACCACAATTTTAGATTCCTGCTGGTGATAGCTCGTTAAAGTTACTTCATTAACCTCAGATGTGGAAGTGATTACTACCAGGTACTCAGAGCTTTTTTGAACAGTGAGGCATCTGAACTGCTGTGCACGGGTCCTATTTCTTACGTCCACTGCAGGGGTGTAAATATTCACAGGCATTTGAGCATCACTTAAACAGCAGCAATAAAGACCCTGAGCATTTTGGGAGAATTAATGACTGCCTGAGAGTGTTAATAGCCTGAGGTGGAACTTTGGGCCATTAACCCCAACTGGTCATTAAACTTCAGGAGAGGTCTAAGGCTGAGGTCATCATGACAGTTATGAATTCTAGGGGGAAGTTATATTTATGTGTTGTTTTAACACTATTTCATCCGTACTGTTGTAGATAAAAGCTACAGATAGGCTATAGAAACTATAGATCTCTAGATGCTGGTAACAACTGTCAACCCTTCTTCATCTCAATAGAAAAGACTGCAAATATCAACACATTAGAAAATTCTCAGCCAGGCTGGAAAAATTTTCAGCATTTGTAAAACATTCACAGAAGCAGGCAGGTAGTTCCAAAAATTTCTTAAGATAATCTGAGAATCAGTCCTGACTGTTCCCTTAGGACCACAGACCTTGATACGTATAAGACCAGATATGAGGTGGGAGAAGGAAGGTGAGGTGGATATAGACAGCAAAAGAAGTGAAATTCACCCAGATCCTAGGTATGGCACTTCTTGAAGTCCCAGGTGAACATTGATGGTATTAAATCCACAGGCTTCCTCTCAGCTGCTGCACAGTTACATAGTCTCTGCATTTCTGGCAGTGCACAGCTTTGCCACAGACGTTAGAGAAAGGATGAGGGCTCGATGTGCTGCTGGGGGGCAGCAGTGACACTGGTTTGGCGGTTGCCCACTTCACAGGATGCTGCAGCTCAGAAGAAAATAGGGCACCCTGAGCACAAAACTCAGGGCTTGAACATCCCATGCAAAAAAGGCCACATAGCTAAGGGCTACAATACTCCTCCAGAGTACTCCAGATACTCCTTACACCAATGAAGGAGTTAAAAGAGATGAAAATGCCTTGACTCATATGAAGTATCCAAGGGTGTTCTTTCACATGGCAACAGAGATGTTGTAATGCCTAGATGCTTCTCAGAGAGCGACCTTGCTCCCCCACTTGCTTATCTTCCACCTTCTGCCTTTGTGGTCCTGGCCCTTCTTGACACCTTGATAAGCCTGTCCAGCTCCCTAAACTGGCAAAAACCTGCAGGGCAAGGGGGATTGCCTCTTTTCTTGTCTGTTTATTTGGGAATGAGTGGGAAAGCACAGCCTGCAACAAGTAAATGGGTATGGAGGGCCACCAGCCCTTTAGATTGGCTCACCCTAAGCGATATGCCTTTTCCACAGCCAGAAAACAATACTAAGACATAATGATTTGAAAAGCTTGTCAAACAGGGCAAAAAAATCCCACAGAGAAGTCTGGCTTGTCTGAAAGACAGTGGCAAAATTTCCACCAGTGTCACTGGAGACAGGAGCTCATAAACGTTCTTTACCACATCTTGCGCAAGTTTTCTTGCTAATTTTGGGTGGGGAGCTGAACAGCACTAAAAAACTTTAGAAAGACAAATTTAAAAAAAAAAAAAAAAAAGAGCTAAGTAACCATATTACTCTCAGTTCTTTGGGACAATTCAAACATAGAGACAAGTAACATTGCAGATACACACACAAGTACTAAAAACTGTTCACCATGTATCTAATTCCCCAACTGTTTTTGCCACAGCAGGATTAGATACCAGGCATTAAGTAGTGTGCTGGTAAGGAGTCAGAGCATTCCTGGATCACACATATGTTAGATGTGCCTGGCATTTATTACAATGGTGCAAGAGCACCTCTATAGTCAAGGGTCAGTGAGCATTTCCATTATAAACAAAGTTAAGGATCTAATAGCATGTTTGTTTCAAAAGTCTCAGTAAAGAATTGCAAAAAAATACGTGTAGAGAAAAGTCTGACCGAAAATGCTATCAGACAATTTTAGTTCAGAGATCTTCCAACCCCAATTTTTCCAAAAGCCTGGGAAAAAATAGCCTGCAATATTGGTTTTTAAAGCTTTTAGTTTGCCGGCAGTTCTGGAGGTAGTGCATGGTTTTTTTCATCTGTGGATTTGACCCATACACAGTTGAGGCATCATTATGATCTCTGCCCTCGGGGTTCTCTTCTTATACAGGAATCACAAAGCACGGCAGCACATTTAGAGCAGGGGGTTACGGCTCACGCTTTCTGTAAAGGGACTGGCAAAGGTTAATACACCTGCTAGACACATCCTGCTAGACAAACATTATTTTGCCTTCACAGGTCAGCAAGCTACCTCCCTATCAACTGCATTTTAAACTGAGATTGCACAACACCGTGGCAAGCCCACCCAGCCATGGCCAAATGAATATTAATGTCCTTGGCTGCTTTTAATAAAATCAACATACCCTGTGTGAGCCACCACAGCCTCAGACCCACCCCGGGACATCAGACCCTGTTCCAGTGTCAGCAACCCAGCCAGAGCTCTGTATGGGAGTGTGGAGCAAGGGTAGTTACTTGTTAGACAGCCTTGGCTGTGTGCTCTGCCAGAGGCTTGTTAGAAGCAGGATTTGTGAAGCACAAGTATCTGTTCATGGTGAAAGAATGATTTTTGGTGTGTGCTACTTGCACCAAAGGTAACGGGTTCCTGAGATTATACCTCCACTTTGATTTCAGTGGGAGAAAACTGTTATTTTCATCTAAAAACAGAAGAGCCTCACAGTGTAATTCTGTCAGACATGACCGTGGTGATGACTTTGAAATTGCTGTGGCCATGACTTTGAAACTGCCGTGGCATCTTCCTGTTTGAAGGAACTAATCAGGATTTTATCATTGATCTTCCTGCTTTCCTCTAAAAAATTAACCCAAGTCATTATCAGACATAGAAACAAGACCATCTCTCTACAAACAGACTAGTGGTTTGTAAAATAGACTCTTGCCTTTGAAGTAAAACCAGATAACACGCTGCTTGCGGATCTAGCATCCTGCCTCTCAAAAGCCATGCTTTCTGGGGTATTTATAATCAGATCTAAAGCATAGCACATCCAGTTAAATTATGGGAATCCATATTTTAAAGAGTGAGCCAAATACTAAAACATTCACATTTTTCAAGACGGGAGCAAAGCAATTTAAAAAAAGAATGAACCTGCAACCAGTTTCACCTGTGTTAAGGGACATTGCCTTCTGAAGGGCAGGTTTTTAGAACGTGCTAGTTAGGTGTAGCTAGCAAGAACCACAGCACACCTTTAAATCTAGCTGAGACAGGGCAAGTACATGCTCCCTGAGGACTTGTCATAGCCAGAAGAGAAGGAATGGCTTTGAAAGTCCCCATCTGCCCAGCACAGCCTCATTGTGAAGAAAAGCTATAGATAATGGCCTGTGGTTTGCAGTTATCTACTCCTAGTTCTTTACAACCAGGGAATGCCACATATACCACAAGCTGAGTGCAAGATGAAGCAATTAAACCAGATCCTTAAAAGCAGTCTGAGCATACTTTGCTTGGAGCCATCCATTACAAGCAGCAATATATCAGACACCCTTCATTATCAGGAATCTCTCCTGAAATACTGGAATTTCTCCCGCTCACTTTATATTGGGCAAAAAGCTGAATTTTTCCCTGTAGTCCCATACAAAGGATCTTACACCAGTTCCCACTGAGAGTCATAACTATGTGCCAAGAGACCAGAATCTGAACTTTGAGCAAGATTAATGTAGGTTCAGGCACTCTAGCTAAGCGTAATGGTGAGTGACCTCATGGGGATAACTAACTACCACTTACACCAACTCTCCCATTTCTGTTAGCTAGTATTAACTTCTGGTAAGTATAAACTTACTTTTTACCTGGATATAATATTATTAATGGCACATCTTTGCATTCATAGCAGGATAAAAAGCCACAAATGTGGTCAAAGGGATATTTGTATCATGTTTGCTTAACTTTGATCTCCTGCATTGCCTCTGATACAGTACTCTCTGATCAAAATCAGGTGGCAGAGTCTGAGGTGGTGACAGTCTACCTGGAGAGTCAGTTTGATTTTCTTCTCCATGACTTCTCTCTGTGTTTCATTAAGTGTAAAGATTCAGAATCTAAATCAGAGAAAATACTATTTAACAGGACTAAAATTAGGAAGCTTCAAGATATTGAGTGACCTGTAGTTTGCTGGGGGTTTCTGTAGATTATTCAAGAAAAACATCTACTTGCTATGAACATACTATTCCTAAGCCCAGCTTTTGTGTGTTTCATGGATAGGACTAAATTCTCTGTGGTGAGATTTATATTTGTGCTCTAAGAAACATCTGTTTTCCTTAGCAACTGTAAATTTAATAATAAACTCCCTGCTACCAGCCAGAATTTAAAGATCCTGCTCAGTCTGTTTCCTATTGAACATGCCTTTGTTTCCCTTCCTCTTTTAGCTGTGTGCTGCTTTAAGTACCAAAAGGTCTCCTGCAAACTCCAAGCTGATGTATTTAGGAGGGCTTTGGATTGAAAGAAAAGAAATAACCTTTACTTTCATCCTTTCCTTGGTTTTCATAATCATTCTTTCCATGACAGTTCCCATCCTCAAACCAGGATCATCTTGGTTCTTTGGGCGTGACAGTCCCTAATGTTCCTTCCACACGAGTGCATGCGTGGGGGTGTGTGCGCACGTGTCTAATTAAGGGAGGCTTCCTCATGAAATCACCAGCAGGGAGCTGGAACACACACACACGTACGTCTGAGTGAGTGTTGGTTCCCCACACTCCCCCACTTCAGGACCACATCCTTCAAGGAACAGTTTCAGCAATAGGGAGTGAAAGTTGCTCTGCTCTGGAGATGAAAGTGAAAGTTCGTATGTGGTGCCCAGGCTGTGCACTGCTGATTGTTGCTTAGCAATGAAATGTGCGGCATGTGCAGATGGTGCAAAGATATCAGAACTGTTGTTGTTTTTTTTTTTTTTAAAGGAAAAAGAAAAGGGATAAGAAGGTCACAGTAATAACCACTGGAGCAATGGGAACATTATGAGATGCGGCAACTAAAGAGGAGATCGTACTATCCCAGCCTATCTTCTTTCCTCATTTACTTTCAACACTGAGGAACAAAAGAGGAGGCAAATTCAAAGTGTTTCGTTCCTACTCCTGCCTTACTGTTAGCAATCCCATTCCATTTTAGCACATTGGTATAGTATCTTTTTTTTTTTCAAAGTAAAATTGCTCCTGAGTTAAAGGGAAAAAGGCAAAGACTCTGCCACATTCCACCAAAATAATGGATTTAGAAAGAAAAACATTTACTAGTGTAGATGAAATTACAAATATTATTTTTAGGCTAGAGTGAGGCACCCCATTAATAATGATTTAGCAAGGATCCCAGAGGCAGCTAAATAAAATAGGAAGGCTAGGCTGAGATAGGCAAGCGGCTTATGATTACAGTTACACTCCAGCCTCAGTGGAAAAAGAAAATAAAGAGAGAGAATTGACATCCTTCACAAAGTAGAGTGCAGAAGAAATGGGACTTGTGGCCTTTTGTTAATACAGTATCAACTTTAATTGAACCTCCAGGCTTTGATTCAAGTCAATATATCTGGAGCTTCCTGGAACAATAAATCTTGATGTTAACCACAGTAGAGGTCAATCTCTGTCTAATATATGCTTTGTAATGCATTTAAAGTAGAGATATAGTATGTAGATGGTGAATTATTCATACACACAAACTATTAATGAATAAGTCAATATATGGACAAGATTTCGGACCCTCAATATTAGAAAGAGGAATTAGCTCAGCCAGGACACAGGTTCCCAGTGGCAATCTAACACCACTCACCTGTGTACTCATTCTATTTCTACCAATTTCATTTGAGCCCATTTCTAGGAAGAAAATTTGCATTGAGACATTGAGTTTGGGAATGTGCCTCTCCCACATTGCACACAACCTCCAGGCATAGAGCGAGAACTCTACACAGCTTGGAGTGAGCTTTGGTTCCCAGAGCTGCCCTGCTTGGAGGATACTGCAACCCCCAACTTGGCACCAGCTCATCCAACCTCCCCACACCTCTCTCCCTTGTCTGGCTGGCAATGGCAGCAAAGGATGGCAGTCCTCACCTGCCGCCCCAGGCTGTGAAACTGAAGCTGCAGATGTTTTCCTCCTGCCTGCCAGTTGTGGGAGAGGAGAAGACAGACCCAAGGACCACAGGCACTGTAGTTGCCAGCCGGGAGGCTCATTGATCCTGCAACTTACCTGAGCCTACTGGACTCACAAACCATAGATGTCAACAAACCACGGTACCAATGGACATGGTCATTTGTCTCATCAGATTCAGGAGTGGAAAGAGAGCTCACAGGCTGTTTCAGAGAAGATAAAGACTATGTGATTGTGGGCAAAGATGGGCCTCTGACGAACAAGTTGTCATTTTATAATGCAGCCTGGTGCTTCAGCATAGAAAACAGTTAGCAGCAAAATAAAAGTTAATATAAAATAGCATGGCTACAATCAAACATTTTGAAAGCTAAGAAAGCCTTCCTTTTCTCTTTTGATTCCTCTGTGAGACACAGCCATTCCAGTCAGCCCCTGCTCGTACATATTGCTGGAGAACATTACACAGAAGTGTCTTCCCCTCTCTCACAAAAAGAGATAGCACTGAAGCCAAACAAAAGTTGTCATGTTTAAACCATGGTGCAGGAAAATAAAAAGCAAGGAAAAACATTAAGATACAACTTTAGGCGACATACTGCTTGAGAAACCCAGTCACAGTCAATGAGTCAAAAGACAGCTTGTGGCTCTTGGCTGCAAGAAGAAATAATACA
The DNA here is from genome assembly GCA_013398155.1 of Pedionomus torquatus. Classification (NCBI taxonomy): domain Eukaryota; kingdom Metazoa; phylum Chordata; class Aves; order Charadriiformes; family Pedionomidae; genus Pedionomus; species Pedionomus torquatus. The sequence continues at coordinate 175,174 of VZRU01006979.1, read as the reverse complement.
ACACGTGCAACAAGAACGAGATCTGCTTTAAATGAGTTATGTCTCCTTGAATTCCTCAGTGAGCCTTATCTTTTCCAATAACATTCAAGGAAGTTAGTAAGCACATCAGTAAGAGAATGTGGCAGTGTTTGCGAGACATCATTCAGACATGAAAGAAATTTAACCATTTAACACAGCTCCCCTGCTCCTTTCAATCATTGGACTTGCTTGTTAGAGCTGCCAGACCCTGAACAAATGTCTTGACAAGAGTATCTCCACTGGTACTGCTGTCCAGTCAGTGAGAGTGTCTCATCAAAGGAGAGATAAAATTAGGGATGCAATCTTTATGGCTCAAATGGCAAGAACTTGCCTTGGTGAATAGCAGCTGCAAAACTCCACTTCTTGGGCCTTTGCTAGATTTAAACAATCTTTAATAATTTCACCCAAATACAAATCCAAACTATGGATTTAGGCAGATGTGGCTTTCATAACAATCTGATTTTTCTGTAATTCATTCTGACCCGCTTCCTATGTGAAAACTCAGTGGTGGAGAAAAAACTGTGGACATCAAACAGAAGAGTTATCTCTGCTTTGAACCCTCGGAAGAAGTGCTGTGCCAAACCCTAACATTTCCCTGCTCCGTTGTGTGTTGGGCCAATAAACCGGCAGCAGAGGGCTGCTTACAGCTTCTGCCAAATATCTGTCCATGTAAGCCTCGAGTTGTCAAAAGCAGCTTTCAAACAAAGAAGCCTTTCTCTTTCTTTGTCCTCTTCCCTCTCCAAAAAGTTTCCATTGAAAGCTCCCACCACCTCCAGCTTGAGGAATAAAGGATTCATTGATGTTCTGGGTCATGGTGTGATGTTGTTCATGACAGCATCTTATTAATTTCTGTATGAAAACCACCTTATAGCAGTTGTCTAAAAAAGTAAAATATATAAAATGTTGGAAAATATCTGTAAGAGAAAGGTCTGGGTCCTTTTCATATTTTGCTCCTTTGAACTGCATTCTCGGTGCAGCTTATATATTCTGAGTTTTTCTGGGTTAATTATTCTTCCTGAAATTGCCAGGGAGCAAAAATCACTGCTGGTATCAGTAACCAGACTTCTCCGGCTGTCAGCATAGATGTTCTCTGATAACACATCTTCTTGATATATGTAGCCACAATGAAAAGAAACATAATCATTCAATATTTAATATTTAATACTTGAACATCTAATTTCAATAATTTGCTTTACTTTTGTCTTAGAAAAAAAGAAGGAAAAAAGGATGAGGATCATGTAGCTATGAATTTTGACACAGCACAGACCACCTTTCATTCTGATTATATACCAGCTGCCCTTATCCTTAAAACTAAACGATTGCCAGTGTCAGCTTCCCACTTCCTGAGTTTTCAGTATCATCTCCAACCATCCTGAAAGCTCTAAGGAGGGGAAAAAAAAAAAAAAAGCCTTCTTCCTTCACATGAGCGATTTTCTTATTCCTTAAAAATCCTTTTATCAATAATTCTTGACAAAGCAGTCATTATCAGCAGTCTAGTGTCTTTTCTCAAAGTATTTAGAGCTAACAAGATTTGCCACAGCCTGTTAATGCTCTCACTAGCCAGCCATTATCCAAAATAACCACGAGCTCCATGGTTAATATTGTTACTGAAATGTGGAACTTGAATTTTTCAGCCATTTGACTTATGGGACTGGTGCATTTGATAAACTCATAATTAATAGGTTAAAATGAGAGGGACAGGAAGAGCTTGCTGATTCAGGCATGAAGCAGATGTTTAAAAGCTTTGTGCATTTCTGAGAATATTGGAGCATAGGTCTGCAAGGGATCACACAGATTGAGTCAAGCCCCTGGCAATCCAAGACAATATGTAATAACTCTTTAGACTGTAAAAAATGTATAGAAGGGTTGGGTCCTTCTATGTCTGCTGTTTCTGGAACATCTGTCTCACAAAGCCCTGCTCACCAGTGACCACAAATTATTTCTCAGCACTCTGTATCAAACTAAAGACTAAAAGACCACAGGTGTCAGAATGCACCAAAGGTAAATACAAGATCACCGATACAAGAAATATCCGAAGTCCCAAATGAAGGTCCCTAATCATATTATGAAATAGATGCAGTCAATGAGTAAAAGAGTGTGAAAAATGTAAGCAAGAAGAAATACTTAGCTATCTCAATCAAGCTGATAACTTTTTTTCTGAGTACTCTTAATATAATGACAACTCCACCTCAAAATACTCTGAAATGCTTTCAGGTGTCAAATATAAAGAGACTTTCCTTTGAAGATTAGCAACACTGCTAATCTTCAGGGATTTGGAAAGTCAATCCATATTAGAATTGTATGGAATTAGGTATCCTACCCTCTGGAAGGCTTTGAAAGGCCCACACTGAAAATCCTCAGCTACCTATTTAGTCAATGGAGAGAGGTAACTGCTATGCTTAAATAACGTATCTACGGACACAGCCTGACCCCTGCATCGCTCCTTTGGTTGAGTGAGGGTCTGGCAGCCACAGGTAGCAGGCTACTCAAATTGCTCATTGCTCCTCCTAAGGCACCATGCTAACCGCCAAGGTCATTCTAGACAACACAATCAGATATGTGAATACCACCTGGTCTCTTTTGGTACTAGCTCCAGGTTTCTCTGCAGAAATGTGCTTTGTCTATACTTCTTTTGGAACCCATCTGTCAGAGAGGCAGACTGGACTGGAGCAGTAACTTTAACTGGATGTTTCCTGCCTGTCTTATATTATATATTCTGACTGCAATTTTTTAGAAATACCCCAGCAAAATCATTCAGATGCTTTTGGAAATGCAGCTCTCAATTTTGCCTTGTCAAAATCATGATTTTCTCAACAATAATAACAACAAGAGTAGACAACATGCTTCATATTCTTTATACAGTTCTCATTTTATGGAACTTGAAGGATTTTTTGTTACCTTTTATACAATATTTTTGAAAATTTACCAGTTCCCAGAGGATGTTTTTTTTTTTTTCTTTCAGTGGCAATAACAGACTCTGTTTGAGTTGCACAGGTACCACAGATATACCTCTAGCTTTCTCTGCTGCACCTGTGGGCTAACTCAGGTCATTCCACCCCTTGTAGATGAAGCAGGATGCTGACCCTGTACTTGTAACTCATCATTTATCCGTGCATGCTTATCCATGCGAGATTACAGTTATGTACACTGTGTCCACTGGAGTAATAAGAACAAGAGTCTTCTTGAGGAGCACTACAGCACTTGACCTCCAGTTGGAATTTAATCCAATCTGGTAGTTACTGAAAATTGTTAGTGGCCTGCTGGTATGTGATATGTTTGAACTGATGGTTTCCCAAGCTAGATCCTGCTGGTGAGACTTGTGAAGCTCTGGGAGCAGCTTTGCCATTGCCAGTCTGAGCAGTCCCGTTAAAACAGCAGAGGTTTGAAATGACTGAGCTTCTCCCTTTCCAGCTCAATCTGGAGAAAGAGACATGCTCGCTGTCTTTCAGGTAAATTTAGTTTTCTTGAAAAAGCTAGCTGCATGATCTTGTCAATGGATTTGCAGAGCAATCTAGCAACGCTTCCAAATTCAAATGCTCATGAAAATGTGGTTGTGTGCTAGTGACAGCTTGGGAACTTGAAAGGAGCTTGTAAGCACCCAAGCTCAGGGTTTTATTTCACTGAGAAATGAGTAAGATGGCAGGGCTCTGGCCCCCCAGAAGCACGTGACATGTTAGCACCTGCTGGTACCCTCCTCCATGCCCCTTGCTCTTTGTTTGGCAATTTCTGTTGATCACTGCCCCCAGCTGAGCTGACAGAGCTCAGGCTGTTACCTCTCAGCTGGATACAAGGACTGAAGAAACCAGTGAAGCTTTTTCCAGGCATTGCAGACAGGCTCTTACCTCTGCTCTTGTAGTTTATTTGATTGTGTCATGTGGTCCCTCATAGCATTTCCACCTCTCCCATGGCAGGGAAGAATTAGTTTCCTGGCTGCCTGTGTCGAGCAGCCTGCTGACAGACACAGGTCAGTGGGTGAGATAACTAGCTACCCCTTGCTGAGAAGGAGGAAAGGAGAAAGATCTGATGAGGAGCTATGCATATGTATCTACATGCCAGGCACATTAGACCACTCAGTAGGTTTCCTCTTCTAGCCTCTGAGCCTGTCTTTTAGGTATTGCTGGCGTCCCCCTCTGTCTTTTCCGTACATCTTGCAGGTTTGTTGCATAAATGCCTTTTGTTTTCACAAATGGGTTTTTAGAAATGCTACAATTGCTATTCTAACACCACAAAGTGACAATGGGCAGTTTGTTGAATGTGTGTTTTCCACCTCTTGACCACCAAGAAGACCCTCGTATTCCACATTACTCAACAATGATGCACATTCTCCTTTTTCTCCCCTTCACAGTGCTCCTTTAGCCTAATTCATCCTAATTACTACAATTTCCACTTTTCAGAATTTGCTGGTGTCCTAAACTTTTCTTTCTTGGATTTGTAGCAACTGTAACAGCACTTCTGCCCCCATCAGTCTGAAAAAAGACTTTTGCCATCCTCAGAAGGCAGGTATCAGGTCCAATTTCTTATTGCCTCTGGAGAAGTATAAATGAAGAGTCTCCTTTCCTACCACAATCCTCATTATTATTTGCATTACAGAAATGTTCAGCCTGCAATGGGATTGTGTCCATCTACACATAAAAGCAGCATCCAATAACTTACATGACCTGCATTATTAACCGTGGTTCACTCAGCCGGTGATTAGAAAGCTCCCTAGGATTCCGTGCACAACTTCTAAGGAGTTTGCAAAAGGTGATCAGGAAAAACTAATTTCTACATGCTATAGGACTTGTATATGTGAAATATCTTCAAAGATCCAGATCTCTACTGAGGTTGCACCTCTAAAGAACTGAAAAGCCCTGCAAAGAGACAAAGGGCAAAACATTACATACAAAAAAGTGGTACCTACTTACAGACATTTTCAGTATCTCCTGTGTTCAGGATTAATTTCCAATCTCGTCATAGTCCATCCAGGATTTAATAATGAAAATTAAGTATTCAGTGTTATCTCACAAACTGCCACCTAGGATTTAACTCCTTTTTAAACAAGACTGAAAATACTCAAGTAGAAAATCTCTACAGCAATCCTGCAGCCACCATCCTCCAATCTCACTCAAGCTACTATGGAAAGATCTTGTGCTTTGGGTGGAAAATACACTTACCTAAGTCCGTCTTCTCTGTCTTGATTCAGTCAATACAAACAGTTAACTCTCCTTTAAGCAAAGCCTGTGATGAACACTACCATTTCTTTGTTACTAGAAAAACCTTTCTGATGGTGGTAAGCTGTTTGTGAAGACTGTTAACTGCAAATAGTCACCAGCTGAGTGTATTAACAGCAATCAATGCATAGCTGTTGACCTGTTCTGGTTTTCAGACCTGGCAGGACACTTCAAATTCTGCAGTTACTTGCCATACTGGACCTTGGAAGAACTGTTACACCTTTAATATAATCAGGGGGAGTTTAATATAAAAGTAATGTTGTGTGTTCTTTGGAGGTTTTGTTGTTGGTCTTGCTTTCCATGTAATAAATCCTTTGGAAATACCTTCAGTATGCCAAACCAACAACTAGGAAAAGCATATGCAATATAAAATACAAGCAGAACCTGAGAAGACCATGACAACACAGGTGGATGGTGCAAAAATCTGCTTCACCATCTCCTTCGTTCTCAGACCTACAAAGTGCTTCTGATTTTTGGGGTCTCCATACTCTTCAAACTCTCTGGATACCCAAAACGTTTCAGTGGTAAAATGTTCACTGCTGCCTTGACTAAGTGGAAATATGTATATTTCCTAACAGATAGACAGCTAGAGCTGGTGATCCCATGTACGGCCCTTGTGTTTCCATGTGGCATTTCCTTTTACTTGAGTGAAAGTAGTTCAACCTGTTAATATCTGCTTAGGAGTTTACATGTTTAACTCTTAGATATTGTATGCTATTTTCCAGACAGACTTAACACAGTTAGCAAGAGTCTTCAGGAAAGTGTAAGCTACAATGTCAAATAGAAAATTATTTATTAAAAAGACAGACATTAGTATGAAATTCCTACACTGCATACCTAACTAGCTGAAAGAGAGATGATACTGTTTGTAAAATGAAATGAACTCCTGAGCTGGAGGGAATTCATGAACAAGGCACAGGAAAAAAAAAAAAATGGACAGTGCTGAAATTTGCTGAGGCATCCTTTGTAGAAAAGGTCCAGAGTGCAAGACCACACAGCAGGGTCCATGTAACCTTGAAAACTTAAGTAATAGAAGGAATTTAATAATAGACACGAAAGGTCATGCCTGTAAAGATATTCTATTACAGAAAAACTTTCTTTTAAAAGCTGTGAGCAACTCTATTAGAAATAAGAGAGAAGGAGAAAGACGTAGCTACACTAGGCATGGTGACTGTGAAGTGCCTGTATATTATGGCAATAAAAAGACACTGGAAGAACCTGAATATATACCTGTATTTCCATCAGAGTCGAGTTCCAGGAAGGGAAATTCATCCTGATGGGCTCACCAGGGCAGAGGGGCTCAAAGGACTGCAAACCCATCTTCTGATAAGTTGTGATGAGGCCTGGCCATGACAGTCATAGTGATATGACTCTTCTCTGTAAATCTTTCTGAGAGAAACAAGTATTTCCACAGATGCAAGGCTGACCAGGGACAGTGGGTGTATACTGGCCTGAGTAAACTTCATACAGAAACTAAAAGGCTTCTAACTATGAGAGGAAGTGATTTCTGGTATGACCTCTGAGTAAAAATAAAGGAGCTCATAAATATCTCAGCTATTTTTAAGATGCTTTGTAAGATTTTTAAGTTCTACAGCAGGATTATTCAGAGATTTATGAGGTCAGTGATAACAAGGAATTAGGCTCAACAACGAATATTCATCTGAATCTTCTGCCCCTTGTTCTATACATCGTGCTACATGGTAATGATCATTGCCTCCTGCTGTCTTCAGTCTTGTTGCACTCAGAGCACTCTGCAGAACTAACTCTGTCCTCACATTCAGGGCTGAGATAGTTTTATCAGCTCTGACTTTGCCCAACAGCTGTGTTCCACCAGAGATATGAAGCCATTGAGAGAGTGAGAGAAGAGTCAGTGTGACCAAAAAAAAAAAAAAAAAGGAGCTTTTGTAGTATTGGGTTAGGAGCATGGATAGAGTTATCACACACAAGCACAAACTCGATTTATTTCAGATGAAACTAAATCAGAGATCAGAGGATGCACTCCAGAAGTTCATGTGGTGCCACCGACTGCTAACCACTGTTTAGTCCTTGAGACCAGAAGACTCTGATCCAAACTAATCTGCAGCAGGATGTGAATGGCTTAGATGCTGGTTCTGCAGCACCACCTGATTTATAGAACTGTTCCTGTTCTGCCACAGTACTTGCTTATGTTGATGGAACTGCTAGATTCTTAGGAGAGGAAAATGACCATGTCCCTCAGAACACATGAAATCAATTTAAAACTCATTTATTTGGCATTTTCTCCTCTATGCCTGCTCCAAATTTTCTGCAAAGTATTACTCGGAGTACTTAGTATCAAGTCAATTGAAAATTGTTCTTTTACATTTTCTTTCCTGGGAAGAGTTTAGATAAGCAAGCCTGATGCTGCATGTAAACGGGGACTGCATGGGAATAGACTTCTCTCAAATGCTTTTCAAAATCCTCCTCTGGAAACCTCAAGGTCGTGTGTGAATTTCACATCAGTTTGCATTCTAGCCTGAGTTCATGTTCACAGATCTGCTGTTTTGATCTTCAAAAGCTCCTACCAGACAATGTTTGATTTCTGCTGTTTCCTATTTTTGCTTCTAACTGTCCTCCTCTTGGAACAGGAAAACCAGGGAAAAGACCAAAAAAAAAAAAAAAACCAAACCACCAAACAAACCCAAAAAACTCTGTTCTGTTTTATATGCTGTTGGCTTTGGAATTTCAGAGATATTCTCCCCAGTATCAGACAGTTTCTGACTGCAGGCTCTGATCCTCCAGCTGATAGGGTCTAAAATTAGGTTGAATCCTATAAAGCACGAAGTAGGCAAATGTATTTACCCTGGGTCATTTGTTATTTCTGCCTGATGCTGTGGAATCTCCAGCAGATGACTGCACAGTATGCATTGCTGAATTATGCAGATAACAGATGAATTTTAGGGTAGTGGCTGCCTTAAGCAAACACTATCTTGCTATTGTGAATTTAATATTACAACTATTTTGGCACTTCTCTGTGTTTCATCTGCTTATTTTAAAAACAGCAGTATTTGTTTGCAATGGCATTGTAATACCCTCGTAATCTTAAACCATAATGCCAATAAACCACCACTGACATTGTAATGGCTCACATTACCATATCATTATAGATGTAAAAGTCAGTCCCATATACTTCCTACAACATCAGTATTGGTGAGGCAGCCATTAAGATGTCAGTGGTAGAGCAGAGAGTCACCATTATGAGCTTAGGCAAGATAATAAAACATTGCTAAAGGTAGCTACAGGGCCATGCTCAGCAGCTGCTTCCAAATATAAACCTCTCAGCAATTTAAAAATAAATTTTAAATTAGCCAAATGCTTGAATCTGCATTAAGAACCGATGTTTATGTCAGGGAAAAAAAAAAAAAAGTCCTATTTAAGACTGTCAGAGGTTGGGGTTTTCTTTAATGCCTATTGTGAAAATGCATCGTTTTATGAAATATTTCAAAGCAGTTTTAATCACTGAAAAACTGAGGGGCAAGAATTTTACTCTTGCTTTATCTGTAAGTGTCTTGTCCTTTGTTCACAGCAGTGGAAATGCCCCACTTAAATGAGAACACACCCAGGTTGAATATAACAAGATTTCAGCTACTGTAGCTGTATCCAGCGGTGAAGTATTTTGCACATAGGTATTCTATAGCATACACAGTTGGTTATATTCAGGTCTTTTGTGGCCATTAGTATAATTCAAAGTCCTATCAGATTAATCTTTTGCATGATATTTTTTTAAAGCAATAAAATACCAAGGAGACTAATGAAAAGTAGTTAATAGAGATTCTGGCAAGAGGGAAAAAGTTATGTTAATTTGGAAAATATTGAGGCAGGCAAGCACAAATGGGAGTAACAGAACACAATGCACATGGCAACCCAAGTTCACTAAAATAAGAGCTTTCACTGCAATAACAACTTACATTTATGGACATTGCATTCATGAATGTGTTGAGATTATGTTGTACAAACATAATCACGCTGCTGGATTTCTTTATACCTTGTCCATAAAAAGGAGAGGTGACTCTTCTTAAGTGAGTTTTAGCCATAATAAAATTCAGATCATACCCAAGAAAAATATAACTGGAGACTTTACTTCCAATCTATTTATTAGCCAGACTTCAGGAGGAAGTTGTGGAGCCCTCACCTTTATTGCTGAGTCAGTACTGAAGCAGGAGACACCTTAGTTTCACTGATGCTTCTTAGATGGGTGAGTACTTGACAGGACAAAGACATTTTTGAAAATGGCCCTTCGTCTGACAATATGCAATAAAGAAAATGTGGATCACCATTAACACATAACTCTCAGGGCTCCACTTTTACAAAAGACTGTGTTGTCAAACAGGGAGTTTGACAAAGCCAAATTTCTAGCAGTCTGTTAATGGAAACTCTGTTGGATATACCATATTTTTTCAAATTAAATTTCCTAAAATCACTATTAAACTTGAGTGACTGATATTCAAATCCCTTTTTGAATTGGTCAGTTTTCCAGTGATAAGGCAAGCCTGCGAGGGAAGGCAGAAACAGAAGTAATATTGACTCTTTCACTCAGGTGATGTAATTTTTGTGCTTTATTAAAGCATGTCCTAAGTATTGTTTTCAATATTCTTCATATTCTATGCAGGTAAATACCGTCATCTCTTCAGATTCATGGTAGCGATGACCTTAACTTGGAATGTAAGACTGGAAGATGCCTTTGATTCTGCCTGTATACACACCTGTGTATGTGACTATCTGTATAGCCCATATAGATAACTGAATATACATTTATGAAAAAAGGCATAATTATTTGTCCATAAGAAGAGCAAGAGCTGTATTGCTTGAACACTCTAAAAGACTATTTTTTTATTATTATCTTAGAAATAAAAACAAAATTGTCATTTACAAACAGTGTTCAAAGTGACTTGCACACACACACTGTTAACAAGTTTCTTATTTCAAGCAGTTCCATCCTTGGAGATGTTTCAGTGTATGCTTTTCCTCCTTCAGCCAGAGATCTTTTGTAGACACTGAGGGCTTTACATATTGCATTATGAAATGTAGTTAACTACTGAAGGTCAAACAGATTCAAACACAGGATCCTACTCTTCCATATCATCCCTCCAAAAAAGAAAATGGTTAGACACTTTTCACCATTAACTATTTTGTAACTGGTGTAAGCTGAATGCTTGGGAAACATGCCCACAAAGCTCTGATGTTTGGATAACTGTGGTTGTTTTCCAAAGTAGTTAAAAGCATTTAGGACCTTTCAGGAGACACTGCGATGAAATGGTGCTAAATTTTGGAGGAGCCACTGACCCTGTCCTGCTGCCTCTAGGACAGCACAACATCTTCCTGTTTGTGAAGTCTGAGGATGATGAAGGTTTCTACAAGTCAGCAATGGGTACAGTTGAGAGGAGATACTTGAAATGGATCTTGGAAGAAAAATCAGTATAAGCTGGGTAAAGTTATAGCAACAACGCAGAGCACCAAGTTCACCTGTACTTCTTTTGCTGATGTTCATCCTGTAATGGCAAAGGGTCCCTTCCCTTCTCTCCAACGTGTCTTCATAGCTATTTTTTTAACTAGGCAGGATTTTATCAGCTTTTCCACTCTTTAAACATTGTCAGTTAGTGCTAGCCAGACTTCACAGTTAATTGTATTCTAATCTACCCAATTAGTCCCCTATTCCCATAAAGACTTACACATGTGGTTAATTTAAAGTTTAACGCAAGTGTGAAACTCTTCTGTGCCTGAGCCTGACTGCTTCTAATGAGTGAAAAACCAAATGCTTTTCTTCCTCAAATCCCTCCTCAAGAGCCACAGCTTACTCTCAGCCTTTCATCATTAATCTCAGCTCTAGTGTTATGCACTATCTCACCCATGCCTGATTATTAAACATAATAAAACAAAGTGAAAAACAAATCCAAAATAAAAGCCAAAGGGAATCAAATTACCTGATGGTCATGCTTTGTAAATAATGGCTCTTTCATGAAACAAATTCCCTTTCTTTTGCCTTCTGTTATTTCCTTTCCTCTTTCACCCCCTCTGTGATCCCTCTTAGCCAATGTCGTAATTCATTGTGTTGTCTGTCTTGTAAGCATCCTAGGGCAGGGACCTTGTCATCTCAGTGGTCTGCACTGCACCGTGCACCTCCAGAGGAGTGTATAAATATTAAATAATACACATTCACATTCAATGAAATCAAAAGCTCTATTTTTCCGAATCAATAACTTGCTCTCTCTGGGTATGAAACAGTAGTAATCCATGGCCATGAGCTTTAATCCTTTTCAAAACTGCTTTCAAATGGGACTTTCATGAGCAGTATGAAAAATACATGCAAACAAACAAAGGTACAACACAGCTAGTAAAGCACTAGTTTTCTGCATGAGCAGTGTTTATTGACTTCCACCCACAAGGAAAATGCTGTCCCCTGCTGCCCCTCAACCCACTCCCAACGATATTAAACTCTGTTCAAAAAAGTTTTCCTAACTGGCCTTTCCAAGCTTCTGCATCCTATTAGCCTATCATTTCTCCCTTTCTCTGCCATCCTCTTAATGGTATTAAAATATTATAAAAATACTATCAAAAGAACTTTAAAAATTAGAAGAGAGAATATTTATGGTACTTCCATGTACCATGTAGTTTCTCTTCACTCCTGCCTGTGCCTCATGACACAGGCTTCCACTGCAGGACAGCACTTTGATTTTTTACAAAAGCTCTCCAACTTCTAACAGCCAAGAGGAAGGGTTTTTACAGACCAATCAACCTGTGGATGCAGACGAGGTGTTGAAGCTGATGGCAAGGATCGTACCTGCATCACAGCATGTCTAGCATGCCTGGACTAACGAATGAACTACACCCCTATTAGGCAAGCTGTATATTCTTTCTTGCCCTGATTCACTATTATTCTCTGCACTGCATGGACTCAGAGTCCTCTAGAAAAAAATCTGCCTCTGACTGTGTCATTGTTACCCTAAGCAGTTAGCCAATTTTCAAGGATTTGGTGGATTGTTTCTATTAGAATGAAAAGAAATTAAAGTGGGAGAGAGATATTTGTCTGGTCTAAGCATCATTGACAGGGAAAGCCAAGAACATTGTCCTCTTTCTATGAATGAATACAGGATCAAATATCTGTTCCAGCTCTCTTTCCACTCTGTAATGTGTCCCCTAAATATCACTGTTAATTTTATACCAGGGTCATGTAGTGTTTTACCGGCTAGCTGTAACTTGTCTTTTTATTCTGTGCAGTGGCGTTTCTTACCTTGGGGACAGTGGGGTCCATCTATCCTTGCCACCTGCAACCCACATCAGCTGGAAGTACCCAGCATCTCCATCTCAGTCCTTGGCAGGACTTTCCTGCTGTTCCAGAAGTTATTTAGGCATGAGGCAATTCAGGCAGAAAAACAGTGCCTGGGAGAAACCAAGGAAGTCCCAAGGCTTTGGCCATCCTGTGCTTGTGAAGCAAGTGGTGGGAATTCATTGTACAGTTGTGTGTTCCCACCCTCTTTCATGCTAAGGCTGAACGAAGCAGCTCTTTCACATCAATCACCAGGTTAAGTAAATGTGTTACAGAGCTGTTGTGCACTTGTGTGTTTGGGTAGTAGACCCCAGGGGAGATTTTACTAGTTACCTAAACTCACAGAGATGGCCATAGAGCATCTGCAAAACAGCTCACAACAGAAAATTGGAAGGCTTTTTGCAACATAATGACCATTTGTTCTGATTTTGGACATACAACTACTAAATAGTCTCATCTTCTTAGTACTATCTTTGTAAAGAGTAATCTGTGCTGTTCTTGCATTGTATTGTGCTCTCAAACCTTCATTACAGGCACACACACATTCACAGAAGTCTGCTACAACATTTTGTTGAGAAAAATGGGCACACCAACTAAAAAACACCAGAGTAACCCCTGTTTCTGTGTATGAACGATATATGTTTTTTTTTCCCCTTCTCTCATACACTTGTTTCCCTGACCTAGTAAACTAAAAGCAAAAGCGCTCTTGAAAGTAGCCCCATTATACATCAGACTGTCTGGTGTAGTCAGTGGTTATTTTCTGGAAATATTAGCTGGGAAGAATTTGAAAGAGGAAAGAAATTATTACAATTGCTGGACTTCCAGACATGTGGCAACTTACAGGAACACCTACACAGTAGCTTCATCTGACTAGCCAGAAATCTGGCAACCCCAGGTTCTGCCAGATTAATAACATGTGCAGTACACAGATGGTTCAAGCACATGCAGTAAGTATGATGTGAACTGGAAGTGTCAGAGGAGCTATACACAGATTTAGTCCATGAAATCCCACAGACATAAAGCAGCCTCACCTGAGATCCCCTGGCTCAGTGCCTGTGCCAGGTTTGAAGGTAGCATTGGGCCATGGGGTGCAACAATATTGTCTCCTCTACTTAATCCACAAAGAAACAAGATCAATTGTGTTTATTCTGAATTAATAAGGCTTCAGTTAGGCTTTGCTTACTCCCAGCACAATGCAATTCATACTGTAACAAGTCTCCCCTGAATGAAGGTAACTTTCTTCACAGCAGCCTGTATGGTGCTGTGTTTTGTATCTGAGGCTAAAAAAGCCTCCGTAATGCACGGATGGTTCGGCTGTTGCTGAACTATTGATAGCACAGCATCAAGGCTTTCTCCCTTTCCCACTTTGCCCTCTTGTCATCCTGCAGCAAGCAGGCTGTGGATGGGCAAGCTGGGCAGGGACATAGCTGGGACAGCTGACCCAAACTGGCCGAAGGGATATTCCATAACGTGTAGTGTCAAGCTCACCAGTAAAACCGAGTTAGAGGAAGAAGATGGAGCAGCTTTGGCTGCCAAGGCAGACGCTGCTCAGAAGCTATTTAGGCATCAGTTTGATGATGGGAAATGAGGAGTGATAGCCTTTGCATCACTTGGCTTTTCCTCTTTTTTCCATGTATTAAACTTTCTTTATCTTGACCCATGAGTTTTCTTGCTTTTGCTTTTCCCATTCTCTCCCTTGCCATGCTGGGAGAGGGTGGTGAGAAAGCAGCTGTGTGGGTGCTTTGCTGCTGGCCAAGGTCAACCCACAGCACGTACCAGTGTGTGCACAGTCAGCGTGCTGGCTGGGGAAAAACAGCTTGTGTCAGTAAACTTATTTCTCATGTTTCAGGTTAGTTTGAATGTGCCATCGCCAGCCCAGAGTTGTACTTTCTTCACCAGCTAGATTTCCTCCTTCGTCACCCACCCACCCTTGTGTTTACTCATGCACATGTTTAACTGGTGAGTTTGGCATCTATGAGTTTGTTATCCTATAATACTCAGAGAAGGATCTTAGGCCAAATCTACTTCCAACGCCTGCTTCCCCAAACCCTGACAAGCATGACATGGCCATGCTATCATCTACGTGCGCAAGCTTATACTTGTTGTCTGTTTTCTTTGCCTTTCTTCCCTATCACCCCTCAGGGTCTCATGTGCATGGCTTCAGGACCTAATCTTCTTGAGGGACTTGGTTCCCACCATCCTAACCATCCTTTTTGTCCCAGAGCCAAGCATCAGCACCAGGTGCAGAGAAACAATGCTCCTGCTCTTCTTCCTCTGCCCAGGAGCACAACTGAAAGGACATGTTAAGTGGTTTACTTGTAGAACTGTGACCCACCAGGCATCATGACTAGTTTAAAATCCTACTTTTAAAGCTCCTGGAATTTTTAAGACCATCTTATTTTCTTTGTGATTTGAATCATGAAACTAGCTTTTATCCAAGATGCTGTCCAGGATCAGTCAAAATGTAGTTTACTAGGAGATTCCTACTGAAACTCTTCGTTTCAGCAGCATTAAACATATCAGCTCTTTTTAGTATGAAATTCAGCCTCTCTGAAGGCAGCAGGAGTTTTTTCATTGATTTCGGTGGTATAACTTTCTGTCTTTTCATATAAAAGAATCACTTACTGAAGAGAGGGACTGAGATGCTGAGGCTTGGGTTGGGATCCTGATTGATCTCCAAATCCCTTGTGCAATCACACAGGCAGCTGAGCTGTACTGCAAGTCCAGAAACAAGGATGAATTCCACTCAGCCCCAAAAGAGAGCATGGATAAAGCAAATGTTTGGAGGATTTAAAGTCTTTAGAGATCAGAATGGTTCATTCCTCTTGTTTCCCTTAGCTGCTATTGTAAAGGTTTTCTTCACTGTGAGGCTGTTCCAATTGCCATTGAATATCAGTAGCAAAACTGCAAATGACTTGTAAGCCAGAATACACTGGAAGGTTATTGTTGCTATTATTACACTATATAGAAATGAATTCTGAAAAACTTGGAAAAGATGTGTTCTCTCTGTGCTGTCATCTAGCCTGAAGAAGTTCCAGCTTTCAGCAGAAATGAAAGACTGCTTCAGAAGTGTCTTACTAGCTCCCATTTTAAGGGACATCATTTTAGCCTTCAGTGTGCCTATTAATACTCCCTGACTTCAATGGGCTTTGCATGTACCCTTCTGGTGATAAAAGTGGTTCTAAGCCAATAAAACACAACAGAGGCAACTCAGTGACAGTATGTAGGAGAAGTTCACCCTTCCTAATTGAATTTACATCTTCAGTCTTAGGATTTTGCTGCAGCACAAGTACATCATAGCAATGTCTAGGGGAAAAAATGTAAAGAAAAACCATTTCTTTCAAATTTCAAAGAAATTCCCTCAGCATTACATTTTTTCATAGAATCACTCAAACTCAACAAATTACTGAAGGTTTGAAGGCATGTGTTCCTGGGCAATGGTGCTGATACATTGCACATTGGCAATCACTACACCAAGGCAACTGTTTTATAACTCTCCTCACCACATGTCAATTCAGTGTACAGGAAGAAAGAGATTTTTGAAGAACATTTTTTTAAGTTACGGCTGCTCAGTGGCTCCAGAGTAGGAAACTAGCACTGTGAATAGAGGCTATGCTGCTGGAGATCCTTTCCATCATGACTTCCAGCATCATGTTTCCCCACTCTACACACTTGCTGTTCATAGTTTCTCTTTTGTTAATTTGCCTGCCAGCCTGAGGGTCACAAAAATTTCAGCTATACTCTTTTGAAATATTTGCATATTCAGATTTATTCATTTCTTCTTGCTGGACTGTGAAGATCTCTTCTGAAATTCAGTACACACAAGCCTTTTCCCTCATGTATGACAGAGAGGTCAGAAATCTTATCACTCAACCCTCTAACTCTTGCATTGCATCAAATGGACAGTCAGCAATCTTTTTGACAGAGGATTAAGAAGTAAGAGGCTTAACTAGAGTCTCAGAACGTAACTTTCAGTGCCCTGCTAGTATGCTTTGAAATGGATCTCAGTGTACATTTTCAATTATATATTTTTAAAAATTCAATACACACGGAGTGGTCTGTTTGCCCTTTCCTTACACAAACACGTTTACCTTCTGCTAATGGGAGTAGGAGACACATGAACAACATCTGGGTTGTAGGCATTAGGAATCTTTAGGGTCCTCGGCACTCCCACCTGTGCTACTCACAGCTCTAGCACACTGCCAACAAAAACTCAGAGAGTATTTTCGCTTCATTCTGCATTTTTGCTTTGGAGGTGTAATGAACCTTCTTTCATTCAAAGCCAAATATTTTACTGTGGATGCAAATTTTTGCTAATGAATGAATAGCAGACATACATTTTTCATTTGATAAAGACATACACTTAACGTTGTCATTTAAAAAATGTATATTCATATAGCCATTTAAAAATAACTGGCACCATTGTCATAATTATCTTTTCATATGTTCAGCAGTGCCAGGAATTAACTATGAATGTAAATGTAATCAAGCACGCTACCACATTTTTAATAAATAAGGCAGTTTCTATATCTCTATTGTGCTGAGAATGATCTGTGGTTTGTTCTTAAGGAAGCTAAGGGGAGTCTTCTCCCAGCAAACAAAGCTATTGGTTCACTGGTGTACCAAATTGGACAGACTTCGCTGAAGCTCATGGGGCAGATTAGCTCTGAAAGAGTGCATCCAGCTCCAACCATGGGAAGAAAAAACAGTATTTATGTGCCCTCTCTCACAGATGCAGGGAGCAGAGGATTGTCTGGAAATAGTGTGCAAGAATGAATATAAGCAGGTTCTTAAACTCCCTCGTTAGAACAAATATTCTGTATTTCCTACATCAAACAATGCAATGGCAGCCTTTAATCTATCTATACTTTTCCCCAGTCTCTTTGCCTCAGCCACCATCTGTCCACTGAGGGACACTTTGGCTAATTGTCAATGGGTTTTAAGAAAAAGCCCTCAAAATTGCGTGCACAATAGGAAACATGATACATGGTCAAAACACAACTCACCATGATTTGATTATTTCACTTTGGTCTTGCCTCAGCTCCCACCTCTCCTCGTCTCTTTCACGATGCCTCTTGCTTCTCTCAGATTCTCACTTACTTGGAGGAGTAATTGGCTGTAGCAAACAAACATAAGACCATAGGTCCTTTCAAAAACCATGAGACTACTTCTCAGAAAAAAAAAGACATCAGAAATATCAAAGGAGTATTGCATAAAGGTAGTAAAATATTATTTCCTTAGTATGTCTTGGAAAAATGTAAGTGTTTTCTTTCAAAATATAAACAGTGCTCACATGAAACGTGCAGTTGAGAGTCCTACTGTCCTTTGGAAAAGGCATAAGATAAACAAGATTTGGGCAAATAGGCCTGTGCCTTGAAGAAAAGATGCTATGGAGGGACTTCCTTTGGGGTTGAAATGGCAATTTACTCTCCAGAGGCGTTTAGGAACTCTGCATTTCTGCTGTGAGAAAAGGATCAGTTAGCAGACATGTGAGCACCTTTCCACTAGAAAAGGGCTGACAAAACTGGCTCATTAAACCCAAGCCACCAGACACCTGTCACTCAGCAACAGCCTTTGGAGCAGAGTAGGGTTGGATGCAGTGCTGGATTTTAACCAGTGGCCTGAGGGTAGAAGCACCTCTGTGTCCTGGCATTAGGTATTATTTCTCACTGATTTGACAGGGAGACTGCTCTCTATTCTGGCATATTGAGAAGCAAAGACCACACTGAAAGTTTAACCCCTGAATGCATGCCACAGGGGTCTAAAGACCCAAGGCACTTGACTAGGGAAGAGCTTGCAAGCAAGTTCAAATAATGCAAAACATTGCAAGGAGAGTTATGCAAACTAGTAAGTCCCTTATTATGAAGATAATGATCTCTGTCAGACAGTTACAGATTATCACTGATTAAATTGTTCTCTGGTGGGTTTTTTTTTTGTCAGCAGGTTTTGTTTCTTCTTACATTTCCCACAGCTCACATCCGCAAGGTCACTGGCAGGTGATGGCAAAGACTTTTCAACCAGGAGAAAGACAGCTGGAGACAGATGCTGGAAGTCCTCATAAGTCTCTTCCTCCAAATTCAGGTACTACGTTTTTCATGAGGGTTTTTTGTTTACACTTGAGGAAAACTGGAACGTATCCACACCACCTGGACCAAAGAGTTGCACTCAGTTTTTTTTTCCCTTGCGACCACAGCATGGATGATGCTTTCATGCACCCCTGCAGCTCCCGTGTTCAATCAGCCCTGGAAGCAGATATGAACATAACAGACACAACTTCTCTATGGCCTCATCTCTGTATCAGAAAGAGGAGGAGTGTGTCACATAATGACAGCTGAGATACTAAAACTTAATCCTGTGCTTTTGAGACTAAGGCACTAGCAGTAAAGAGCCTCTTCTCAATACCACCATCCTCAAAAATGGTACAGGAGCGATGCTTGCCTCTTCAGAAAAAAAAATGCAAGTAATCTAGAAATACCAACTCCACAAGAGGGTCTCCTGCTTGGAAAAAAATGCCTAGGGAAATAGTGAGGAGTACAGTATCCTCTTCCCTTTAAATTTAGCATTGGTGCAGTGACAAGATACAATATCATTAATATTATTTCCCTTTAATGGTTTTGGATCATTAGTTGTCATCACAGTTGATTACAGTGACTAGCTAGGCACTTAAATGTATGTGACTGGAAGCATGATCAGTAAATTTAACTTAGTGATTCCCTAATGGGTTCATTTATGTCTTCAGCTTGGTGAAATCAGTAGGAAGAGGCAGGACTCAGTCCAAAGCCCATCTGAGTCAGCTCAGGATTGTTTCCTTGGTCTCCAGGAAAACTGAGCCAGACCCATGCAGCATGTCCATTTACAGATGTAAAAACATTTTACTAAAGAATGGAAACTCATTTCTCAGAGGTGTCTTGGTGGATACATATGTAGTATACGTGTCATGTTGTATACACAAGAATTATATTTTGTATGTATCAGCCATTAATTTTACTTTCTTAAAGAGGTATGAAGATAAAAAATAGTTTCAATGGCTGAGTTCATGTGTGTGCATAAAATGAATTGCTGACACTGTAATAGAAATTATGATAAGGTGGGTTTCCACGTGTAATGGGGTATAGTGTAAATTTTATGATTCTGCTCTCTGGCACATAAATAATACAAATTCTCCAAAGGGCCCTGCAGATATCAGCTGATACTTCTGTGTTTTTGTAGCTTGCAAACTGTTACTGGGTTTGTGCTACTGTTGTAAAAATAGAAAACACTGCATAAGCTGTTTTGCCCTTTTCTATATTTTGTCTTTTGTACTAAACAGAAATTAGTAACACAGAATGTGTGCAGAAACACTGTGTCCTACTCTAAAGAATAAGCAAAATACATCATATTTTGTCACTTTTTTTCAGCTATGAGATTCTTAGAACTGCTCTCTGAACAGAAATACAGCAGTAAAAAATGTAGCAGTTCTTTAAATAAAAAGTTTTCCACAGATTTTCACTACTGAAAAAATGTAATCCTGCTTGATATTCAGTATATATTTTCTCCTGACAGTTTTATGGTACAATTAAATTTCATACTTTCTTTTCTACCACTCTGAATATGCATTAGAAACCCAAGCATCATAATTCTAAGCCAATTGGCTTGATTTGCTTGTTTAAATTCAGATATTGCTTCTTTCTGTGCATTTTGAAGAAAGGCCATGCGCTGCTAACAGTATATTTAGAATCAATAGAGCACATGGTCACAAAAGGTCTAGCTTGTATCCAAGTTTTATTTCTAAACTCAAGTTATGAGCTTTGCATGAAAAATGAAATAATGTAATTCTAAAATGGCTTATTGGAATAACAAACTGTAGAGAAACAATTGAGCTAATGGAGGGGTAGGGAGAGAGGCAGATTATAGAACTCATTGTGTATTAGTTGAAAATTATACTGATATTTAGATGGACTTAATAACTTAATAAGACTCATTTGAATGCAAAAGAATGAACATTGAGTTGATATTAACTTTTAATGCTTGCCATTTTATGTTAATTTATATTTTTAAATTATAGTAGATTTTTTTTTGTAATCAGACTGGTTAATTATACCTCAAACATGTAAATTTGACACGATGCCAACACCATATTAAAAAAAAAAAAATTCAACCAAGTACTTGGTTATAAAGACCTATAATTCACTGAAACTGGATTCTGGCTGAGTTCCTCCAACCACACAAAGTGTTACACTTTGCACTATTAAAATAACTTGATTTCTCTGATGATTTCTTTTGTTCGTTTTACCAAGGAGACGTGCATTTACTAATGCACTCTGTTTGTGTAACCTTTTCCTGATCATTGATTTGGTCATCCTTGGAGAAATCCTTCATCTAGCCTTGATACCTGCAGACACAGTTTCAAAGATTCCCTCATGCTAAAAGCATCATCAACAAAGAAATATTTTTCTAGTGCTGAAATGATCTTGAATGGGGTCTGTGAGCTCTTTTCCTAAACAATACACTGTAAGTTATTTTTGTAAAGGTCTACTAATCTTCTCAAGTAAAGCTAGTGCCTTACATTTCATGTATCTGACTTCCTTCAGGGAAGTTGTGTCCCAACACATATTAAACAAAGTTACTGTGTCTAAGCATGTCATATAGACAGGAGCTTATATGCTACTGGAAAATGAGCACTTTCTTTTCTTACCTGACACTTTGGAGTTAGACTTTATATCCTGTCTTTTATCAAGTTTCTGGAACTGAAATAATAAATTCCATCTGTCAGCTCTGTACAGATAGTGTTTTAAGTGCTTGTAATTCAGATGTCTTTAAGAAAAACATAGTCTTTTCCTTGAATGACCTTGGCCTTCAAATAATTGGGAGATACCATGTGCAAAGCTTTATATGCAATAGAGATGCATTCAGCTGGTAACTTATAGCCCCAACCTTTCACCCATTGGTAGGACTTTGTTTATTTATCAAGTATTTGCATAATGGAACCCAACTATTTCACATAATATTTTTTGTTTGCATATAGGTGAGCGGATGAGATAATTAGCATATATAACAAATTAAAAATCCTTACCCCTTCAGTTACCCATTCTTTCTCCTCTTCCCACCTTCCTTTAGGGTCGGTGCTTTACTCATACTGTGTTTTACAACACAGATTGCAATAAAACGAGTAAGCTAAATTTTAACATGGCAAATCTTCACTCAAGGAAAACTCCTGTTGATTCAAGAGGGAAATTTATCCTAAATGGGAGCTGAAAGTTGAACTGTGGCTGTTGAGGTGAAAAAAAAATATAGTTACTGAAAAAACCTGGGTTAGGTGAAGTTTCTAGCTCCACTTCACTTCCTTCTGCAGAGAGGCTGATTTTTGGATGGTGAAATATTTTTCAAGACCATCATAGCTCCTCCTCACTCAGCCATATTCATCGCCATGCAGCGTCCCTAATGCACAAAACTGTAGGTTCTGTCTCCTGCAACACTGAGAAAGAGGAGCAGAAATTCTCTATTCTGCCTTGCCATCAGCATTTCAGAGGGCAGCTTTCCAGCAGCAGGCTGTTGCAGTGCTGCCCTCACTGAGCCACTGCAGAGCTGAAGCAAACGTGCTATGAGGTTAGTGGTCCTGTGAGTTCACTGGTTGCAGCCACAGAGCTCCAGGGGTAGCTGGAGTCTGCAGGGTTTCCACCACTCGCCTCCAGGACAGCAGCAAAGCCATGGCCAGCCTGGAAGCGATTCCCTTCCCACCAGCAGCAAAATTATTGGTCTGCAGCAGGAAACTGGTCTGCCTTATTTTCTCTAACATTTTTGTGCACATAGGTAGCCAAGCCCACAATTACACCCATAGTTAATCAAGGATTAGTGAACATCAGTGTCTGAATGTGGTTCCCCATCCCTGGCTGTTCAAGCCCATATTAAGAGGCTGCTTCTTATTTACATTGAGGCTTTCCATTTCCAGCATCATCTTTATTACTAGTTTACTAGATCCGAAATGATATTTTTTAATATTAAAGCCATGACAGTCTTATTTTGGGGTGGGGTTTTTTTTGTGGTGGAAAGGGAAGAGGATCATAGGGGTTTTGGTTTTTCTGCCTGGTAGGAGTCTCATTCAACAGATATTATTTAAGCACCTGTATAAACGGCTCTACTCTAACATCTTTTATCTGCTCTGCAGTTGGACCCTTGAAGTGCACGTAATAACAGTTACAGAACAGCAAGAAGAGGGTTTACTTGCCTCTGATGCAGAGCAGTGAAAATAGAAAAATTCTGAAATTTGCAGACCATCCTTATGAACTAAGAACACATCTTTTCAGCAGCTCAGAACTGATTTTCTTTTATTAAAGCATCTTCCATAATAGCTAGTGCATACTTAAAATGCTAGTTACTTTCTTGCAATTATGTTATTCAGAAATAATTGGATTTCTGGGTTTAATTGGGCTCTAAATTAGCCAGAGCTTTCATGAAAGCTATTACAGAGATTTCTAATAGCAGCTTTTCCTGCTATTTAAGCACAGACTATTTCAATGAGAGTGATTCACCAGTGTAAAAAGTCTTGGCTGCTGTGAACTCTAGCACAGGTTCAGATTAATTATGACAATTTAGGCACCATCCTTTTGTAATTAAACATTTGCTCAAAACATTACCCAGAGTGCACAACTGTGTCAAACAACTGGTTGCCCTTTATTTAGAAAGATATGACTTTGTTTTCTAGCTCTTGGGAAGATCAAGAAGCTTTACGGTAGGTGGGCTCTTGATGACTGAGTTCAGAGGCAGGGTCAGCACCTCTTTGCTCCCATCGGTCATTTTGCCAGCCCAAGTGGAGGAGGCTGCCAAGAGATCCTATTGCTCCATTTGTGTCCATCCTACGCTCCTGTATGTGTGTGCTTGCATGCAAACACCCCAATCCTGGGAAAAACAGAGAAATAAAAATACAATCAGGTATTTTGGAGAACATTCTGGGGCAGTTCCTCTGCCTTTGTCACACATGATTGAGGGGTAATCATGAGGTGATCCAAGGTTAAGAGACCTAGAGTTTTATTAGGAAGAATTACTTCACTGATGGGGTGGTCAGGCACCGGAATGGCCAGCCCTGGGACGTGGTGGAGACCATCCCTGGAGGTATTTAAGAAATGTGTAGATGTGGCACTTCAGGGCATGCTCTAGTGGCCAGAGTTGTTGGGTTGGATGATTTGTTTTGTGGGCTTCAGTTTTTTGGTTTGGGGGGTGGGTTTTTTGGCGGCTTGTTGGGTTTTTTGGGGGGTATGTGTATAGTTGGACTCAATGATCTCAGAGGTCCCTTCCAACGATAAAAATTCTGTGATTTACACCCTTCTGTTTTCTCTTGGTGGACCACTACTCCAAGTATCTGTGGTCCTGGCAACCTTCACCACACCCTGTAGGCTAGACTGTATTTTAGGCCTCACTTTGATTAAGGAAAGGTGTGTTGCCTTTTCCTGCCAGACAACACAACTCCTGGATCATAATGATTCCTTCCCTACTTACCACCAGACCCAGTGGGGGATAGGGTGTAAGAACAGCAACTAATCAATTAACCACTGATTCCCATCTACTAACTGGGCCCCTGCATCCCATGGCTGCTGCACTGACTGGCTGAGAGAGGTTGAAGTTGTGCTCAGTCCTTCTTCATTGAGTCTCTGGTAAGAAATGAATCTTCTCCCAGACTCAAGACTATGCATAATATGTATAACATTGTGCTTGAGGATGAAGTGTGACCAAGCATGTGAAAACTCAGGAAGGATTTGAGAAGACAGACTGCTTGGGTCTTGTTTTTTAAAAAACAAGTTAACTAGTCTCTATTTGGTATTTTTTTTCTCTTTGGAAAATGGATAATCTAAGCAAATTTAAAAGGTATTGTGGTAGATTTCCCACATTCTCTGCATCTAACACTATTCTGAAGAACCCCACCCTTCTCCAAAGGCTAATGCTGAGGGACACAAGCCCCTGTTTGCTGGGAAAGCAAGACCTGGTTAGCTTCAGCACAATTGTGGTTGCTGAAATGGCAATATTTTTCCTGGACTAAATAAAAGGCAAAACCGTGAGAGCATCTGATCGCATCATTTACACTGTTTTTTGTTGGCTTTCAGGAAGACGTTTACTCCCAGTAACATTCTGCTCTGTTGCTGGAACCACTTTCCCTGTAAAACTGATATTATCACATGCAAGTTTTGCCTTTCACTCAGACTCAGCACCTGAGAGAGCAAGTGGATCTAATTACTAGAATTTTTTATTTCCCCTCCCCCCAAGTTATTCAAGTCCTCCATATCATTCTTCTGGGCACTTTTCAGCAAAGAGCAGCCTGTGTGTAGGTTTTAAAAAAAGGCTGATGCTAAAAATTTAAATATATTTTTTTAAATGATCACAGGTAAATCAGAATATTCTTCCACTTCCCAATGTTTGCTCGTGTAACAAAGGGTGGGATTTGGCCTCAGATTAAAGTATTCCTGCTTGGATGCCTACATATACAGATGCACACACGAACTAGGTGGCCAAGCTGCCATCATATCCCTGCAGATCAACACTCTCAAATGAGCATAAGGAGGATCCATCCCACTCTAATGTAGATGCTTTAGGGCTTAGCCCTATACCTGAAGGTAGGTGCTTGCTGCTCTTTCAGCAGCCGTGGTGGATCCCAGCTGGCTTTTGGATGCTGATCCTGGAGAGTGGGGGACTGTCAGGGTTCAAGTATCACGACTGTAACCTTGTCTCCATTACTGTAGCACAACAATCCTGCATTCATGGGGATAAAGTGATCTCAAGAAATCAAAACATAGAAATAACTTTGGACATTCAGGGCCTTCGTATGACATCATAAGACACTGCCATCAGCTTAACTATATTACTGTGAAGTCCAAATAGGTCTGATCTGAAAGACATGAAACAATTCAAAATTTGCCAGAATTGAATATGAAAGTTCAAACAGTTATTTATTTTTCCTATTGAAAATTATGCCAGAATGTTTCTTTTTCCTGCAAAATGCTAGAGACTTAGATTAAGCTGCATTTTCTGGTGGAAAAGTCTCCTACTGACAGGCAGCCCCTTCATAGACACACTTCAGACCAATGGTGAGTGGTAACACTTCAGTATCTTGCAGCAGATGCTTTTTGACTTTTATCCATGATAGCTTGGAAGATTCTTTGAGATTTGCTTCAAAGCTGAAAACCTTTTTTTTTTTTTAAATTCATTTGCTAAAGCACATTTTTTCAGCGACTTGAGAAAATTCAAGGCTCTTTTGTGTACATAACAGGAACTGGTAGTAAGGCGTTGCATAGGTCAATTCTCAATACTTTTCTAGTCAACAGGAATTTTACTATCGACTTCAGCAGATGCAAACTTAAGCCTTCTATCCCAGTTTGCCATGGACTGAGTACAAATAAAACCTTCCTAAACTGTAAAAAGAATTTAGTGAATTTAGTCAATTCACTAAATTAAATGATAAAAAATGTAATCAGAAGAGAAATCTTATTAAAAAGCATTATTTAAGCATATTCATTTCTTTTGGGCCTTTTTTCGTATAAGCAAAGATTTATCAATATTCATCAATAATATATTCACCCATGATGATTGTGAATAATGTGATACTTAATATTCCCTAAATTTTTTAGATAACCTTAGTGAAAAGTCATTAATTATAATATTTATCTGTTACTTGAAAAGGAACATGATATAAAATGACAACTCAATTTTCCTCTTGGACATTTCAAATACAACTAGGTCATATTAATCAATCAATAATGTGCTTATCATGCTCTGTGGTCAATTATACCCCAACTATCAGTGACAGTTTTCTGGCTTGCAATTTGAACACACATACTCACATGACAACTACATTCTTTTTAGCCCTTTTGTATTTTACAACCCCTGTTATTGCTTAGGGCACAGCATAAGTGTGTGAAAAGGCTATCAGATACTTCATAATCCCAATTCCATTTCTGTGCTATTAATGTATTTCCTAAGAATAATCTTTCAATGCATGGAAATGCAAGCAAAACGGGATAAGCTCCCCTTCTCTGAAGAAAAAGCTACACTTAAAATAAAACCAGCAGCACTACAAATAGAGCATTTGCATTTGCTGATTGCAAGGTTGCAATTATAGCACACCATTTTAATGAAGTCATAAACTAGTTGAGCTTACTACTTTGGTTTATTGCACCATGAGAACCTTTTTTTGCAATTGCAGCCATATAAACTATAATTATTAATGATATCTATGTGAAAGACATTATTAATACTGTTTGCAAGGACATTATTTATATTCTGGGCTATCTGTAAAGATGAGTCAGTATCTCCCAAATGAACTTTGACACAGTTTTAAATGGAACTTCTCACCTTCAGACAAATCATATAAATCTTAACCTTCCTGTTTTTATTAAAATTATTCTGAATGAATGATACAATCATAAATCTTATTATAAATCATCTCTCCATTGGAAAATGCTGGTTGGCCAATGGTGAAATTGCTTATTTCAGCAATACCTTACTCTAATTTCCCCTGACAAATATTTTCTGACAAGGAACAACAGAACATTTTAGATTTTTTTTTGAAGGGGAATATTTCATTTTTCTTTTTAAGAAGAACTTCTTTCAAAACACTGAAAGTTAATTATTAACACAACATGAAGGAAAACTATTGGAAAAACAATTGCAAAATGCATTATCCAGAATTTTTATTTTAATTTAATTTCACATTAATGAAATCTGAAAACACTTTTTGATATGTTTGCTCAGAAGATGAATTTATTTTAAATTGTAGCATTTCCCATTAAATAGAATAGGTAGTTTTCATGAGGCCACAGGCTCAGACAGGCTAAGGATACAAGCACTGACTGATGAACTTCCTCTCTCCTGCAGAAGTGATGGCTTCTGCAGTGCTGTCCTCCATGGTTTCCTGAAAACCTAAGAGAATATGACCTTCCTTATATATTTTTTTCATCTTTCCTGGGCAAAGTTCTTTTTGCTCCAACAGGCTTATAGATAAAGTGCTGATAGGGAAAGAGCTGTGTGAGTTCTTAGCCCTTCCAAGTGTGCGATGAGACACATTTCACATCTTCCTTCGTTAGTGCCAGCAGCAGAATATGGAAACAAGATGAGAGCAAATTTGAATATCAAAAGTCATTCTCCAGTTTACCCACTCTTAAAACCTGTCACATCACATTCCCAGCACTAATTAACTACCCTGTTCCAATTCAGAAACAACAGCATCTCAGAGGTGGCTGAATGACCTTATCAGTTGCAAAATGTTTATTTATTCAGGATAAAAATAAGGGAAAAGGAAGAAAAAAATTGTTGTATACCTCTAACAGTTCAATAATTGCTGTTTGCATGGCTTTATAGTTTTTACATCGTGTTTTGATGCTGTTATACTCATTGGGATATTTAGAGGGTAATATAGTAATAATTTATGAAATAAGAGAGTCTGATATGCAACAGTATTCCTAGTGGTGCATTTCGTATCATATTAGCAATACAAAAATCGTAAAAAGCTGATGGTGGCAGTGGGTTCCCACTGAGACATACCCTATTACAGAGGTATCCATGTCAGCTTTTTGCTTTTTAATCACAGCTTTGACATTCACTGACTACAGTGTTTTTCTTTTAAAAATCATATAGGTCTTCACTCCAGAGCCCAAATTATTTAGGTGACATTCCTTCTCCTGCGTTAAAATCAATTAATGAAATTAATATCCTTAGTGCAGCTAATTTCCATAGATGAAAGCTAATACACCAAGATCATTTGTGTGTGCAGTCTGTAAAGACAAAGTCCTTTTTTAACACATAGCTTGAGCTCTAGGTTGATGTTGCAATGACAAATGAGAGACAAATTCCTATGACAATTTGAAGGTACATTTCTTCTGCTCTCACAAACAGTATGTTATGCTACCAGTGGACAAATACATATGAAAATTGCTAACAAAACTGGACCTTTTGGTATTTACTTGATGTAATATAACCAGATATTAATACAGGCGAGACCCAGAAATCCAGAAATTTTGAGCTATTCGTTGAGCTATTCTTATGAAGCTAAGGTGAAAATGTTGATGAGAGGGGTGTGCTGATATATTGGTCAGTTCAAATAATCAGACATGGTGAAAAATGGTCTTCCAATCACCAGGAAAAAAAAAAATCTTAAAGAGTTCAATATTTTTCTTATCAATTGTAATACTCTCTTCTGTTGAGTTTCTGAGACCTTTGTCATTGCCTGAAGTGTGGTCGGACCACCAGCCACAGTTATAGCTCTGGGAGGCAGAAAGCTTCCTGTTACAAAGTCCTGGTTTGATTTTAGCCATGATTTGAAGGAGAACCATCATTTGCCCATGGGAGCAACACATAGGAATGAGGCTTTGACAGATATAGGCAGTATGCGGTCATATTGGCTCTGCCTTAGAATTGCTGCCTTTTTCCCCCAACAATGTGTTTAAAATTCAGTCATCCTGGATATACAAAATTATTGATTGTACAGCTGAATCTTCAGTTTGATTTTTTTTAAAACCATTCCCCAATTTTTATTATATTACCATATCCCCTCAGAGATATCATCTTTGTTACAGTAAACTGAAAATCACTGTTTATGACAAAAAAAAGAATTCCCATTAACAAGTCATCATCTAATCATATTAGGATCTTTGTATCCTATTATCAGCTTTCTTATGAAATACCATTTCTTAATGACAGGGATTTGACTAATACTATGTGAACTCTGTTAACATAATTTGAAAGTTACTACCAAGTGTGTATTTATAGAATAAGGTGTCATTTTTTTTCATGCTTGCACATAATTCTAGCTTGTGATTTGATCAGATGTGAATGTTGAAAGTTAATTTTCATCAAATCAGTCAAGGAAGAAGGAATAGACTTATCAGCACTTTGCACTGGATTAAAACGTATCGACACTGAATTCACAGGGGCCTCAAAGGGAGTCGGGTTTCTCTTCTCCGAGTCCACAAAATTTCTTTTGTGGGTGACAGAGGCAATCCATCCATTTAGCATTTTCTTTGAGAGCAATGGTACAGCTTGTATATGCAGTATATAACATTTACTGTATTTCAGCTCATTTCACTGAAGGCCAAGCAGCTGGGAGAGCCCGGGCCCCCCTGAGTTCCAGTTTTGAGCTCCATGTGGTGAACCCGATGCCTGATTAGTTTTTGCCACCTCCCTCACTCTGAAATGCCACGTTTCCTTCCCCATGTTCCCTCGTTTGCCAACCCAGAGCAATGAAATTATGCACTGGTGTAACACATCATTTTGTCATTGTAAGTCTACACATGAAACCCTGTGAAAATACGTAAGAGATTTATCGCTACGTTTTTTGTTGTTGTGCCATATGTTTTTCTCCTTGTAGCTCTAATTCACATGGTGCAATATATATACGCGCCCCATCCCTGGAAAATGTTCAAGGTCAGGTTGGATGGGGCTCTGAGCAACTTGGTCTAGTTGAAGACATCCCTGTTCATTGCAGGGGGTATGGACCGGATGATCTTTAAAAGTCCCTTCCAACTCAAATTATTCTATGATACTTAATAGTTTACTTTCCATCAATCCGCAGATATTTTCCTGAGGTCACAGGTTGGGAAAAATGCTTTCCCAGCCAGAAAAAAACAAATTTATTAATTTTATTCATAGTCTTGAAAAGAAGAAATAGATTTTGATTGATCCCTTTCTCACTGATGATCTTCAGAGCACCTTTCCTCCTAACCCTAAAAGAATAAAAAGCACCTATTTATTTTATTTAAATAAAATCTTCTATGGGAAATAGTCATTTTGAATCTATTTAAAAGCTATATAGTCTGCTGAAGAGAAGATATCAACTCACAGAAATAGAATTTTGTCTGTTTTTCTTGGGTAGACTGACTCCATGAATGAAGAAAACCATTAATTAATTTTGTAGGGTTTTTTTTTCAGTTTTAATTACAAACGTGGAGATACCTATCTGAAATACTAAACATAAACACACAGCACTTCAGAGACAAATCTACTATCGACAGACTGTTCACAAGGCAGCCTCACACTGGCAAAACGCTGAGCACTAAGGTGAGGGACTGTCCTTTTTGTTTGTGCTTGTACAGCATCCACCATGGGCTCAGATCAATGGCTGATGTTTTCTTAGATCTAATATCACATAAATAGCAATATATTTTTATGAAGTACAATGCCACAGAGTGAAACAGGTAGTACCATAAATGACAGCAAATAGAGCAAATTGTCCAAATAAATAAATTACCCATTGTGTTTCAGTATCCTTGGTGTCTTTGTTATGGAAATCTGTGTAAGGGGATAATGCAAGCACAGTAACGCCAACGAAAGTCTTTACTTTGATTTCCATAAGCTTTGCATCATGCTTTTACTTCCTAATTTGCAACAGCTGATAATCCACAATACAGCCCACAGAGTTATTAGTTTGAATTAGTGAAGTTCTCCTACCTGGTTGGTTTTAAGCCAATTTATATAGGCTTGTCTGTTTAAGCTGTTAATACTGTTGAAGATTACTATGGTATTACTGCAGTCTGCAATATTTCAAAGCTTACAGCACTGTTTCTCACCAAATCCTTGAAATGGATTTGACTTTTTTAATATCACTTCTAGTTGTCTAAGAGCTCTCACTTGTGAAACAAGTCCCTGAAAGCCTGAGCTAACAGTGCTAAGTGTCAGAAAACACCATTTAGTCTGCTGAAAGAGCTAAAGCAGGACTTCAGCTGTTCAGCATAGAAACAGAATAATTTTTTATTTTCCTCTGACTCCAGGTAGCCAGATAAACATTCTGGTTAATTGGGGTGTGAAACTGTTTCCTTGATTTAGAGCTTCTGATGGTTTCACTCAGTTCTTTGCTTAAACTTTTATTTTCTTTCATTCATTTTAGTAAAGAATTACCCATTTGAAACAAATACTGGTTTTGCACACATGAAAAGAATCCCTTAATAAATGTAAGTCACTGTTCTGCTCTAACTGCACAGGGAAGACAGATTAGTGTTGTAAATTAACCCACAAACAGACTTTATGCTTTCTTGCTCCTTAAAACAAAATCACTGCATGGCTAAGTAAACCATCTCTGAAACTATGTAGCTCCAATTGCTCAGTCAGCGCAGAAAAGATTATTAATAATTCCCAGTCTTAGTCTGAAAAGTTTAGTTAATGACAGCAGTCTGTGTGAGAAGAAAGGGAAGCAGAGCACCATCTGCTGTACAGCCATGCAAATGTTTCAGAACAAAAACTGCAAAACCACCAACCTTATCTTAAACTTTCCAAATAGTTGGGACATACGAGAGACTATCATCACCCACCATTGCATGACCACAAGGTTGAGGCGGACACAGACTAAAATGAGAGAGAGAGATGAAGAGCCAGGGTTCAGAGCTAGCTATCAAAAGCTACAGGGAGGAAACTAAGTAATTCTTTGGAGGGATAGGCATGGCTGTGATTTTTAAAAGTACAGAATTTGTAGCATATATATATGCTACTATACTGATATCCCATTGCGCAGTAAAGCACTATTGGGAAAAAAATGCCCAGAAGTTGTGTATGTCTATACCTCAGGAAGATAGATAAGTATTACACTCAGGCAGCACTGTCAGCATCTTTGTCCTGTTCCTCATCATTTATAAGGGGCTGGTAGCCATTAAAGATGTGCTTTTGGGGGGTCTTTTATTTGGGAAACTCTTAAGTTCTTTGTGGGGATCTCAAAAAGCAGATCAGACTGAAACATGCCCATCACACTCTGCAGAGCGTGCAAGAGTTAGGAAAAGGGATGCCAGTGACTCCAGAAACACCAAGCCAGCCTGAGGATAACCTGACATCTAACATATTTAATGTGAGCCGTTGATGAATAGGAGAGTGATGGAAAGTGGTTGGTTTCTGTACTATGAGTAGAAAAGAAAATTAACTTTTCAGACCACCAGCTGCCCAAATCAAAATCAAGACCGTCACCCCTAGCAAATGAGGAAAAGCTACTTTTTCTATACAGTTCTCTACAGAAGAGTTCTCCTCTCTCTAGAGAGAGGACTATATAGAGCCACCAATCCAAAGAGCAAATAAGGAGCAGAGTAGCACCTTCTCAGTCCTGAAAAGGATGAGGGACTGTCCATAAGCCTGACATTTCAAGACACACACCTTCTGCCTCTATCTGTCACTCAGAAGAGCCACTGACGTTCATCCACTAAATATCAGGCAATCCAAATGAGCACTAATGATGTTATCCACAACAGCTCCAAGACCAAGAATTGGTACTGGAACTGAGTGACAAGCTTAGCAGGTGTTGCAGCCCTCACATTGGCAAGAAAATGGGAAAGGGAGCATCCTGGGGATTAGCACTACTACCAAAGAGGCTTTGGTTCTTTCTTGTGGGAGAAGAAGACTCCTACAACGAGGCAACTATGAACAAAGGATTGCTTAGGGAAGGGGTTGTCTGGGACCGTTGCAAAGATCAGCATGAATATAAACTATGCTGGCAGTGTAAAATTAATAAAGAGGGACTAATTATTCATCATCGCATCAGAAAAGGAGAAGGAGTGAAGAGAAGAGGACAATCTGAGGAGTCTCTAAGGTAGATGGATACCAATGAATTAAATAAGCAGCATGAGCAGAAATTGGAAGCAGAGCATTCACACTTCCCAATTTTCCCACACACACTCCCCCTTCTGCCCTGGACACTCTCTAGACAGCAAAACAGGACATGGACTTTTTCTCCATGGTTGTGTGTCAAGCAGCCCACAATAAATGGAGTGAATTTTGAGAAAGCACAGAAAAAAAGTCAGTGACCAATCAGGAAGACCCCTTGGGAAATAAATTGTAGAAGGTCAGGATATTACACACAAGCACAAAATATCCTAATGCAAAATAAAGGCATGAAGCATAAGAGTAATTTTGATCAAATCATGCCTTCCTCAATGATCTCAAACACAAATAAGTTCACAGGCAATAGAAACCAGGTCAAATTATTGGGAGTAAAAGAAAGCAGCAAAACTGTGACAACTGAATCAGAAAATGATGCAGTCACAAAACAAGGATCATAAAGCTGTCTATGGAAATATCTCAGACAGAAGGGAAGAAGAAAGGTAAATGAGTAGTGCTGAGAAAGATTAAATACCTAACACTTCTTTTTGTTTCAGTCTGCACACAAAAGACCTTCACACGAAAGGTCACCCAGGTGACACAACTAACACTAGTGCCAAAGGCCTTGCAGGTCAGGTTCAGCTGCCAAACTCACAGCCAACCTATTCACACACAAGTAAGGCTCAAAACTGTACCAGGGCAGCTGAGCATATTTCTCTTTTAAAACAAAAGAAATAAAACCCTTTTCTCTCTCACCATGGCAAGAGTTATTGATGATGTGCATGGGGTATGATAACGAGTGTCTGCACAGCTGTCCCTCAGTCCAGGTTAGTGAACTCTAACAAGTTCAAGAGACAAGACTTTTGCCTTATGCCAGCACAAGCCAAGAACAATTCTACTTGTAGAAAGTCAAACATAAAATTATAAATAACCAGTACTCAGAATATGGCACAAACTGTTCTGTCTTCTCTTAACTCATCATTTTACCTTTTTGCCTTTTATTTGACTGAATTTTTGGGATTCTGGCTTTATGAGAAATCTTAATGCCAGCAAGTCAGTAACTCAATCAGAGATTACATCTATATCAAAAATAAAAAGGACCAGACCCTTCCTCTGTTCCCAGGAGTCACTGCAATGGCACAGCAAAGCTCGCTCAGCTGTGTGCCACCCAAGGAAATGGGTTTTGGTTTGAGCAGGCTCAAACCAAGCAGGGAGATGCTAACAGAAAGGCCGTTGCTGTGTGGGCGGGTGTTCACAGACTCACTAATTGAATCCTCTTTAATTTGTGTAGACATACAGCCAGTACAGCTGCAGCCAGAGGGGTACAGGCTCCAGTCCAAGACCCTTATAGCTTGATATTTTAAATTTCAGTGTCCTAGGGAATTAATACAGTGAGTATCAGTCTCTCTTACGCACTTATCTAACTGCTTTCTAATTTAGCACTGGTCCACCAAAAAAGCACACACGACAGTACCAGTGATACTGGGTAGGGCTGACATCAGCACAGATGAATGCAAAATTATCAGAGCACATAGTCAGAGCTCTTATAACATTGAGCTGAAATTCCCTTGGGGGCCATAGGAGGGAGCTTATGAAGTGTTAAAGAGAGGACAGCAGCCAGCAATGATTCAGTTCTTCTGCCTGAACCAGGGGAAGGAGCGATTATTAGCGCACAGTCAGGAACATCTTTAGTTTCACCAGGGAACTTCAGATGACTCTTACTTGCTGGTAGCAGCTGAGGACCTTCTGGCTAGAAGAGCAACACTACAGCAGTGGTACTCACAGCTTGTGGCTGGACCAGGGAGGTCACTCTTTCAAAAAATGAGCCAGAAGAGAGTTAGACTGTTAGAAAGATAAAGAAACAGTAAGAGCAACAGTTACAAGTCCTTTACTAGCAGATGAATTCAGAGATAAATGCACAGGCTACCCAGACATCTATCTAGAGTATTAACTCTAAGGAATTGGTATTCCATGAATTTGAGGGAAGAAAGCTCCAGAATCAGCACTACAGACATAATCATGAAATGACATTTATTTATCCACCCAGTACAAGAAGCCAATGTGCAATAAATCTGGATTGATGTCCAGCAGCCCTGCCATCATCCAGCCCTACACTTGCCTAACTTCAGCAGATGGCAGAGCAGAAAGTGCAACTCCAGGGGCAGACACAGAACCTCCCTGAAAAGAGCCTAGACACACCAAGACAACTTGCTTAACTATTACTGTTTTGTTGTTAGGATTAAGAAAATTAATTTGCCTGTGAAAAGCTGAAGAAACCCATTGCAAATATTCTGCCTCATACTAGATTTTGTGGCAGGGGCAATTTCCAGCCATCTGCCAGATGTGCTGCCTGTTTTCACCCCACAAGTCATTCGTGTTGCAGAACAAGTACACGTAGGAGCTTTTATACGCAAGTCAATACACAGGCTCGTCTACAAGTTTTATAGCGACACTGTTCTGCTCCTTTCACATCTCCATGACTGGGTGGGAAAGGCTGGCAGTGTTCTGCTCACTTCAGCCCTGCAGCTCACTTAGTGTGGTTTCAGTAATCCTATGAGAAAGGCTGATTCAAGCTTTCCCTACTCTTAAGAGCAGTAGAAATGTTTTGATTTTTTTTTACTGAACATTAAATCACACCCTTGATGGGTAAGGGCAGTTTATTGCATTGACCAGCCAGAAGAAATACAAGGCATTTCAGACTGCTGCTCACAGAGGAAAAACCTGTACTTTGTCACTGTCTGTGCCCTTCTACAGACCTCCATAAATAAGAAATTAGAGTTCTGTGTATAACTTATTTCATATCAGTCGTTAGCAAGTCAGGCAGCTCTAATAACAGCCTGAAGAGATCTACAACCCCCAGTTTGGTCCAGTTTACAAAAGCATCTGGGTAAGACCCCAGAATGAAAAGGTAATCACAGATTGGTCTGGAGGGAACCCTTCATAGGATGGAGCAGGGGAGGGACCACCTCTGGAAATCTCAAGAGGAGCAGCCCACCGTGTAAGTGGTCGGTCAGCACTACCCCAGGTCAGTCAGTGGGGACAAGTGGGGAATATGCTGTTAAGTCCAGAGAGGACATTAAAAAGAACAGCAGCCTATGTTAGACAGTCAAGGGCAGACTAACAGCTGGATTTTACTTCAACAGCTGTGCGGTCAGTGGTTGTAGCAAAGGTAACTAGAAAAAGAGAGTACCATTGAAAGCAGGCAGATTTCACCCCAAAATTGAGATCTCAACATATGAAGGAAGCAGAGCATTTCAACATCCTTCTGTATCTCCCTCTTCACAGCACACCTTCAAGGGATTCATTAAGTCCAAGAGGGAATACTCTCCTTCCCCTGGGAAGTGCAGCATTGTGGCATTTCACACCAGTCTGGGATGAAAACATCTGGATAGAAACTTTTTTTCCCTTTGTTCAGGTAACCAAAACACAATATTGTAATTCAGTTCATTCTGTAGCTATAGAGCCTGAAGAGGGCTAGAAACTTCTTACTTCACATAGCTGTTGAATTGCCATTGCTTTAATTTTTCTTTGTATCACTTCACTAGTGTGATTGACCAGCTGAAACTGTCCATCATTTTACCAAATATTTTCAGGGGAAAAAAACACTGTGAAAACCTTCTTTAACAAAATGAAGGCTTTGGGCATCAAAAAGATTCCCATGCTCCTTCTGTTTTACTCCAGACCACAGGAATGTGTTAATTTCATAAAATAACAGAAACTAACATTATGTAAAATGAATATGCGTTTTTCTTAGAAAACTCAAGTTTTGGACCAAGTAACATCACTTAAAAATATAGCTGAAAAAGCAGTTCAAAGAACACAGCTTATAATAGTACTCTTAATACAACAAATTTAGGAAGCAAAACAAAAAGCCTGAGGTAAACACACATCTGATGCTATTAAAGTTGTACTGTTGCGCTCTCTTTCCCTTGAGATTCTGCTGAATCTAGGGCTCCTAGATGACTGTAAGCAGTAATGGTCTCTTGAAATTAAGACTCAACGTGAAAGAAATGCAAAGCAGTTCATGAACTTTTCCTGTCCACGGAACCAATTACATCGTTAAAGACTGCCGATACAGTCTGTATTTTAATTGCTGCTCAAGATTTCACTGTGTGCTGAAAAACAAAATTCGGTTTCCTTTTCAATTAGTGCCCAAGAAATATTTAAGAACAAACAAAACTGCATGAAAACAGAGATAGTTATGACAGGTTTTATTGAGAAGAACACCGCTTAATTTCCTTAATTTCATGCATTTCCCAGAAGAGCACAACATCTAATTCTTTGCCTATCCCACGTTCCATACAATTCACAAACGTACTCCATTGATTTTCACTCTGCAGAGCACAGGGTGCAGATAAACAATAACTTTATATAGAAAATATTGATTTAAAGCCATTGATTCAAAGCCCTAGGGTATCAAAAGATTAGTTACTTTTAAGTAAAGTACTAAAGGTGACTTTCTGCTACTTCATTATTGAAAAATGCAAAGCAAATAAACCCTGCTATTCAAACCAGCAAGAAACCAACGCAGAAGCTGTTCCAAAGCAAGCTAATTTGACACACAACAGACCAATAGAAACAGATGCACGCAGGCATTGCTGGCAACCAGTTTAGTGATACCATATAAACACTACATCTTCTGATGTAAAAAATCCCAATGAAAAATGAACAGTTGTTGTGATGCAAGATGCTGCAAGAATGTCTTTGGCATATGATAGACCAGACAATATAGAACCAAGAGGCTGCAATCTGGTGGGCCCTGCTACATCCTCCCAAAGTCACTAAGGAGCCTGAGACCCTCAGTGTCCACAGCTGTGATTTGTCAGACTTCCACACCAACCCTCTAAATCCAGGGCTGGTGCTGGTACCCTGCCTCACACCAGTGACCCACAGCGGGTGCTGCTGACAGAACTGGGCTGGCTGGGGGATGCTGTGGGGTCATCCCATGCGTAATGGGGAGAGAAGCAGGGGTACAAGGTGTGTGGAGCTGCACAGGGCCATGCGGGCACAGGGCAGGGGATTGCCAGCAGGCATCTGCTCTGTCCAGGCGGGCAGGAGCTGGGTGCGGGCACAGTGCTCTGAGCATGCTGGAGCCAGCCCCGGGAAAAACAAAATGCCTGACGGTACCAAAGGGAAAACAACATTTAGTTCACCCATAAACTTCTTCCACAATCACCTTGTAAAACTCAGGACTGGAAACAGCAAGGGAGGGCTACCACGACTAGACCTTTTGTTGTGCTTTAACATAGGCATCTGCTTGCTCAGTATTAATGAGTCTTGCTTTTGTCAATGTTTTCCTTTTTTTTCCTGTACGTTCTGATGTCAGGAAGAAATTCCAGATGTCAAATGCAAAGGGAATCTGTGACAAGAAGAAAAATGACCAGGAGAAAAGCAGCCTGTGGTAGAGTGGTAATCCCTTGTCAAAAAGTGCCTTTCATTCAATTACAGCAACCTCACAGGCATTTCCATCTATTTCAGTACAGTCCTTTAAATGATGGAAAAGGAAGATAGTTTCTCCCTAAATGGATGCTCTTCACTGTTTATATTCACATTCACGCTGTGCCAAGAGAACAGCCATGCTTAAACTCACAGACCTTTAAACATCTCGTTCTCCCTACACAAGGCATACAAACTGGGAGAACCTGTCAGCATTGGCCCAAACAAACAACACTGGAAGCAAGGTCAGAGAGGCGAGCGGGAAGATGTGGAAGGTAATAATGCAAAGTGCACTATGAAAATTATACAGTTACTTCTAGAAAACCTTCCTCCTGCCCTACAAGGGACGGTCCACATGCAGGTTCACACTGAGAATGGTGCTCCTGTGGTCATCAGACCCCTCTCCTAGAAAATGGGAAAGAAAAAATGGACCTAGCTCCTGCATGAAAAACTTCAGCTGAAAGACTATGCCCAAACAACACTCCATCCAGCAGCTTTACAAATCAGGAAGTAATTAGGTGTGCAGAGGCTGTTCCAGGTTACAAACATGAACTACACAAGCAGGTTCTACCTTTGCTGTATTGCAGCAAGTCTTCGTGCCATGAGTCATTTAGGAGGATGGCCTTAAACACAACCTGCTAAACTGAAAGCCCTTTCTCTGTGGCAGAAGCAATGACAACTCACTTTACAGGAAGGAGGAGTCCTAACCCTGAGACTCATAACATTTAGAGCATGTAGCGTCCATTGCTGGGGATAAGTAAGGTTTGGGAGAAAACACAGAA
This sequence comes from Pedionomus torquatus, assembly GCA_013398155.1. Classification (NCBI taxonomy): domain Eukaryota; kingdom Metazoa; phylum Chordata; class Aves; order Charadriiformes; family Pedionomidae; genus Pedionomus; species Pedionomus torquatus. Next base: position 135,917 of record VZRU01006979.1, on the reverse strand, counting down.
GGACCATTCTTCAGGACAAACAGTACCCATACAACCCCAGGTGGTGACTTTAACAGGAAACCTTATCCTAGAAAAATCTGGCATACAAGAGAGTAGCCAAAGGACTCCCCCTTTAAGCTTTTTAACTCTGATTCCAAAATCAGATTTCACAGTGGTACAGGATTTTTAACTACAAGAGCACATGCTTTTAAGCAAATGTACTGAAGAAGCACAGAAAAAACTGTTTCTACAAAAATGACTGCCAAAATACATTTTATTAAGTAAATTAAAATATTTCAATTTTTGGTATTTTCCATATATCCTAAACTGACACCATGAATGTTTCCCTGGGGACAACAGATCCCTGCCCATGCACTATCTCCAAAATTTATACTACATATATATATATATATATATATATATACACACACACATATATACATAGACCCAACAGTGTATTTCTTGATATTGACATAGATACTTCTCACTGCGAGAGAACAAACCCACTGTAATTACCTTGGACCATCCTTCTACCTTTATGCAATATGAAGACGTTTGAGTTTCAGGGACAAGACCTTAGAGATTGCCATCAGAAGCCAGAAATCGTGGTGACTGCCTGCAGGAATGAAGAAGGTAGAGGAAAGAGAATATTATGGGTACACAGGGTAATGAGGGTGAATAATTCCTCACCTTCTGTAGTGACCTCAGATTGAGAGGGACCGGGCAGAAGCTCCTCCGGTTTCACCCTGGAATCAGGAGTGTCTGAGAGGTCTCAAAGACAAGTGCAGGCATGAAGACCTGAACCTCCTGGCTTGCAGAGAAATTGATATGAGGCTATCCCCATGTGGAAAATCATCTTTAGACTATTTTATCATTAAGCATTGATGACCTGACAAGTGTAAAACATAAGGCTGCCCAGAAGGTAATGACTGACGAGGGCTTGGTTCCAGCCATGTGCCATCCAGAGGTTCACTGCCTCAGAGAAAATAGCCCAGAGTCATAGCTGAGTTGGATTTGCCACAAGCAAAGGGAGAGCCTTCCACTCTGCTTGTAGTTTGAGGACATTTATACAACATTGATGTATGAGCAATCAAACATGCTGGGATTTTAGGTGACTGAAGTGCATTAACTTAAACCAGTTGGTTGGTAAGAAGAGCATGACTAATAAGTGAAACGGCAGCATTTTTACTGATTACTGTATCATCAAGATTTTTCAGGATAAGGATGACTTCAAGTCATTAACTTCGTTATTGTCTTCTTGTTTTTCTTTTAAACTTCTTTCAGCCGCTTACTCAAAGAATCGTAGAACCACAGAATCACCTGGATTGGAAAGGAACTTCAAGATCTAGTCCAACTATCAACTTAAGTCTGATTAAAAAAAAAAATCACTAAACCATGTCACTAAGCACCATATCAACCTGTCTTTTAAATATCTCCATGGATGGTGCCTCAGCCACTTCCCTGGGCAGCCCATTCCAATGTTTAGTAACCCTTTCCGTGTAAAAATTTTTCCTGATATGCAATCCGAACCTCCCCTGGCGCAACTTGAGGCCATTTCCTCTTGTCCTATCGCCTGCGACTTGGGAGAAGAGACTTGACCCCCGCCTCTCCTCAACCTCCTTGAAAGTAGTTGTAGTTGTAGAGAGTGGTAAGGTCTCGCCTCAGCCTCCTTTTCTCTAGGCTGAGCAACCCCAGCTCCCTCTGCTCCCCTCATAAGATTTACTCTCCAGACCCCTCACCAGCTTCGTTGCCCTTCTCTGGACTCGCTCCGACACCTCAGTGTCTTTTTTTGTGGTAAGGGCCCTAAAACTGCATACAGTACTTGAGATGGGGCCTCACCAGTGTCGAGTACAGGAGGACGACCACCTCCTGTGTCCTACTCTCCACGCTGTTCCCGATACAGACCAGGATGCTGTTTGCCTTCTTGTCCACCTGGGCACACTGCCGGCTCACATTCAGCCAACAGTCGACCAACACCTCCAGGTTCTTTCCTGCCAGGCATCTCTCCAGCCACTCTTCTCCAAACCTGTAGCGCTGCACAGGGTTGTTGGTACCCCAAGTGCAATCCTTCACATGGCCTCAACATTTACTCTCAGCAAGCTGTAAAAGAGAGATGTTTATTTCCACAGCTTATTTGATACAAGTTTTCTCTCAGCCCTGGATCACAAGACAGTAGATGGGAAGTAGTGAATACTCTTTCCGCAATGCTAAAATGAATGCAGATCTTGAATACGACAATTTGGCAGAGAGTTGTTCATGCTGTTGTCTGACAGTACTTACAAGCACACGCAGAGAACACGTGAAAAGAAAGGAACTTTTGTAAACTTCCAAATCAATTTTGCTGGGTTAGATGGATTCCTTCCAGAAATGAAAAAGCCTTACACCAGTCTCTGAAGTTCAACCTTTTTATTTTAATCATGCAATACCTACATAAGGGCCTTCTTCTCTGATCAAAACAATATTGGCAATTGAAACTAGCAGGCAGAATTAGAAATGCTGACAGAGGAGCAGGTGTAGAGGTTACCATAATCCACGTAGCAGCCAAAACTTTCAAATCGACAATACCCGACACATGCAATGTGCAGATGCTAAAATAGTCAGTTGACTGAATTGAATTTGCTTTAGAATCATAGAATATCTCAAGTTGGAAGGGACCCATAAGGATCATCAAGCTCAACTCCCTGCTCCTTGCAGGAGTGCCTAAATATGACTAAAAGCATTGTTCAGAGGCTCCTTGAACTCTGCCAGGTTGGTGCCATGACCACGACCTGAAATTGTTTGATCACTGTTAGATCACCTTAGTGGTTACGAACAAGAGTAACTCACATAAAGGGCATTTTTAAGGTATATTAGCTAGGGGGGGGAAAGAAAAATTAGAATTACATTTTCATTTGCATCAGAAACGCTATTACAAGGTTTTCCTGCTCAGTCAGGAAATAGAACATGTATCAGTTATGATCTAGTGATTGCTCTCAAGACTAACTACAGACCAATAGTTAGCTACTAAATTATTCAAGCAATAATTTCAAAGCAGCATGTTTCAGAAAAACAATATTCTTTCCTGAACATCTTCACAAGTAGTTGGAATAGCAAGGAATAAATCTTAAATAGATCCTAGCTTTGGTTGAAATTCACCTTATCTCACATTAACAGTTCGCATTCTGGCACTTTTGTTTGATCTAGTACCATATCACAGCCTCTCTGAACCTTGTTGCATGACCCCAAAGGGTATGAAGGCCTGGGGCACCCCCTCTTTTTGACAAGATGTCAGACTCCATCCAACATATCTCCAAGACATTAGCTCCAAGATGACATTACGGCACTTGCAGTTACCAGTGTGGGGTGACTTGAAAGGACTATCTACCAGCCAACACTTCTTTCCACTCCCCCCCATTCACATGTCCCTTTCTCCTGCCCACTGACTAGAGCAGGCTTGAAATCTGTGAAATTTCCTGTGGGAAATCTCCTATACCGAGTTGGTTAGCCTGATTCATGTTCTCTGTGTGAACATACAGGATCAAGGACTGGAAGCAAAGGCATTATCTTCTGGAATAGTTCATCAAAGTTTTGCGAAGCTGGAGGTGGAAAGACATAGAGTAACTGCAGATAAGCCAGCTTTGCCCAGTTTTCCATCTAGTAGGCAAGCATCTTACAGGGTGAAACAAAGAAGATGGGGGCAGGTGAAGTTTTAGCAAGATAAAAATTTAAAAAATTAGAAATTAGAAATTAATAAATGACATAGGGATCACCATAATATTCATATTGCAAAATTGGGACGATTACATCTAGGAGGAAAAAAATAAATGCCCACAGCTGACAGAAAGAAGGACTAAGAACACAATGCTGTAATGTTTGGAACAAATTAAGAACAAAAGAAGTAAACCTGGTTTCACTACTAATGGTAATATTGTTGATAATGCAAAAACATTCATTCAATTAAGTCTTCTGCATTCAGAAATAAAATACATTTGTGTCACACTAGGATGCTGAAATACCTTCTTGTCCATTAGCAAACCAGAAGAAAGTTAAACAAATATTGACCAGGTATAAATATTTCAAAACGAGCAGATATAGACAACTTACAGTAGGAAACCATGAAAGAATTTCCTGAAGAATGCTGCTGTTAGCAGTCTCAGAAAATTCCAGAAGAGAACCTAAATTATTTTAGTATTATTCAAAATACTAAGTTACTTGTAGTCAGACTACGAGACTATTCCCACACAAAAATAAATACAAGATAATAATAACAGAAGTAACTGGAAGAGAATGAAAATATTACAAACAGAAGCAATCAATGAAGTTTCCAGGAGAATAAAGCTTATCAAACAAATCTACTTCTTCCTAAATATATTTCTTTTCTTGTTCCATGAAGCTGAAATTACGCTAAGCAGAGAAAAAAAAACAAAAACATCAAAATCTTGCAAGATTAACTGGCCATTCTCAGCAAATAAGCTTTTATAGCAAAATGTTATCAAAAAGCTGTTTCCAGTAGTGTTATAAAGGACACAACTTTATTAAAAGCTTTCATTAGCAATCCAGAAGCACACATAAAATCATGGCTGATGAAGTGTGCAGATGATAGTAGCTGGCAAGATGAGAAAAAGTGATAACATCAGTTGCACAGATGAATCTGCGTTACTGTGGTGAAATGGCACCAGCGTGAGCTCACTTTAACGAAGAAAAATACCTCCACATGGAAGAACGTAGATCTTATTGTAGGAATGGAAAGTAAACTAACACAAGGGTTCAACTTACAAATTCAGAAAGGGCTAGGAAAAAAATTACCCATGTATTAAAATTACCAAGTCCTTAACTATATTGAAATCCTGTATATGGTCCTGGAGCCTGTATTTTAAGGAAGACTCTGGAAAATTAAAGAAGGTAGGAAAAAAGAGCCACAAAACTTGAATGACTCACATGTTTTAAGTGAGAGAGAGTTCTTGAGCTCCATTTGTTTGGCTTATCCAAAAGGAAACTGAGAAGTGATTTGGTTATAACATCTAAGTAACTTCATGAGGAGAAACCACAGGACATTAAGGAGGTCTTTACTGTAGTCAAGAGAGGCATAAAAAGAATCAATGGCTGGAAGCTAATGCCAGAAAAATTCAAATGAGACGCGAGGCACACACTTGGCACTGTGAGAACAACTGGCAAAGGGAAGTATTTTCCCCTCTTCGTTCCTTCATACCAGGGCTAAGCATTTTTCTGAGAAGTATGATTTAGCTGGATATGAGTTATGCTTTAGTCAAATTATTGGGTTCATTACAGAGGTAACGGGGATAAATTTTCTGGCTTGTGATTTATGACAGGTGAGACTAGATGAATGAATACACACCCCAAGGCTAAACTCTATTAATCAATTTATCAGTGCTTTATGTTGCCATCCATCGCTACAATACCAGAGCACTTTCTTATTAAATCAATAGCAATAGTGAGATCCCTCGTGCACTTCAGGGAGCTTCTGGAACTTTTGCTTTTAGGAATAAAATTAATTATAGGAGGATTTTTGAGGTTTTCTAGAGGAGGTCAGAAGGTCTGTATTTATCTTTGTTGTTATAGATTGTATATTGCTGTATTTCCTTTGTGTTTATACAGTATTTTGAAGCAGTGAGTTAGTGATTTCTCTCAGGCACAGTACTACTAAATGGTTCTGTGTACGAAACACGGGTTTGTCTCCTCTAACATTTGCAAACATGCCCAGTGGGTATCATCCCAGAACTGCCTCAGAGCTTGGCTTTTCAGTGTTGTTTAGGGTAATGAACACTTGCTTTGCTGTTACCAAGAAAAAATGTCTGCATCCTCAAAGAGTCATAATTTATATGACAAGAAAAGTACTATAGGCCCAACGCACCATATAATCTAGTCCTTAAAAATTACATATTTTCATAGACAAGATAGCACTGTAAGAGGATAATGTGTTCTCATTTCAAAGCAATTGGATTTTTGTATCAAACTGTTATTAAAGACTTATGCTATAGGATCTGGTGTCCTCAAAATACATGCATTTTGCAAAAAGGTATTAGTTCAACCTTAGGCTCTAAAAATTACAAAAATTCAAAAGTAATTTTTGTAAAAAAAAATACAAAATGTACCTTCCCAATGTACTATTTGGCAAGTGTACATTAACAAAGCAAATTCTAATTAATTTAGACAATGTCTAACACACCAAAAATCAAGCAAATTCTGTAAGTCCTTCACCCTTCTCAATCATAAACTGTTAACACTTTATTCTTCAAGTTAAATTAATTTTCATTAATGACACTCTACCCTTCTGGCCAAACAAAGACCAAGCTAGGCAAAGAGGAATACTGCAAAAATAAGATACTGATCTATTTTTAAAACGATATCCTAGCTTTCCCTAGCTTCGCTGTTTTATTAATTGTTTTTATGGACCAGTGAAGAAGTTACTTCTCAAAATCCTGTCTCAATGAACTGTTTACCGATGTTAGTTTTACAGCTTTACAGACTGTGGTGCACTCTCCATTGCATTCTGTAATGCCTCTAAAACATCTTTTGGGGGGCTTTTTGAAGTCCAAAGTCAATTTTTGCTCTTTGTACACGCACAGAAAAGTCGACTGAAGATGGCTTTTCCCTCAGAGGTTGCCCAGCATCTACGGGAACAGGGCAGAGACCAAGCCCCTCACTGTGCTGCAGACCAGGTGCCCTGGCATTTGTCCTTCATTCAAGCTGTTCTCTGAAGCCCTGCTGAGCCTGTCTGCCTTGGGCAAGCAGAATGGCTCAGATCACCTCTGCTTAATTACAATGGCTTTATCACCCAAGCTTTCTTCCCGAAAACACGCCTCTAGTAAAAGGTCTTTATCTCTACAGAAAGATGATGACAATTTTGTAATAGTCTGCACAAAGCTGAAAGGAAAACTAACTTTATTCCCTGAGCTACAACCAAGAAACATCTGGCACTCCTTAGGACCTGCTTTGGGTCAGTAACATGCTCATGTGCCCAAACTTGTGTTCATCCATTAGCACTGTGGAGAAAGCACCATGCCCACTCCAGGGTACCCTTTTGGCTTGAAATGGTACCAAATTAGCTTATTATGGCAAACAGCTTAGTTCTGAAAGCATGCACCTGGTGACAGAAGCAACACTGGCTAATGGGCGTATCAGCCACCACGATCCAGAAAGAGCATCATGAGAAGAACAGATGGAGGGACACCAAATCCTGGAGGAGACAGGCAGCAAGGAGACTGAAGAGGTAGTGGAGAGTGGAGGCAAGCAGGAAAGATAAGCACCCATGATCCACAGTAAACCCCCAATACATTAAGCTTACCCACTAATGAAAAATATCAAACTACAAATACAGTAATATAACACATACCGTGTAGCAAAAGTAGGTTTTATTTCTTGGGTTTAGATCTACAATCCTGATTCACCTTGGATAACACTAACTATGACATAAAAATGTAAAATAAAATAAAACATAGCAGAATATTTTAAAATTAAACAATAGGAGTAATAGTAACCAGTCAGAAACTGCATGACACCATACTTCTGAAGTTCCTCAATATTCTCTCCTTTTACCATGCACTCATGAGATCCCACCTGGAGTGCTGTGCCCAGCACTGGGGTCCCCAACATAAGGAGGACATGGATCTCTTGGAACTGGTCCAGAGGAGGGCCAGAAAGACGATTACAGTGCTAGAGCACCTCTCCTATGAAGACAGGCTGAGAGAGTTGGGGTTGTTCAGACTGGAGAAGAGAAGCCTTCCAGTGTCTGAAATGACCCTACAACCTGGAAAAAAACTTTTTAAAAATGCATGTAATGAAGGCATCACCTCTTGTCCTGCAAAACTGGAAGAGGGTAGATTTACGATTAGTTATTAGGAAGAAATTTTTTACTCTGATGATGGTGAGGTGCTGGAACAGGTTGCCCAAAGAAGCTGTGGATTGCCTCATCCCTGGAAGCGCTCAAGGTCACTACAGATGAGGCACTGAAAAGATATGTCTAGTGGAAGGTGTCCCTGCCTGTGGCAGGGTGTTGGAACTAGGGGATCTTTAAGGTCCCTTCCAACCTCAACTATTCTATGATTCCATGGTATCCAACAGGCATCTCTAAAGCACCAGCTGCTCAGCAAGACACAGTAGGTTAGCATTATATGGCTAAAACATCAGCTTTAATTAAATTTAAATTCCTAGTCTTAAATCAGAAATTAAAACTGATTATATTGCTTTCATTTTCTTGGAAGCCTTAAAAAAAAAAAAAAAGCCCTAAATACTCATTAATTCAACCACAAAGATTTGCAGTTTAGGATGACTTCTACGTCTACTTCTGTATTTCAAAGCAATTAATATAAATATTACAGACTGTTTTAATGTGAATTGCTCTAGTAAAATGTGTACACAAATGACTGGCAGAACATTAAGATTCATACAACATAAAAAATTGAGCCTGTCCTACCCAGATTATAATTCTGAGTATGAGGATATGATATTAAATGACCCAAAGGAAGGAGAGAAAGTGACCTCTCAGAATATGAAGGTAGTAGAAAATGCATTAGACTACTGTAATAAATTGTTCATCTCAGCTGGTTTAATAATTTAACACAAATGAGATAAAACAGAAAGGAATACACAAGGAGCGTTTTCAGAAAACAGTGTTTGATGCTAGAAATAAGTGAGGAAATTAAAGACGGTGCAACCAAGCAGCACTTCTCCAAGTAGTGAGGAAGCCACAGCCAACTTCCACGTTTACACTCCACGACCCTGTAAAGTCTGAAGCACTGAAACAATGAGCAGCAAACAAGCTTCACCGCTCCTCCCTCTCCCCTGTAAAATTCTGCCTGATTTCAAGGGGACACTTACTAAAGTAAACTCCCCAATTTTTTTCTTTGCTATAAAAAAAAATTTAAAAAAATCAAATCAATAAATTATCTGCGGAAAACAGCAGAGGGAAGAAAAGGGAATTTAATTGAGGATACTAGTTCATCAGGTAACTCGAAAAGCAGTCACAAGTCTTAAGACTGTAGACTTAACATTGATTATATTCTTACAAACATCTAAGGGACTTACTTTGGGAACATAACATGCCTGTATCTTACAAGTCTGGCATTCTTAAACAGCAATAAACTACATCAAATCTGACAAGTCCTGCTCTTGCAGGCCTGTTTTGATGAACAGTGCAAGAAATCTGTCTTGACTTCCAATCTATGAATAAGGCCCGTGTCCAGTGAAGGTGTGTTCCCAAAAGAAGCTGTTAAAGTGTCAGGAAAAGCCATCAAGTTTGTTCTCCTCTGGCTTTAACCCAGATGAAGAAAGTTGGGTTTTGGTTGTGTTGTGGGATGTTTTTTAACATGGAATCTGTGGAATTCTGAAGTCAGCAGGGCAGGAATTAACAAGGAGATTGGAATAACTGCATCTTTTCTGCTCCCCTTTCAGCGCCACCCACAAAACCCACTAAAAAACGTATCACTAAACAGCAGCAAGTTATTTAATATAAAAAACAGTTATTTATTACTGGTTTCAAAGATTTTAGCTAGGAGAATAGAGAGGATCTACTGTAAGAAATGACTTAAAGAGCTGCTGCTCCTTTCCTTGGAGGAAAGGACACAAGGAACAAGTCTTTTAAGAGACTCCTCACCATCCCTCCGCAGAAGGACATGACACAGCAAAAGTCAAGTGATTTGACTGAACTACATCTATCAAATCAGAAATTAGGCTTAAGGACAGAATATTATTTCAAAATTGTTAATTATTTTTCAGCAATCTGCAGGTTCTGAAAAATCAGTATCTCGGGATTTTATCCTTACAGGTCCAGTTGTAAACTAAAGCAGTTGGAAATTAAATCAAAGATGGACATCTAAAAGTACAAACAAACTAGGTCCCTGGCTTGTGCAACTGAAGTACCACATGGATATGCAATAAGCATTTAAAATCCAGATCTAGAAGTGACAGTCACTGCTTTGATTAAAGGAACTTGCAATCATATAGATCAAGTAAGCAGACAGCACCCAAGCATCTATCATAACAGAGGATAGGGATAATACTAATTGACTCAGGGAAGAAACAATCAGATGATCAGTCAAGAAACATAATGAGTAAATGCTAAAAAATTCCTCCTACCTAAATATCCTCAAATAGCAATACGAAGGGTTAATTAAAATACCAAAAAAAAAAAATAATCCAACCACAGTAGGACCACAGGTTCTCCTTTAATTACAGGTCTCTGCAAAGAGACATGCAATAATATCTTCCATAATTTTTACAAGCATTCAAATGAAAGAAGAGCTTAGTGATTATCTTTTAAAAGCAGGGCAGGGAAAAGGGGGAGGGGAGAACCCTTGTAGAAAGTTGCTAGCAAATATACAGGAAAATGCACATTCCTAAATTTAAATGAAGACTCTCTGAAGAATTGCATGCAGCTACACATAATGCAACCCCAAAACAGAAGAGACAACTGAACTTCTCCAGTGCAAGAATTTCCAATTACTTAATATTCCTTCAAGAAACTTTACATTTTAACAGGCCCACAAAGGCTTAAAAATACAGCACAGAACCACAAATCTTAAATTTTATGACAGCCTTGGAGTATAAGCTGTTCTTACATAGATCCACTAAGTGGTTACAAGAGAGATATTTTGTGAACTACTTTAAAATGAGATTTTCTCCTCGCTTCCTGAAGTGGAAAATTCACTATTACCTCTGCAAACATATCCTATTTTTAAACCTGAGTAATAGTTTCTACTAGTCCACTAGGAGAGGCAACTGTGAGGCAACCTGAGTTTCTATAGAAAATTATCCAACATTATTTAAGATTTGGAAGTTAAATAAAGAAAGCAAGTTCTAAGTGTTTCTTTGTTGAGGTAAACTGGGATCAAACAACAGTCTTCTTTTTTCTAAGGAACCTAAGGTTTAAGTTTAAACACACTAGTATTTAATTTTTTAAAGTTTTACTTTCTGCGTTCCTGCTTTGCTTACTTGGGCAACCTGAGCAAGTAACTTGGCTGTTATTTGTGCAAAACTTTGTAGGAATTTAAGTTATTCTTCTCAAATATATATAGATATCTAGGACAGATGTAAGTTTCTGCACTTAGATTCAAAGAACCTTACAAATCAGGTATTGAACTGTTTGGGAACTTAACTGGTTTCTGTCACACTACTTGGTTTTCCAGTCTTCTTACCGTCTCCAAACCTTTTCTTTGTAAGTCAAGATTTCTTTTTAAAGGTCACCTTTCTAAATGTATGACAGAGATAGATTACAGATCTAAAAGTTTATTCAAAACAGATGCACTCTGGAGAGTTACTGAACGGATGCTACTAAGCACCTGCCGGTTTGTAAGTTTTCTAAAGCATTCATGAGTGTTACTTCTGAATGGATAGTTGAGGTGAGCTGTTCAAGCTTATATTAATAAAAACTAAAGAAAACCCATAGGATAAGGCAGTATACTCTGCTATTTGTAATACACTAAATAAAAATTCTTACTTGAAGAGTTATTTATGCTGCAATAAGCTTCAATATTAACCCTTTTTGTTTTAAACTCCCACAAAACCTGAAACATAAGTGGAAAGGCTGCTGCTAATGTTCCCATTCCACTTCATTTTTCTCCAAAATGGCTCATTGGGTTTTAAGCAGTATCTTCGCATGCATATAACATACTAGGAATCAATTCAAACCTGAAAGTTTTCACAAAGACAAACACTAAACAGGGCAAAAGAAAGACTTTTTAAATATAAACACACTGTACAAGAAAAAAGCTGACAACAAAATGATGTAAAAATCATTATTTATGTAAAAAAATAACGCATTGCATATTGTAAAATCAGTCAATAACAGTATTCACCTTCACACAGATTTCTACATTTTCAGACTTCAAATGGTTATACAACAAGGAAAGAGACCGTAACTACATGCGAGTCTGCCAGACTGCTTTCTAGTTTCCATCCCAGAAATTACTCCCTGAGCCAGCAGGAAGATTAAGAGCAGAGTATAAACTCTGCTTATAGTGGAGTGTGTTTTTCTAGTGCTAAAGCATTTATCCAGCTCGCATGGACGTGGGAGACAAAGCCAGCCTGCCTTTGACAAAGAAACAGCCACAGAAATTAAGCTTCTAAAATGGAGCTGAGATGAAGGTGCAAGTCAGTGAGTGCATCCTCCACGTTCAACAAACAGGAACCTTTCTGGAATCCAAAAACTCACTTTATGAAGACTTCATCTCAGTCAGGTTATCCAAGTTCAAATATACTTTACAGATACACTTCATACCATGCAAGTTTAAATAATATTTTACTGTTAACACTAGAACTCAATGTTTTTCTTCATTTTTTTCCCTCTGAAAAAAAATTTGTATTACATAAACAGAACATATTTTTCTCACTAAGATAACTAAAGAAAGCCTAATCCTTACCTGTTGCCAATCACTATCACCCTATTGACAGCAATGCATTCACGTAGTTGAGGGTCTGCCCCACATCTATTTTAAAGCCATGTTATCAAAAAAAAAATAGGGCAACAGGATATATTCTCTAAGAAACCCATCTAATACAGAGTCTGATAAAGCATCACAGCTCTTCACTTTCAGGTACTCAATACTCTATAATAATCACTAGGTAATAATTCTTAGCAGGGAAATATAACAGCAACAGCTTTTCACTGTTGTTTTTTTTCTACTTCCAAAATGCCCTATAAAGCTGCAAACCCATGACATTTTAAAAAAGTATAGTAAAAACAAACACATTCATACTGAATTTATGCACCTCAAATCTGCATTATCTTTTGGCCTTGATAGCTCAACAATGTTGAAACAAATGCTGTATATTAAAAAGTCTCCATATCTACAGAGAAAACCAGTATCACATACTAGTTATTCATTTCTCAGAAAAACGTACTTATAGTGTGCAGTTTACATCTAAGATGAAAGAAACAAGATTGTCAAAACAGTACTTCAACATGTAAGAGATGAACATATAAAGGCACATACAGATTGTCAATGTTTATATCACATTTCTTTGAAAACAGAGTATTTTCTGCAGTTGTAAACAACTTCGTTTACATAAAGGCTCACACCTTTAAAGTGAGGTTAGTGCTGCTGACTCAGTTATTGCTACATTCACAGTTTAACAGGATTTTAGACAATATATGAGGTACACTCCCAAATACAGCCATCTTCATTTCTTCCTTGTTCATTTGATCAGTAGGTAACTGAATTATGCAGACTAAAACTACTGACTACAGAAGCCAGTAATACCCAAATCACTGGATCCAAGATAAATGTTAGCAGTGATTAAACTTCAAAAGAGTAAAAAGTCACCTTTGCAGAAAAATGTTCCTGTTCTTCATTACATGTATATTTTCTTCATTTTTATGTATGCTAGTAAACTTTTATCTGGGCACATTAAGAGCCGATTCAAGCCATAATAGAATCCTTGCACCTTTTGACCAGTATGTTAACTTGGTCTCTTGATTTAACAGCTTAGAGTAAAAATCACCTCCCATTTGATCTTCTGGCATACAAGTCTCTTATGCTTTTTGTTAGCTGCTTTATGAACACTTTGTATACTTTTCCACAGTACGTATGCATGGTTTTCTGTAATTCCAGTTCTAGGGGTTGCAACAGGGAATGAACCAGATCATCTCCAAATGAATACTGTAAAGAGATTAAGAAAAGAAGATTTAAGGTCAATATGGAAGAGTGTCATTACTCAGAGTTATTAAAGACTTTTACCTTTCAACATCGTTATTTGCTTTCTATAGGTTTATTACATGTTTTCAAGAACTCGCAGAGCTTCTGAATGCAGTATTTGAAAAACATCTCTAAATTACAGAAATAAATAAGCCTACCAAGTGAGAATGAAAAAAAAAAAAGGCTGCAAATTAACATATCCAGACAGGGAAGGAAAAAATTTAAAACTGCCGTATTAAATTAAAAATTTACGGATCTAAAATTATTTCTGGTTGCTTGTTGAACAGTAACTTTCTTGAATGACATATAACTTTTAAGGAATACAATTCTTATCAAATTATAATGAAACAACAGTATGAAAAGTGTTACTACTGAAGTTTCATTAAACTGAATGATGGTCAAGTATATGCTATGTTTAACATGGACATGAAATAGAATAGTCATTAATTCAACAGTGCAGTATTTTTTATAAACAAATGATAAGCTAAAACAGCATTTCGAAGTAACATGATTTTGTTCATCTTAGTAACACTGAATCTGCAGTTTTACGTATTTTTTCTGACATAATCATAACCCAAATGGGATCATAAATAAAAAGAAGTAATTTTTTCTGTTTTTGACAACGCTCAAAGGAAACAAAGAAATCGTATTTTTATGGAAACACATTCACTTTCCCTGCAGTGTATTCTCAGACCCCCAAAAGTACTTTTCTTCATTTTTATATCCATATGACAACACGTAATAAAGCACCATTAAAATATACTATTGATTTTTGAAGGTTATATACACACAATAGCCTGCTACATTAAAATGTGTATCAGTGCTAAATTTTACAGCTCTTCAGCGAGTATACTGATGTAGTGATAAATAGTTTATTAGATGACTTATTTGCAGAATGAAAAGTCAGCGTGCTTAGGATTTAAAGGAACAGTACCATATTAATACACAGAAGCTCTAGAAAAGGTCAAAACAAAGTACGAAAAAACTTCTACAATCCAAGTTAGTTACTATTAAAAGTTAAAGTGTTGCAGTAAATACACACAAATTTTGGAAGAAGTTTTTTTCTGCATTTTTAAATCTCCAGAAAAATTATGCTGCTGGTGATCTCCAATTACTCATATAGTTTACCACAGAATTTATTAAGGAATGGAAATAAAGCCTTTGAAATAGACATTGACAACTACAGGCAAAGTTTTAGAATCCTAACCTAGACATAGGAATACACTGGAATTCTACTTAAGCAGTAACTGAAAAACTGGTGAAAAACTTATCACCACTTCAAAAGGGAAAAAAAAATTACTTTGTTGCAATCAAGGTAAGTATCAGCAAAGTATATAAACTATACATAGGACTGCAGATCAAAATAGGTAAAAAAAATAATTTTGCAGAACTACATTGTAGAAAACACTTACATTTTTTATTGCTTCATAGACAGCCCTAAAAGTAGGCTGTTTATCATCATGGTAAACACCTCTGTTTCCATGAAGAACAAATATACCTTCTTCTTCAGCTTCCTTACAATTACTTCCATAGATGCAGTGGTCAGGCCGGTAATTCCATTGGCATGGAAAGACATAAAGGCTTTCTGTGCAGAAAAACGAGAACTCTGGATTAAATATCAAAATTATATCAGGAAATACACTGCTTCATAAATTTCTGTACAGTTGTTTTGAAACTTAACAGCTAATTACACTCTAGGAAGATCTAATATCGTCTTTCAGAAAATGAAAGAAGTGAAGCCTCTTAAATATTTTCACTGAAAAGTCTGCTAGAAAAGCATTTTCCTGGATTTTGCAACATCATAGAACAAATCAACTTTGTCAAGCCGGAGTTAGAATCAATGTGGATGTACCTGGATTGTGAAAAAACATGATGTTCAATAGATCCTGATCACCCCATGTTATGTTCAACTTGTACTTCTTCAGAAGTGGCATAAGAATTTCCCGCCACTGTAATCGAACTGGTGTCATATCATTCTATTAAACAAAACAAAACAACATATAGTCAGAACAATTATACCTATAAAGAAGGAAATGCCCTACAGAGTCACAGTAATTTAATTTTCAAAGTTACAAATTTCAAATGCATAGATGATTTCTTCTTTTAACCAAATGAGCATATCTAAGAAAAATAGCTACGGACATTTCCAATATGCTTTATTCCTCAATTATTATCTTATAAGGAAAATTATATGCATCTCTTGTATTTAACTGTCACATTACATGCTTTGTCTTCAGTATTTCCCTCAAACATCTGAAGCGAGAGCTTTAAGAACAGCAGAGTTTCTTCATACAGCAGTATGATGTAACACAAATTGCATGGAAGTGATACATGCAAATAGCTGGGCACTATTTAAATATCTACACTTCATGCAATTTTTCTCTATCACAGAGTGATAATATACATAGGTTTTTTAAAGTTAACTTCAAAAATCCAAAACAGATCAATAAAAAAACAATTATTAAATAGTTCCAAACATACAGCTAAAGACCATCGTCTACAGTGTACGAAAACACCAAAAATCCTTCAAAGGTTTTCAAAAGAATTTTCCTTGAGTTGAACTAACTTATTTAGTTGCTGAGCTTGAACTTCACAGCAAAGGCACAAATTTTCAATATTGAACGACAGTGAGATTCTACATCAATAGCTGTTACATAATGCCCAAATTCTTGACTTAGCAAAATCACTTCAAAGGAAAAGGAGAAGTTCTTCTAAGGTTTTGTATGACGAGATACTACTTGGAGAAAGCTGGCCTACACTGAACTCCATGTTACTAAAGCGTTTATCATCTGCAGTGCAGTATGTTGCATATTCTAAAGCTAAATTCTTACCTTTACACCACATTTAAGCTCAATTAGAACAGAAAAGCAACAACACTGCTCACTCTATACTGTCTGCTTCAACTGGGAGGGTGAGGATGGAATAACTCCCAAAGAGAAAAAACTCTGAACAAGTACAGGGTTGATACCCTTGATTCATTTTAACAAAGTTGCCAAAGGAAAAAAAAAAAAATTTACAACTCCGGTATGGTTTGGGATCTGTATATAAAAGCACCTGTTAAGAAAGAGAAAATATTACAGCAGAAAAATATTCAGTTTTAGAATTGTAGTATCAAATTTGCTTCTCCAAACTTTGCACTGACAAACTAGAAAGTACAAAAATTAGCAGTTCATTTTTTAGTCTTTTTTCAAATAATTTCAGTCATCAAATACGACAGGTTTTCAGAATTGAAGACTGAAAAAAAAAGAAATACTATGAGAGTTCAGACAGGAATTAATAAAAAAAAGATCTACAGCTTATATTATGTAAGAAGCCAAATGGAGTATCACAGTCCCTTCTGTCCTAAAAAATTTATGACTATGACTGCTTGCAAGTATTTGATGAGAGCAGGCATAAGAAATGCACAAGAGCATTCTTCTCTAGCAAGAATTATCATTAGGCTCAGTGCAATGTGATTAAACAAAAGAAAGGCTTAACACCGAAAGCTTCCAAAAAGCAAATCAATTGGACTGAATCACGGTGGGTAAAAATTATTCTCTCACCTGACCTTTGCCATTCATAGAAAATTGACCTAAGTTCTACATTTAGACCCAATGCTAAGAATTAAAAACAGAATTTAATTAGCTCACTGATGCTAGAATAATCACGATAAGGCAATACAGAGTAGTAAAAATTTTAGAGCATCACACAGAAATATCACTTTAAATTTTTAAAGTTATCAGGTCATATAATTTTCATTTAACTTGAATAGTTTTAATAGCAATGAAACCCAGAGTATATCCCAAGGAGATGCAAAGCAGGTAACAGCATACATCATGTTACCAGATGTCTAGAAGCAATACTACTTGACAAATAGTGCTATCAGATTTACAAATTGGAAATTGTAATATTTCAATAACCTTGCATAAATAAAAAATAGTTATATATACATCAGTGGTAGTAAATTAATAATGAAACCAGCAAAGGAATTGCAGAGCAAGAGAAAGTATTTGAATAATTATACAATTTCCTACTTTAAAATTCTACTGTAATTTGTAGTGAGGTCAAAAAGTGTGAGAAGTAGAATGCTCAAGTTCAATCAAAATTGATGAAAGAATTGCTTTTCAAATGTTACTGAAGTAAACATGTTAAAGATTTCCAAAATACAAACCTCTTCTCCAATATTCAACAAGTTGCAAAGAAGGTTCAAGAGGTTAAAGGGAAAAAAACCCCGCAACAGTACTGAGAATTCCTGTGATGCCATCAAGCTGATACAGACAGGCTCTTATGAACCCTCAAAATTCTGTGTATTTGAATGGAATAAAACATGTAAGAACAGAATATAAGGATGTTAAAATGTTTGACTACGTGATTTTGGGTTTTGTCGGTTTAGATACTGTGCTTTTATTAGTTTGGGCATTACTGATTTCTGTCCCAAAAGACCTCTGCCTGGCCAAGGCTGAAGACAGACTTACAAAAGCTGTCACATTTAGTCTGCAGCAACCTAGTATTACCGCTCTCTTTATTGTAGTAACAAAATATAAAGTTGAGGGAAAATACTCAAATCATAAAGCAATATCTAAACCAACTGCAGCTGTGTCACACAAACAGCTGACTAACTGAAATTTCCTTAATGCCAAATGAGAGTAAGGCTCCTTCCTCCCGGTTACACGACTCTATCCTGTTCTTGCATTAATAGTGTAATACTAACACTTACTAGATGGTTTTGTGAGCTGATTTACTTCACTAATCCAGTAGAAAGGTTTCTTTTTTCTACTGTTACCAAACTTAATTGAATCACAGAAGGGACCACCAAACATCAGAAGCTAGGACAAAGTACATAAGAAAAGCAGGGAAAAGCTGCTGGTAAGAGATGGGGACCTTCCTTTTAGAAGCAATTACCTTTTGCACAGGCTCAACATATTTCTTGAAACTACAGCCTTAAGCAGTATTGAATGGTAAAAAAAAAAAATGTATAATGGTTTAGGTCCTAGAAACTCTGAATTTCTTTTATTTATTTATTTTATTTTTTTTCTCTTAAGCATACCCATGAACCTCTCTTCTGCACACTTGATCTGGCATTATTTTGTTTGAGGCTTCTCAAAAGATTTTCTAAGAGCTCATTCCTTTCCCCAGGTGCCCACATCTCAGGCATCACAACAACTAAGCTTCTCAAATTCGATAAAAGTGTTTGTTGTTTATTCACAAAGCCTCATTGGTCTGTAACTTTCTGTTGAAACACTATCTGCAGCATTTGCTACATCTCTTAGAGTGTAAAAGTTATCTACATGTATACAAATATTAAAAAAAGGTCAGCTAGTATTACATCTGTCTCCTAAATATTCCTGCGTGTTTTATATTCCGAGTTTTCAGCTTTTGCTTAGCAAAGCCAACAGGTAAGCACTACTCATCAGAAGCTTCATTACCAATTCTAGTCTTACGTCCAGTTATGCAGTTTGACAACACTATATTCAGTAACATGCATGCATCTGTATATACGTATACAAACGTGTGCATGTATTTGTATTATCTATATATACATGGAGTCTCAAAACACATGAGATAAATGAAGTAGATAGGACCAGGAGTGACAACTTCCATTAGGCACCAGAAATAGCCAAGTAGCTAGGATACCTGCCTGAAATGAATAAAACCTGACAGTCCTGAGGATTGAGGCTTGAATAAATAAGTGGATAAAAGACAACTTAATCCTGGAGCGATACATGGAACCACAGGTTTTCTTCTACCCAAGTAAGCACTACAACCATTTGTTAAGATCTCCAGTTCTCCTTTATATTTATTAGTCTTTTGGTTCCTCCTGGCTTTTACAATGCAATGTGGCAACCAAAGGAAGACGCCTGAAGGCCTCACACAGCTCAGGACTGAAGAAACTACAATGGATAAAGAACACAGTTTTAAAGCTATCATTTTTGAAGAATATCCTGATACAAAGTTTCCACTTGATCAGACAAGTGTCCTAGCCACTAGACAGTCATACAAAAAGAACTACAGGCAGCTTTTTAAAGATACAAAAATTCACAGAACTTTTATACTTCTCAAGGAATTTGTTGAGTCTCCTAAATGAACGTAAAAAAAAAAAAGAAAATTAGACCTTCTTATAAGACAACAAAGCATTTTCTAGTTTTATTGTATTTGACCAGAATAGTTAATGGAACTGGCACGGTACATTACTGTAAGCTCCAAAAGCCTCTGCAGTGTTGCTGGCAAGGGGGAGGGGGATAGCCCCTACAATGAACTTGGTTTACCTCTCTTCTAAAGTCTTGAGACTAGTAGCTCATTTGATTATCAGTAACAAACTCTCAAGCCTACCACGTATAGTCTCAACTACACTAAAACCTCTTGAAGTTTTGCTGCGAGGCTTGCAATTTTTCGTATCGACCAATCTTCCTTTAGAGACATTCCAGGAACCTGAAGATGAAAATAAAAACTCTGAAATCTCCACATGCAGCAGTGCTTTTGTACTAAAGCTTGTGCATCTTAGGGCCCTGTGATGCTCCACAAGCTTGTGGAACCACAGCCTAGGCTCTATGGTGGCATAAACTAAACGGCTTCCCAGCTGAGTGCTCTTTAAGCCAAGATCTCAATAATCAATATTAGGTAAGAGAAACTCAATTCTCACTTAATCACTACCCAGGCTGAACTATCTAGCTATGATGAGAGAGGAAAATGACCAAGAACTAGTATTCCTAAGATTCAGACCACCTACCCCCCTGCCATGGGCCGGGACACCTCCCACTAGACCAGGTTACTCAAAGCTCCATCCAGGCTGTCCTTGAACACTTCCAAGGATGGGACATCCACAACTTCCCCACACAACCTGTTCCAGTGTCTCAACACCCTCACAGAAAGGAATTTCTTCCTACTCTCTAATCTAAACCTTCCCTCTTTCAACTTAGACACATTATCCCTCATCCTACTACTATACTGCCTGATAAAGAGTCCCTCCCCGTCATTCCTGAAGGCCTCTCCTTATGTACTGGAAGGCTGCTATAAGATCTCCCCATAGCTTTCTCTTCTCTTGGCAGAACAAACCCCAACTGTCTCAGCCTGTCTTCATAGGAGAGATGCTCCAGTCTTCTAATCATCTTTGTGGCCCTCCTCTGGACTTGCTCCATGTCCTTCTTATGTTGGGGACCCTAGAGATAGACAGAGTACTCCAGGTGGAGTATAACAAGATAGAAGAGGGGCAGAATCACCTCCCTTGTCCTGCTGGCCACACTGCTTTTATGTGGCCCAGGATGTGGTTGGCTCTCTGGGCTGCAAGTGCACTTTGTCAGCTCACAATGAGCTTCTCATCCAAAATCCCAAGTCCCTCTCTTGAGTGCTGCTCTCAATCCATTCTCTGCCCAGCCTCTATTTGTGCTTGAGACTGCCTCAACCCACATGCAGGATCTTTCAACTTGGCCTCGTTGAATTTCATGAGGTTCACACGCATCCAGCTCTGAAGTCCAATGAGGTCCCTCTGGATGTCATCCCTTCCCTTCAGCATGTCAACCACAACACACCGCTTGGTGTCATTGACAAACTTGCTGAGGGTGCACTCAATCCCACTGCCCATGTCACCAACAAAAATGTTAAACAGAGACAGTTCCAATATCAACCTAGTAGCTATCTGGTTAGACATCCTCATACTGTTCTGACTGGGCTGAGAATGCTACCACAAGCCTGTTACTATAGGAGACTTCACCAGCATGTCCAATAGGTGGAAAGACTAAATCAGCAGCATGGGTTAGAAATTATGAGGTAGTCTGCTATTGGAAACAACTCTGAGCTTTCCCATACCAGAAAGTCTCAGTTGGTAAGTATGTTGGTCACAGACAATAACGTCTGACACAGAGTCTTAGCAAACCAGTCACACTGGAAAAAGTATCTATCTCCACAAAGTCAAAGTTTGAACAAATAACAAACATTACACTTACCAGAAGCATAGAAAGACAGAGGCAAAATGAGGTGGAATGAGTGCTCACAGCTAGGTGCTCAGCATTTGTTATACAAGGGCCTGAGAGATACTCGGACAAGGTTTTCAAATCAAGAAGGGTATCCAAAGAGGGCATTTCATAATGCTTCAGCTGAACCAGAAAACTCACACATGTCAAAACATCAGACATCCAAACATTTTATCTATGTTTCTTGCTCAAGATAATAAGACTAAATCTCCAGGAAAGATGTACAGGATAATGAAAACAGGAGGAAGAAAAGATATAGCAATGAGGGAAAAAGATTAATTTCATGCCTGAAAGAAGTTCTCAGCAACCGTGTTAAACGCTACACACAAAAACCAAACTACAAAACAAAACCCACTAGCCCTCCAAAATCCTGTGTATACAGAACACACTGTTTCTATTACTTTTTCACTTCTTAATATCAAGCAAGAGTGAAGGAGTATTTCTTTGTGCACCACTAGTCTCAAATGTTTGAGTAACAGCCCCAGTGCATGCACAAGCATTCCTGGACAAATATTAATTTCAGAAGACATGTGAAAGCAAGGGCCAGAAGTATATATATGCATCAGATGTGGAAGGAGAAGCCTACATTTGAAGTGACACTAAAGCCCTAGGAAGGATGCCAAAGAATTATGACTTACGATTAAGGTCAGAAAATTATGTATTTCTAACATTTGGAACAACCGGAGTAGGGGAATGAGTTAATTCTCTCTCTCTCTTTTTTTTTTTATTTTTATTTTTTTTTTAAGTAAACCCATCACAAAAAGGGCTCTGAATCGTGTGTTTTGCTATTGGGAAGCTCTGCTCTGCATCCCTTTCTCAAGTGCCCTTTCATAATTCTGCATATTTATTGTACTTGCACAGTACTGGGTAGCTCACCCCAGCTGCAGCTCCTTTCCCTTAACTGTTGCAGAACAAGCAACTCATCAAGCAGACTTGCTTAGCACAGTAGGTACTGAACAATTGGAGAAAGACCATTAAGATGAATGTTTTCATGACAACTCAAGACTTTTTTTTTTCTTTTTTGTTATGACACACAG
The DNA here is from genome assembly GCA_013398155.1 of Pedionomus torquatus. NCBI lineage: Eukaryota > Metazoa > Chordata > Aves > Charadriiformes > Pedionomidae > Pedionomus > Pedionomus torquatus. Next base: position 113,324 of record VZRU01006979.1, on the reverse strand, counting down.
AAGTACACATCAAGAATGTTAAGATGAAAGCTAAATCTTTCTTAAATTGGAAATGGGGGAGAAGTAGTAATGTCTACTGCAAGCTTATATTGCCCCTCTTTTAGATGCACCTTCCAAGAATTATTGACCACATGATTATCTTTTGCTAATTGAACTTCTCTTAAACAAAGGACTTTTTCCCTTAGCATAACCACATAGCACCGCTTTTGTGCTTGTGTTTCAAGTACATCAGAAAAATCTCTGTGAAGCAATAATCGCTTATGCTGCTGAATGCACTGTTTTATTAAGTACTTTCATTATGCACTTGTCTCTCTACAAAAACTACAACTTTGAAGTAAATCAAAAGATATTTAAGGTGATAATCACCTGGTTACAATTTAAAAGATCAAAATTTGGAAACAGTACAGTTAACTTACTAAATGTTCTAGCACCACCTCCTGGTCATACCACTATACACATTTTTAAAGTTAGTTTGCAGTACACATTAACTCAGGGAACTCTACAGTGGAGTAAAAAATACTAGAATACATATTTTATTATAACGTATGACTTTACAGCAGACTGTATCAAGTCACAGGGCCTCACACAACTAAGAAAATTTAGAACAATCAAATATGCTTGAAATTCAGGAATTCCAAGTCTTGCAGTGAATGACATTTAAACAACACAAGTTAGATAACAATTTTAAACATGGTGTAGTTTTGGAGCATTATTCCATTTACAAGAAAAATATTTTTAAAATACTGTCCCACATAAATTTGAAACAGGATTAGAATCAATAGATGTAACACCAGAGAAAACACAATATAGGCAACACACATACCTTGAAATATTTTCTTCTGATACGTGTCATATTCATTAACATGACTCCAGAATTTATTCCAGTTACTCCATAATAGGGATGTCTAGCAAAGCGATTATACCACCCGATACGAGGCTCTTCATGTTCTGGTGCCATTGCAGCAATTTGTGTGGCATTGAACTTTCCCAGAAAAGACCAAATATCATCAACGGGTCTCAAAAACAGGATGTCAGTATCTACATACAGTAGCGAATCCACATTTTTAAGGATTAACTGTGAAGGAAAAAAATTTAAAACCAAACCTTTAAGCTTTTTTGAGCTTCTCTTCATAAAACAGAAGCTAGTGCCATTACATAATAAATGTATTTATTACATACTATAACATATAGTAATTTTCCACTGTATTTATTTATATAATAAGTGTGTTATGATATGTTATATATAGCTTTTTGTCGTATGCAAATAAATTCAGTTCAAACTGACAGTTTGCAGTCAACAACTCTATCATTGTTCCCTCTAGAAAAATTTTCCAAAATGAGCAGAGTGAAACAGAAGTTTTACATAGAGTAGTAATGTAAAGGCACTGAGTTTACATTTTACATCCCCAAGCAACTGTGGAGTAGGTTGCAGCACAGGTGAAACACTACCATAACAAGAGCTCTGATCTTCTGTTAGCTTGCTCTCCTCTGCATCTAATCAAACAAGGAAGAGATATAAAGGAGCCTCAGAAAAGATGGTATTTGGGAGACAGCTGCCACAGCTATCTTTCACCAGGTCTTAAGTATGATTTCTAAAGTGTCTTCGATTGGCAAAGAAAAGGCTGCATACTCTGGCAACAATAGGCCATTTCTTGTTTCATTTTCTCTAACACTTTTTGGATCCACACATGCAGTAAACTTTCACTGATTATACTGTGTCAAAAGGCAGCAAGTGAGAAAAGGACTTTTATTCCATGCTGCATTAGCGCCACAGAATAAGGTTAAATTCAGAATGTTTGTGGGGTTTTTTAGGATGTTAAAAAAGTAGATTTTAGGAGGAAGAGTTCTTAATTTAAAACTAAGTACAAATTAAATTTGCAAGAACAGGTTCATGCTTCAAAAACAGACTTCTGTATTGTCCTGTTACAGAATAACTTACTGGCAAGAACAGCCTTTGTGAAGCACAAGGTTTAAACAATTTCTTCCATTCCGCTGCATTCTCAGTTGGAAATGTTATTGGATATAATGTGTAATTAACTTTTCCTTCATAGGGGAAGTCATCAAGCTATGTGAAAAGAAGAGACCACAAAAATTACTTCAGTTCAATTTATCACAAAAAAAGAAATCAACCCCCCATTTAGAATGATAATTGAACACAATGGCAATACCTCTCTTCCGTAACTATAAGAATCTGCCTACTATCCAAAGTACTTTAAGAAAAATCAGCACCTGCAGGCTACTACAAAGAAAACATACCATATCAGATCATATACAGAAGCAAGGGCAAGTAAAATAAATTAGTATTTACAAAAAGTAAATACAGCAAACAAAACTTTTTCCCTTATTAAATAGTTTCCACAGGTGAAGTACCAATGAAGTCTTTCTCAATTTAAAATAACCTTACTCAATTTTTGCCACAATTACTGTTCACATGACATTACAGTATACATATCAGCATGTATAACATACTAATGTCATAGTTAGTATGACATCTTAAGAACAAAAATAATAAGACCCTCCACAGCTACATACCAGTGCTGATCTAACACTGCCACTCTGGTCATAATGTTACATTCATTAACCAGAATTTACTAAAATTAGACATAACCATATCTACAATTTTCAGAGACAGATGTTGCACTTTGTTCAGGTGATTTAAGACTGACTCATACTGTAAGCACAGGAACAAAAAAGAACAGATCTCTAACTTCTCTTCTAAAACGAACTTTAAACAAGATCACACAAGATTAACTGTTTTGTTCACTACATCAGGTTTGCCACTTGAATCTGTTAAATACAAATCAAAAAGTTTCGTTCTGTCTCTATGAAAAGCTTTGATATCAGCAACTGGCATTTTTTCCATAGGGGGAAAAAAATACATCAAAAATCTCCATCCACCTTTACAAAAGACTTACATACCACCTTATTTTTAGACCCCTGCCTTTCTGCCACTATAAGCCAGCAACAGCTACCCAAAAAGCAGATTGCTATATATTACTCAAATTGTACTACAGATTGATTAAATGAATTATTCAGGTACTTACTATGTCTTTGAAGCTCTCATGCAATTGGTCCTCAGCGAAAATATAGAACTGGAGAGGTTTGATGCTGAAAATAACAGCTGATCTCAACATAGTAACAGTTTCCTCCAGTCTTTCGCCACAAGCAACGACTGCTAGATGCATCTTCTCAGAAGGATGTGTTTTCATATAATCGTATCTGATTAACAAAAAACGTATTTTTTCATTTGACATTATCTCAAGCACAGGCTTAAAGAAGAGCTCTACTATTTACCGCAGCATGTAATTTATCGAAATATCCTTCATAGTAATGAAACCAGCAAAAGATAACTCAAATAGACCATACAAACTACAGTGCTACACCTCATATTTAGGTTTCCATTTACCCTCAACCATTCTCATATTCACTCCCACCATCCCAAGATGGTGAAATAAGCTTCAAGAGCGAGAAATAAGGTATGGAAGAGCTATACTGAAACAAACTTTTATTTTCTTAGTAATCTTATTATCGATTGGCAGAAAGGAATTCCATCAAAATTGCTACATTAGAAGAAAGATCATGTGGAGTTACAGTGAAATATGAAAGGCTGACAGACAGACAGTTAAGTTTGTGCATGAATTTGTTTTCTCCTCTTTCCCTGGACTCAGTACAGTTTAAGTCAACACAATACAAATATAGCTGAGGTAAACCTAAGAAAATTGAGACAACGCAACCAAATTAACGTAACAAACATATTTAGATGTATATGCATTCTCCTTTAAATTGATAGAAGTATTATACAAAAACACGTTTTTTTCTTTAAGGCATAGAAGAGCAACAAACATTACTGGGAGTTGTATGAGGCAGAGTATGAGCAAAGGTAGCACTGTAACACTCCTGAATTTTGACATCATAAATGGCTACATTTAAGAAGATGTTCTGAGTTTTGGAAGAGTTTAATGTCCTGAAACTAAAAAAAAAAAAAAAACCTTGAGGATCTCAGGGATTTAAGACTAATAAAATTTTAATTAGAATATGCATTGATGTCCTACATCAAGGTTTGGGATGTTACTAAAAAAAAAAAAAAAATCACATGGATGAAAGATCTCATTGGTAGAATTCAGATCCAAAAGAAGACACCTAAATGAAGATGGGCAGGCATCTGTATTCAGATGGTTTAATCCACAGACAAGAACCTTTTATAAATCTTGTAGCAAAACTTGAAAACTTAGTTCAGCTTAATAGGGGGGTGGGAAATATCTTTAAATGTAAGCGAGGCATGCCCATTTAGACCTTTATACATAAAGCTAATTTAACATTACACCATGTAGTAAGTAGCTAATGTAAAAAACACAAAGCAAGCTGAATGTGATGAGGGTAGCTGAAACCCACAAATGAGTGCACTGCTGTGGTCTGAACAAGCTGCAAGCAGGAGATTAGCCTCATCACTAATCCGCTGAAAACAGAATTACAATAATTAAGCCCTGAAGTCACGAGAGCCTACAGTGATATTGCAAGGTCATGTGGTAAGTAAGGGCACAATCTACACAAACTGCATAGCTGAAAACCAAGGTCCTGAACTACACGTAACCTTAATTCATGGAAAATTGTACATATGACAAAAATTATGCCAAAGCAACCATAAAATGCACCGAGATTCAAAGACTGTATTTTAGTATTTCTACATTCAGTGACATTTGTGAATAAAAGGACATTTTAGGCTACACAACAACAAAAAAAACCCCAAACTGATCGTATTATAATGCTTTTAGTCACTTTGTTCACACAATCTCTGTTCTATGAGTTTCTGACTTCACACATTCAATTTTTTAACTCTGTGCTTAATAATATTTTTTAGAAAAGGCAAAAGACTATTTAGAAAAAGCTAGTAACAATGGAATTTCAGTTTGTATGATATGGGAAACAGCTAGACTCAAATCTGTGAGTCTATAACACAAAGCCTTATCCCCAAAGCAGATGGAGCAAGAAGCCATTGGAAAGAACTGGCCAGCATTCCCTCTGGGGACTATCCAACAAGAAGGGGATGGATGAGACGTATTAGGTCTCAGAGACATATTAGAGCAGGAGGAGTTATGAGACTCTAGAATTGTGGTTCTTCCTCCAGACTCTGTGAATAGACAGCCTTTAGTGATTGTAAACTGCATTTACTTCCTTTCATGAGATCACAGCCTCCTTTTTAATAACCAGACCTTGGTGCTGCTCTTCTCTGTACATAGAGAAGAGATGCATCTCTCTCCACTCCCAGAGAGAAATCATTGACCCATCTTCCTCCAGGGACACTAGCTACTCACACCTCTTGGCCTAATCCTCCACTGCCAGCATCTTCCATCACTTCTTCCTCCTCCTGCCGCTAGAAGCAGTATGAAGTTGTCCAGCAGAGTTTATCAGCTTGACCTCAACAGTCTCACCTGCTCCCAAACACTGCCTTCTTTCTGAATTTTCCAACCTCTGTAAGGTTTTTCCCCATCTTCCCTTCATAACTCTCCACTGCAGTTAGTCATGCAACTACCACCCCAGAAGACAGAAAGAAAACCTTGTTCATTTTGATAGCCCTGGGTCTGGTAATTAAAATGGAAGAACAAAGAATGTACCTGTATAGCCCCACTTGAAGATACGGAGCAAGAAGTCTTGGCGGATTTGAGTGTTCAAGGACAAATAAAAAAAATCTTATTATCTGTGGCTACTAATTACAAGGAGTGGTAAGGCCAATAAACTAAATCAATCACTTGAACAAGAGCACCACACGTACTCCCATGAGTTTAAAAAAACATATTAAAACCAATCCACTTTCTCACTGAGAGAGCAAAAACATATACTTTAAAACACGCTGCTAAGCAGCGGTGTAAAGCCAGGTACAAGCCTTGCCCTGAAGTGTTTCTGTGTTGAAGTGCAAACCTTCATTCTGTACTGAATTAATTCTGCTGTGGGGTTAATAACCTCCAACAGAGGAAAATTGCTAGATATGTTCAATGAATCTGCTACAACAAGATTTTCCAGAGCCTGTCCATCAAGACACTGCCTTATGTTTAAAGACATATGTCATGACACACTGTATATTAAATTAGAATTTCTAGGTCAATTACAATTGTGAGCAATAATTTGCTAGTAAGCTAGAGGTATGTTTTGAAGGGCTGTACTCTTCTACAATCTTCACTGCGTCCCAGCTGAACTTCTTGCAAGAAACCCAAAACCCAGATGTTTTGCTAAAATATTAGTATATTGCTAAAATTCTCACCAGCTCCACAAAGATCTTAGCTCTGCCTTCTGGACCTGACACAAGCTACTGCAGCAGAGAATCTCCTGCACACATTTAAAGTAGGTGTCTCCTATTCTTATTCTTACATCCTAACACATTAAGAGCACAGGTGAGAGGGTACTAGACCCTGAAGAACACCCAGACAGACACAAGGAATCCTGTATACAGCTCCACCTAACTTGTGTTCATTAAGCCTGTTCCAGGCCTAGCCTGCTTTACTGAGGGGTTGCAGTGCAACAGCTTCTGCTGTACACACCCACTGCCGCCTTTCAAGCTCCAAACCTTCCGGAGCAGCAGCATTGTTCCAGCATCTAGTGTGACTTGGGTACCATTCAAAGAGTTGTCAATGTGAACAAGAGCAATTTTCTTTTTCTTCTAGTTTTAAAGCACATCAAAGTATAGAGGCACTTACTACAAAAAGCCATGAAGGAACAAGTCAGCCCTAATTCTGTCTTATGAACTTTGTGCACTAGAGCTCCATTTTCCCCTTCATTGATGTACTCCCAGGAACACACCTAGGGATCATCAGGAAACTCTTTGCCCAGCTTCACTGGCAATCAAGCTGTTTTCTCCTATTCCTTTAGCATGGCTGGAGAAGCCAAGGAACAAAAGATCAGCATCCAGGTACTGAGAGTAAAGAGTGGTATGAATAATTGAAGCAGTTAATTCACCTCAGTTTTCTTTCTAATTTTACTCCGGCGCACAGAGAGTTACCATTTTTAATAAAATTGCATGAGTTTTGAACAATGCAGGAACTTCTGTAATTTTCTGAGAAAGTTGCCACCACCATAATTTGCACAGCTAGTTTTTATATAAAACCACCACTGTATCACATAGTGGTAATGCAAGCATATAATAATTATTTTGTAGGTTACAAGAGAAATTTTTTTTTTAAATTATTCTATATCAAAACAAGTTTTCCTACACTGGTTCTGATGGAGCTACAGCCTTGCCTTTCTTTCATCATTTCTCTATATGATCTGTAACACATACAAGGCATGCAATATTCAGCTTCCTAAACCAGGTTACTTAATAAAGTCTCTCCGTCCTTCCATAACATCCTTGATGGACCAGGTTGCCAGGTTCAGTTGTGTTAAAGTTGTTTACAGTTACAAAGAGAACAAACAGAAGCCTATCACAAACATGTTTTCTTCTGCAGTATAAAAAGCTAACCACATTATCAGTGGAAATATTGTACCCATACAAGTTGTCAATTAGCATAGAATAGGGAGAGAAAATATTTTCATATAATTGACCTGTATTATTTCAAACCTGGCACCATGACAGGCCTCAGAAAAACAAGTAATTTGTATGTAAATACAATACAGATGGTTTACTTATTGCACTCTTTTTTCTTTTAATGTTTTGTGTTTGATCTAAATCAATCAATCATTAAGGTGCCTAACCCAGCAGCCTTTAGCTACCAGAAAAAGGAAAGCAAATAGGCATAGTAAGAAGGCAACAAAACTGACACTGATTAAAATGTAACTGTTAAATCATTCTCACATTTGTAAGTAGGATCAAGGCAAATGCAGAAATTACTCAGATTTGAAAGTGATGAAAAGTCTAGTTTTTCCTCAGCTTTAACTTTCTATACAACTACAAACTCAATTGGTAGGTTAGATTTGAAGTTACAACACATTAGTAATTTAAAAATCTACTATAAAAGTCCCATCCTCCAATGAATTAGCTAGTTTAGAGAAGTCCTGTTTTTCAGACTCTTCACAATTTATCTCAATATATCCACAGCACTATGACCTCAATATACTGAAAAAAAAAAAAAAGGTGTGATTTCTTCGATAGGCAACACAAGTTAAAAGCCACTTAAAGCAACATCCAACAACTAAAATCAGGCAGGTCAGACAGCCACAGCAATGATCCCTAATCAGTCTCAAGAGGAAATAAGCAGCCATACCAGCCAGATGATGACACTGGGCACCTTGAAAGGCGTACCAGAAAAGTTAAGCATTATCTTGTACATGGGAAACCTGAGCCCTATGTTATCTTCCATCTGTATTTTTTTAATTTTTGATAAAATCTATACCACTATATGTAAAAGTGATCTCATGCTTCCTCTATCACTGTGAAAGCTGACAAGAAATACTCTGTACCAAAAGCACAACACAAGACACTCTGTCTCAAAAATGTTGATAACCAGAATGGTGATAAAAAACACGGGGGCAGAATAGCTCAGAAATCCTCCCCACATACAGCATAGACAACTGATCTTACACTGATTAACTTAATGAGACAACTTTCTTAATATTCATTATTAGAATAAGCAACTGCTCGTAGCCCATCAATTTCAAATAATGTTGAAATTGTTAAATGCCATAGCATGAGTCATACTGAAGTCTATATGTACACCTGTCTCCCAGAAGATGTCCAGATTCCTCTCTATAGGTCTCCAACACTTCTGTTACACTAACTTGAGTCTTACAAATCCACAGAACATTAGTTGTCACTTGACACTTTATACACTTACAGCTGCTAAGAGGAAATGACATAGCAAGCTGCATTTCAAAAATGCCAAGATCTTTCTCTCATGGATAAACAAACCCCCATGGTGCTGATATCCAGGAGAAAAAGGAGTCAACTGGAATTTCAAGTTAGAAACAAAAAGAAAACAAGCTAAGTTTTCTCCAAAAGAAGAATTAAAAATCCAAGAGCTGAAGGACTAACTTACAATGTTTGGAAAACTTCACTGATAAAGGGAAAGGAGACATTCTAACATTGGGATCAATTTTGTGAATCTGTAAGTTGAAAAAAAAAAATTGGCTATATTATCTGCTCCTCTGAATAAACTCATTTGGTTAGTTTATTGAAACAGTAAGAGCAGAACACCAGAATATCCATTAAAAAAATGATTTATGTTCTGGACAAAAAGTGGTGTTCTCATATTTTCAGCATTAAACCATGTTATATAGAAGATCCAAGATAAGCACTAACACAGTTCAATGACCAGACTCCTCCACCTGTATTAAAAGCAAACTTACTGGAATTCCCATTAATTCCCATTATTTTGTTGCCACATCTATTAGGCAATGAGTTAGCTATCCTAAGTTTTCAAATAGATATGTAGCTCTTGGGTTTTTCTCATAACCCTTTCCCTATCCCAGTCTCTTCAGAGTCAAGCTTCATTCTGCACCTCACTACAATAGTGGCACTTTGCAAGAACACAAAGGTTTAGTCAACCCAGGCTCAAATTATCTGCAATGAGGCAGAAGTATCACTACTTTAAAGAGATACTCAGCTTAGAATCACAATGATGCTAAAAAAAAAGCTCTCAAGAGGATTTATTTTCATTGAGAATATTGAAATAGCCCTACACACAATCTCAGAAAACAGGAGTGCTAGATTTCCTTTCCTGTGGTTAATAAACTTGCATGGAATTAAGTTCATTCCCCTTCCTCCTACTTGAAGACTTCAGAACAACAACTAAGCATCATGCTCAAAGTATAAGATGTTATCAAAGGTTTAAACCCTTCAGCTCCTCAGTGTCCCTAGTACAATGCACATATTTTTTTGAAAGTTATTTGAAAATTATCTCCAAAGCTGAAACCAAACTGCAGCTATCTTCTCCATTACTACAGCACATACAAAGAAACAAGGCTTAGGCAGCTGGTCCAATGCTGAGCTACTGTAATTTCTTGCTGCTCTCCAAAGAGGTGCACTTTGTCCTTCACTCTGTTATCTTCCTCACCTCTTCTCTTACACAAACTCACTGCACTTCTCTGAAACCAACTGAACTTTTTAAACAGAAGAAGAAATACATACAGTTTTGGGGAGACGAGGAAGTCCCCTTCTGAAGTTAGAGAACTCAACAAGCATCAGAGTCAGCACAACATAGGAGGATTAACTTAATAGTAGTATATTGATACTCAAACTTAATCTGATCACCACATCGCCTTTACATGTTTGAGCAGCTTTTTTCTTCCAGTTTCAAAATGTAGAAACACGAAATTTTGCAAATATTAGGGGTTCACCATAATAACCGTGAACCCCTAATATGCTGTTACCAATGCATGCCACACTTCAACATACTTGTCTTCACAGCCACATACAGCCTTCTTGATAGAATAATACAAGTTACAGCTTAAGGTATGTGCAAAATAACTGTATGGAGTTTCTCCACTTCTAGTTCCAAATTCCCAATTGCCTTAGGCCTGGCAGAAAATCCAGAAAGGTTGTTTTCTGCTATTTTAGTGCATTACATTTTCTTATGGAGAGTTCATGGACATCATAACAGGCAACAGGGTCAGAACACAGCTAGAGCCTCCATCAGCACGACACAACTATTAGGCTGTCTCAGATGCCCATGATGAATGAAGCTTCCAAGCACATCCTGTCCCTCCACTAAACAAAGGCTAAGACTGACATTTGCTTTACCCCACTGTGCTAAACTTCATAAAGCTAAGCTAAGCTCCTAAAAGCTAACCTTTGCTCCCAAAGGCCTCCTTTCCTCTAAGGAAAAAAAAAAAAAAAAAAAGTAGTGAATGGAGTCCATTCAGACAACTAAATCTGCCAAAAGGGAAAGTCAGATGGATCCTTTTGCCAAAAGATGACACACTGGCTACCAGGGGCAAGGAAAAAGATGCAACAGTCCCAAATTACAGGTTCTCTAACAGACTAAAAATCAATCTAAGCCATCTCTTCAAGTAACTCCTTGGCAACTGACGAGCTTAAAAGCCACTGACAGCAAAAAGCAGAGAGGAATACAGAACAGATCCAAGGCCTTTCCCACAATCATAACTTTCAAAAATAGATTGTCTTGTGAAGCTAAATATTTTCCCCCTTTGCTCCCCTAGAAATATCAAGTTTCAGATTAAGAGGAAGAGATATCCATAACAAAGGATGATCAGTAAAATTTTGAAATTGAGAAAAAATTAAATTACAGCCTTAGTTATATACTGAAGAGAACTATTAGGTTAGAGAACACATGTCAAGTAGTCCAAGGATACTTCCATTTCCTTTCAAGCTACTTGCATAACCAGACAGCCTAGAACATCTGAACCACTACATCAAAACATTTAAGCTTTTATTAAAAATGCAACTTTAAGAGCCTATGCTTTAACATACTGTATTTTAAAGCACATTCTAAACATTGTTTCAGTGCTTTTGTACTAAGTACTCTCTTCAAATGCTATAAAATATGTAACTTGAATAAAAAACCCTCCAAACTTAATTACTAAGCATATCTGCTGGTTTTTATTACAAATTACATCATGGGCATTACTGTGCAGCAACTCCATTACCCAAAAATAATTAATTCATCAGTAGCTTTTCAGACTATATTCAGATAGACTTTTTACCAATGTTATCAAGTCTCTATTTAATGAAGCAACATAACCGAAAAAAATCTACACTTTGTAGTAACATTCAAATCTACAATTTTAAAAACATAACAGGAGAAAGCCCAGCTAAAGGTAACCATAATATAAGCAGATGAAATGCATATGCAGTAATCAAAATATTTTGTTTTTTCACCTTGCTAAATAGCAAAAAATAATCAGCTACACCTGTCTGCAATTAAATAATAAAGTACTATTTAATAATAGATCCTACCTAAAAGCAGCTTCCCAAAAGCAGTTCATTCCACAAACATCAGAGGGCAGCATCCAATAGGAATTCCAGAAAGATACAGACAAATTCTTACACCTAACAGGATAAGACAAAAATAGCCTATATAAATGTTACTGATTTTATGGCAAAGTTAAATGGATTATTTTCTAGCTCAAACATAACTTGAATAGTTAATTATCTGACAACAGACTGGATATGCAATAGAACTGAATAATACCAAAGCAGAGGTATTAGGTGCCAACCAGAAGGATTCTTTGTGAGGAAGAACGGTCCCCATCCTTTAGCCTTTCCTCTCCATGTATTTTCAAACAGAAAAACATAGGGGCTGGGATTTTTGAGGGTCATTCTGTGTTCTTGGCTTAATATAAATTCATAGGTAATAGAATGAATGGCAACACTTACTGCCATTCATCCTTGCACTTGCAGTTCAAAGATGAACTCCTTCATCTTTGCAATACCTTTGCCTACTTCAAGCAGAGGGACTAACAGGGCATTTCAATTTTTATGTTACATTGTCCATTTAAACACATTCCCTATTTATCCATGACTATTTGGTGCAAAGCCGATTTTTAAACAAAAACCAGGGCTTTTCAGCACCAACAAATTCCATTGTTTCATAACAAAAGGTTAATGTGTTACAGAAATAATCACCACATCTGTCAAGTTTTCCTTTTCCATACTAATGACAATACATAACTTATTGACTCATGCTACACTAACAACCATAAAAGCAGGTTCTACTAGGTCAGCACTACATTTTATGCAACAGTAATATTGGTAATATTTTAAAAGAACAATAGAAGTTTATTTTCAAATGTTCTGCTGAGAAAATCAGCACCAAGATTTAAAAAGGAAAGTGAGCAAGTAGAATATTGCAAAGCAAGGGGTATACTTGTGAGTGACTTCCTATGCTCCCTCTCCCTGCCCTGGTGATGCAATGCCAATAGCATTTATCCTCCTTTGAAAGTTGGTATCTGCGAACGAAAGACGTGCAAGAAGAAAAGTCACAAAAGCTTGATGATGAAAAGGCATTTAAGGGCTACAGCTCAGAACTTTTGTGTTGGCTTTGCAAGTTTGAAATGAATCAGCATAATCTCAGTAGGGTTGTCTGGTATCTGTAAAGGCCAATGTTTTGCAAATACCAGATTTAATTGATTAACGTAGCATCAAAAATGGCAAGCTGTGTAACTTTTTTTTTTTCAACACTTGAGAAAAATAACTTTAAAAAGAGAGTTTCACAAAGCCTCATTAAGTGTTGGGGGGTGGAGTAGCTCTTTGGTAAAGATTGCAGGAAATCCTAACATCCTGTAGACACATGTGTTTGCAAGAATTAGTAACGTAATTTTGTCTCATGACTTAAGAGAGGTTTCCACAAATAAATATTCAGGCATAAAAAAAAAGATAATGTAGATTGTGACTGGCATATCTGCACTCCTCTGGGGAAACTAGATGGTATAAAACCACAAGTTCTCTCTGCCAGATTCTTTCTTACATTAATCTTTGCAGCTTTTGAAGTTTATAAACCTCAAGGCACACTAAGACCTTGCACTTATCTGAAGAACAATCTTTACAATCTCCACTGTGTACCTTTTTGAAGTAACTGTCTCTCATTACTTTTAGGATAAATTAATAGACTCTCTCTCAAATACAGTTTTCTGGTTTGCAAGATTATTATCTTATTACTATTATTACAGGGGATTCCTCTCCCAGTTGTCAAGACCTGTGTTTTTCTTAGCTGCCTTGAGCTACTACCCTATCCACACTACCAAGAGGCAAGTTTGAATTAATACCTAAGTCATTTCTCTGACACATTAGGCCTTTTCAACATCCCATTTAGCACGATGACAAGGTTGTCAGCCCAGGATTTGATTCATAAATTTCACATCTGAAACAAAAATGTTACTAGGATACGTATATATGCAATTTACCTAATGTTAGACTGTTTTGCCAACAGAAGACTCTCTCTACTGATCATACGCTACCATATACCCATAATGCTTACGAAGCATTATACCCACAAAGACTTACGAAATTGGAATAATTGGACAGCATTTTCTTCTTATTATTCACAATAAAATCATTAAAAATGCCAGTCATGAAGGTACTTTTTTTTTAACTTGATGATAGTTTAGATTACAAGTAAGTGTCACAAGTGCTTTACAAAGCTAGGGAGATGCACTGTATCTGTTCATCAAACAGGCACAGTCATTGTTACCTGAGCCCAAGGTTACTTGTCAGACAGGAATAGTCACCTTCAGCATTAGGGAGGGGTATTTTGCTCACATCTATTATAGGTTATGTGATTAAAGGCAAGCCTTCACAAACAGAAAACAGAAAACAGAAAACAATGTCAGGTGAAAGAAACCCAGCAATCTAATCCAGGGACATGGAACACCCTGACCCAGCTCCAACGTGGGACAGCAGATAGCCCATGGGCCCGGCAGAAGATCCACCAGATGAGACAACAGGAGAGGATCTCCAGACCACCTTATCGATTGCCTACAGGGGTAACTGCCTGCAGGGGTGTAGAGCTCACTGGGGGATCAAGGTAGAGTGGGGAAGAATAAAAATGCAAAAACAGAGAGAAGATATGAGAGTCTAGTCACACAGATTGCCAGTTCGTATGATCGGCCATGCTGCATGTCAGATCACCAGACTCCTTAGTAAACTCAGTGTCTATATTCCTGGGTGAAGGGGTGCTCCACTCCATGCAGATGTGTGAGCACAGAGGTCCAAGTGCCAGCAAATGAAAAAGTGGCCACAGATCACAGCAGCCCACAAACCTGCAATCCCAGAACCTGAAGAGACACTGTGCACAGTGTGTAGATGTGCACATTGGTGCACATTACCACTAGGAAGTATCGAGCCAGACTAGCCCACAAGTAGAGCAAGAGGCTTGGGAGCCAGGTATCAGACAGGCCATAAGGCTGGGCCAGCCTCCACAGAGATCAGTGTCCAAGCTACTGAAAGAACCTCTCTCAACTAGGTAATTTAGCATCAACACAACTGTATAGTAAAAATTTTAGTCTTGCACACACAGCAAAGGTATCTATATTGTGATCTGAAAAGAATTCTTTTCAGAATTAAAGGACAATTTTAAATTTGTGTGCAAAATACACAGCAATGCACCAGTCGCATTCACAAAGAATAAGACTATGCTCAGGCAAGTCAACCTAATGAGGTTCAACAGGGAAGTCAAGGGAGGTCATTCTTCCCCTCTACTCTGCACTGGTGAGGCCACAACTGGAATACTGCATCCAGTTCTGGGCTACCCAATTCAAGAGAGACAGAGAACTACTGGAGAGAGTCCAGCATAGGGCAACAAAGATGATTAAGGACTGGAGCATCTCTCTTATGAGGAAAGGCTGAGAGAGCTGGGACTCTTTAGCATGGAGAACAGAAGGCTGAGAGAGGACCTTATTAATATTTACAAGTATCTGAAGGGTAGAATGAAGGAGGATGGAGCCAGACTCAGTGGTTCCCAGTGACAGGATGAGGTGCAATGGGCGCAGGCTGGAACATATGAGAGAGCTGGGACTCTTTAGCATGGAGAACAGAAGGCTGAGAGAGGACCTTATTAATATTTACAAGTATCTGAAGGGTAGAATGAAGGAGGATGGAGCCAGACTCAGTGGTTCCCAGTGACAGGATGAGGTGCAATGGGCACAGGCTGGAACATATAAGTTCCATTCAAATATGAGAAAAAACTTCTTTATGGTGAGTGACAGAGCCCTGGAACAGGCTGCCCAGGGAGGTTGTGGAATCCCCTTCTCTGGAGATTTTCTAGACTCGCCTGGATGCAGTTCCAAGTGATGTGCTCTAGGCAATCCGGCTTTGGCAGGGGAGTTGGACAAGATGATCTCTAGAGGTCTCTTCCAGCTCTGACAATTCTGTGATTGTGGTAAGAAATTCCCCAACAGTCAGTGGTTAAAAAAAAAAAAAAAAAAAAAAAAAAAAAAAAAGTCCTTTATTAAGCACACTGGTGGAAATATTGTCAATGGAGACCACAGCTTTCAGCTATTCAGTCCATGCATCACTTCTTATACTACTGTAACTTTACAGCAAATTTAGCACTGTGTCCAAATGGTGAGGGTTGCACTCAACTTGAGTCAAGACTACTGCCTTCCTGTCAGTACTGCATTAACAACCTAAGTCTAAAAAACAGCAAGAATCGACTAACAGAGCCATACTGGTATCCCTCCTACAGCACAACCCACAAGATGCAGCAAAATAGGAAGGATGTATTTTTCAGTTCCTTCCTGCTCCTAATCACAGGAGTCAAAATTTTGGCAGAAAGAGATGTTCAATTCAACTCCCAAACGCACTGAGAATTTCTGACTCTTCTGAATAGCTTTTTTTGAACATTTACAGCAATATCACAATTTTTTTTTAATCTTGTCTGTGTTTTGTTGGAGAACCAATGGCTCTATGACATAGGAGACAACAGATGTTTGACACAGGACAAGCTTTTTAACTGGAAAAATCTTCATGTTTCATTCATTTACAACATTTCTAAGTGAAATAACATTTAGTAGTCAGTGGAACCACTGACAAATTCAGCAGTATTTTTTTAAAATGAAGTTTCAACTTCAAATTGTTCAATGTTTCATCCTTTAAAAAGTTTTACTTATATTTTGAAATGCTTAGACAGTTTCTAGACCAATTACTTACGGCATGAGAGTATCTTAAAAGCGTTCTAGTAAAACTGCTGGTTAAGTTCTAACAAAGACAGAAGCAATGAAGTACAGTGCAAAGACAGAACAAACTACCTATTATAACCACCTTCCTCTGCTAAGCTTCCGAGTATGTTTTCCACACTTTTCCATGCACCATAACCCACTTTATTCTCCCTTTGCCAGGATAACTAGAGATCAAGACACAGATACACTTGATATCAGGGCCACACATAACAAACCAGCATGGCTGGCTGCATGAAAATGCTTAACTACAGCATAATGGAAAAATGTTTCATTTTAATTGGGTCAAATTCATTGACCTCACTGAATTCACAGAACTGAGAACAGACTGATTCCTGCTTCACTTCTCAAACTTGCTACTAGGATAGCACTTTTTTTTTTATTTTGTACCCAAATAGAAAAATTAACATCATCTAACTGAAGTGTCAATATTGATAAAAATCAACTGAAGATCCACTTCTCATGAGCACAGTCTGCTAATTAACTGATCTGAAGGCACGTAGTGCAAATTGACTTGAAAGGATATCCCACAGACAGCAGATAATAGTACTATTAAATGACATACGTGTAGCAAATATGCAGTTATTCACTCTGTTTTTTTTTTTTTTTCATTTTTTTCACAGCCTTCTTTCTCATCCATAAAACATACTAGTGAAGGAAAAAAGGCTGATTATACATACTTGCTTTTGACTGACTTTGTATCTTCTGGAAGTAGACACTTCAATATTTTCTTTTTTTTCAAGTTCAGATCTACTGTTCATTTAACTCTTATATATGACAGTATTGACTAGTCATTACTACTTCTCTCCCTGGAATGAATAATCAGGAGGACAATGTGCCTTCAGCATTAATCTTTCTTCACAGCTAAAACCCAACCTTATGATTTAGTTAATAAATTCTTGAACTGTTTTGCTGCTATTTATATCAAGTTTCATGATAAAGATGCAAGCCTTTAGTTTCTAGTCACCTTGTTCCTCAGGCTACTGTAGCCTTTCAAACAAACAACTCCTTACCATAGTGATTACCCAACAAGCTGCCCTGAATTATTATTTTTATTGGAGGATCTTGCCTCAACCTGTAATTCTAGTTTTAATATGGTACTTCCTTTTTAATTAAAAAATTTCTACTTAAAAGCATCATCACTATTGCAAAATTCTTCCAGGTGTAGTATGCTTAAGCTTTATTCAAAGCTTGCAGTTTTCACATTCATATGCTTCTAAAAGCTACCAGAAATCTTGACTTCCCCTCCCCACCACAGAGTACGACTTGGCTCTTTCTTCCCTTACGTCATATATAATAAACTAGATTATTCAGGCAAGGAAAACCCTTCTTGTCTAAAGAGAGGAGGAAATCACTGCTAAGTGCATAAATGCCTTCAGATGGCTGTTACACTTGCTTTGCCAAACTGTATTTTAAATCTATTGCTGAAAAATGCCAAAGCAACCCATTACTGAAAATTACTATCAATGCATATGAAATGTTAAACTTCAAGAAAGATTTACCTAAATATGATTTACTCTATAAGGGTATGTACGCTGTAAGACATTACACGATCACAAGATAGTCAGAAGTGGGCATAAAACATCCATGTGGTTGCCACGCTTAGCCTCCACTAAATAAACAGGTGAAGTATAAAAACTGGAAAATACCCATACATTCACCAAGATACATGTCTAAATTATACAAGAGAATGTTAACACAATTTAATGCTTTAGAATAATAGAGGCATACATCTAAAGTAACATTCAGTGGGGCATTTCTTAACTGCCACAGGACAAGTTTGTTTTTTTCCTTAAAAAAGGCCATTTAGGGACTGTTCTAAGAGACTGACTCACACATGAGTTCACACCAACATCATATAAAACTTTAATGATTTACAACGGGATTATGTTCATCCTGAGCCTGCAGTTAGACAGCTGTTTATAAGCAAAGAATTGCCACACAGGTGTCAACAGGCACTGATTTAGCAAGTAAATATGCTCCCACGAAACCATATACACCAGGATTATTTGCAGCACCGGGCAGATTTAGATCCCATTTCACCTCACTGTAGCAAGAAGCTTCTTGCACCTCGTTAGGTTCTCCTCCATCAGTATCTTTGACTTTAAAACTACACTTCAGTACAAACACTAAAAAGGAAAAAAATACAGCTGTTAAAATAAACTCACTGGTTCTTTTGCTAACCAGGAGCATGAAGCACCTGAGGGTAATTTCAATGGTTACTAATACAAAATATTTAGATTATCATCTTTTGCCCAACAAAAGTTTTCTTCACCTAAACTGTGTATTTTCTTTAGTAAATAGTAAAAAAGCAAATATCATTTAGTAAAAAAGCAAATATCATATATATGACTGTNCTTTTGCCCAACAAAAGTTTTCTTCACCTAAATTGCGTGTTTTCTTTAGTAAAGCAAATATCATACATATGACTGGTTTTCTCACTTTTCTATTTATAACTGATTTATTAAACCAATTAAATTTTGCACAAAACTGCTAAAGTTAACTCTTTTATTCCAGTTGTCATCTTCTTTAGAACTAGATTTCAACTTCTCACAAAGTTTTAAATCATGAACTAGAAGTGAGAAATACGCATCCTCTCATTTTTCAAGTCATAATCCGTATTAATTCGAACTAAAGACAAAAACATGAGACAAAACATTCTCTGAAGTAGTTACACCGGTCAGAAGCCGGGTTTCACGTTTCAGCTGACTCCACCCCTAGCAACTCAGAATGCTGTTTCATGATGTTTTCAAATGATTAAGTCAGAGCTTGTCATCCTGCCATCCTCCATAACTCCTCTGCACAAGCACCAACACTTCCGTAATTACACGATGAGCCAGTTCAGAACACTGAGCTGGCCAAAGCCGAGGTAGTTTTTAAGCAGGACAGCAAGCCAGAAGAACTCACTTGTATGATAGAAGCACAAGCAGTGTGAGAAAAGGGGGTTTGGGGGTGTGTCACAGAGTGTGTGCAGCACAGGGAAGGAGGGCAGTTGCCAAACTTACACTGCTTTAGACTGCTGTGGAATCTAAGCAGAGTCAGAGCGTGGCTGGCCCTAATTTTTCCTCCTGCTTCAATAACAGATTTCTCATCAATCCTCTTTTCCTAGCATTAGCATGGTGAGCAGGACCATGAAACCGAAGTAATCTAAAGGAATAGCTGTATTTTTCAATTCCATGCTCTCACGCACCACTTAACCGACTAAAAATTTCTGCTGACAGGAGGCAGACAACAGAAACATGCAGCTATGCCGAGTGTGAGCCGCTCAGATTTACACTGCAGCTGTGACACCGTACAGGCAGTTCCCTGTGAGAAGCCTGGTTTTATTAAAGGACCCGGTAACAAGTATTTTAAAGTTAGATTTGATAAATTACCCAGGTTTCGGGGCCGAGTAACACCCTGAAAGCTCCTTAGCTTGGAAGAAGTAAAGGCGCCCTCCCCGCTGGAGCAAGGGCGCAGGCCGACTGATTGTGGGACGGGGTGACCGTCCAGCGGCAGCCCCGGTGCCCAAGCGGCGGGTCGGATCCCCTCCCGCCTCGCA
>VZRU01006979.1:51201-92466 GCA_013398155.1 Pedionomus torquatus | reverse complement strand
GGGTAGGGAAGGAGGGAGCCGGGAGGCGCCAGCCTGGCCCGGGCCCGCTCGTCCGGGGGGTTGTGCCGGTGTGCCCCGCCAGCCAGCAGGCCCGCATCCTCCCGTAGCCCTGCTCATGCAGTATCCACCCCTGGTGGTCCTGACGGCTCCGTCCAGGTTAATGTGCTTTTGGGAGGACTGGTAAGGAGCCAAGGGCTACCTGCAGCCTCACCGCAACACTGGGGGCAATGTGCAAATAGTCTGACTACAGAGATTGAGGGATTCCTCACCACAACAGACCCTTGGTAAGGGACTCAACAGCACACTAGGCTTTGAAATCTCAGCTAAGCGATATAAACTATTGATTGCACATAAATAGTCCTTCAGATGTAAACTGTTAACCCAGTCTGGGACTAGGATTGGATCCTAATCTGTGACCTCTGAGAACTTCTCTGAGAAGCAGTTCAGAAAGCGAAGGGTACTCTCTCAACCTCATGACTCTAATGGGAAGGTCGTCCTGACAGCTCTGTCTGACCCCTGTTCTCTCTGCAGTAAATAATCAAGTGTACCTTGCCATCGAATCTTGCTAAAACACTGTCATGTTTACTATCAACCTTTCGTTTATATCAATAAATGTGTCGTTGTTCTCTTTATGAGGGAAGTGCATCACTCCATCCATGACAAGAGGACCCTGGAGAAGCTACTTGCCTCCACTGGGGTCAGCCTGATACTGCTGCCTGCTCAGACCTCTGCAAAATGTGTCCCTGGAAGAAGTCAAGAGAAGAAATGTCCCAGGCAGAGGCAGTGACCGGTCTTGACAAACTGGAAGTCCGCAGGCTCAGCACATGGACTCCTGCCTTGCCTTGTCTTTGTTAAGGTCAAAAGCGAGGCTAAAGTCCCCTGAAGATGATGCTTTCTTTGCCAAACTCAAGGCTTCTGTTGTTGGTACCTTCAACTTCCTCACATAAAAGCTTCACAACTGCCTCACCACAAGGACATCCCCTCATGTTCCTTAGACAGCAGGGGTTACACAAGCGTCCTTTCTCCTTAAAGAGACACAACCTGAGCGTGCAACTTGTGGACTCCAGCTGCCTTCCTTCCTCCAGTCCTGGCACATCGCACTGCACAGCACTCTGGCCCGGGGAGCAGGAGAAGCTTGGTGAACCACACCTAAAGGATTGTTATGTGGTCGGTAGCAAAGAGAAGGTTCTCTTGGCTTACCGAGTCATGCTTCTGGAGAACAAGATCTAGGAAGTGGCGCACTGGGGGGAAGAAATAATAGGCATGGGTCCTGCTAGATAGAGGAAATGTTGTTTTGGGTTTCAACTGAATCCAATACAGTATTGCATCCCCTCTTGCTAGCCTGCTCTGCTGAGCAAAAGCCTAACAGCCTGACCCACTAGTGCCAAGTGTTTTAAAGTCATCAGTCAGTGCTTCTCCCTCAGCTCCTGACATTAGTTATAAAAAAAAAAAAAAAGGCAACTTCGAAATAATTCTACTTGCTTTTTCATCCTTTTGGTGCATTTGGCTCACACTTTCTCTATGCACTGGACTTCTGGTCTCTTTTTTAAAATAGGCAGTGACATCCCCACTTAATCACATGAATGCAGGACCGTGCATTTTAAGTAAAATGCCAATATGATTTACAATGGAGCTTAAAAAGTAGTTCTATTGCAGATTCTGGGGCCTGAGGGTGTAAGTCATATGTGAACACTCACAAAACCTGAGCCATAGATTACTGCTACTTTTGGCTGTGTTTAAAAGCAGGGGGAAAGCAGAATGCCAGCTGGCAACTCTAAGCAGCTAGAAGAGAAGTAATGACAAAATTGTCCTGCCAAAAATTGTTCATCGGCTCTTCCTCAAAACAAAAGTAGAAGTGAGGAATAAAAGGTGGCTCTCAGAAATACTGGATGTTCAGCTATGCTTGCAGCACAGATACCAGGATGATTACTAAGAGATACAAGCAGGGAAATTGGAACTGAGTTAAAAAGAACCCATGAGAAGTAAGGAACTAGGGAGGGTGAAGAGCAACGATGAGAGTTCAGGGCCAGTGATGGCAGGGGTATGATGGGAGAGTCATAGATGAAATGGGGGAGGATTTGTAAAAAAGGCTGTCTAGAGAGGATTTGCTTAATGAGCTAAGGAAAATTTATGTTTGTGAAATCCATGTGCTGACAAGCATCACAGAAAGAACCAGCTCCCAAAGTGCCACTCCTAGTTTTAGCCCAGCTTTCTGCCTCTCTGTTTTCTGTCCCTCTGTGCTTTCTGCTGCAATGGATGAACCTGCTGTTCTGCCAGCTTTCCTCAATTTGTGTTTGCATTCAAAACCAGTTTATTGCTCTCACTGCATACCTGCCTGCAGACTCGTGTCATGAATTTGCCTACTGTCCCTGTTTCAAAACACCTGACATACACTATCAAGCCCATATGTGATGGAATAAATAATGTAGCAATTTTGAGACACAATGGAATATTTACTGACAGTGAGCATAAAAGCAAAGACCACAGTCCCTACTGAGGTGTGACACTCGCCTTTTGGAGTGAAGAGTCAGGGAAAACAAGGTCTGAAGGGTACTACAGAAGGACCAAGAATGATTTTGCAGCTGAGCAGCAATGATGCTTTCATGCTTCAGAAGCAGGAAGTATTTTCTTAGACAAGAAAAGAGGAAATCAGGAGTTCTACAGAGAGATGGCAGGGAGAAAAAAAAAAAAAAATTATTATCAATCGTACTGTTTCCTGAATAGGAATTTACAGGATTCTCTCTATCCAGTGCTGTCCAATAATACCGGAATATTTAATGACTGAGATTGTACCTCCAGTGCTCTAAAAATATAACTGAGGCAAGTTCGGAAAGTTTCTATCTTTTGTCAAGGTATCTGATGTTACCGGGGAGGAAAAAACCAATAAACTTGCACAGACACAAGACTTTTTTCACACTGCAAAATCTGTCCATTTGATCTAACTCTCAGTTGGTCTGATAAAATGCTTCTCACTGGAAACTCAGCCTTGTAAATAATAAATATATAAGCAAATGCCAGTGAAATGTTGTACCTAAGTTGTATACCTGAGAAAAAACACTACCAGATGGTATCCACTTAGCAAATTCAGCTTTTAAAATTCTTTAAAGAGCAGTAATTACATATCTTTATTACTCACCATACACGTTTAATGAACAATATGTAACATTTTATCCTATAACGTTTGCTAGTCTTTAATAAACTTTAAAGATGAAGAGGTACATTTAGATGAAAGGTTCTCTCTGTTTACTACCATCTTTAAATCTTAAAATCCTTTTCTGGACTGGAAATTAGTTACTTAGCCATAGTAATTGTTGTATCTTTAGGATTCAGTTCTATTTACTATGACAAGAAAATAGCTGAAAGCCAGAAAACAGTAATCTTAGTGAACTACAGATATTGAACAAGTAGCTAGGACAACTGATTATTTACGAGAATCCGCATCTTATACTTCTGCAAGTGTGTTGAAGGGTCATAAGAGCAGGTACTGTATACCAGAAAATGAAAACAACTCATTAGATCAAGAGATAAATCAGATAAACAGGAGAAAAAAAAATTAGTCACAATTATAAAGGGGGATTATCTGATTAACAGAGAGAACAAAGAGAGAAATGAATTCAATTTCCACTTTAACTTTCTTCTAATTAAAGCCCCCGGTCCTAACCAGATACCTTTGTATCATTCCTTCTGGTTTTGTTCTTTCAGGAAGTCCAGCCATTAGTTAAGTTGGCGAAGCAATAAGATTTTGTGCTGACAGATTTGTGTCAATGCTGCCCCGCATGCAGGCCAGTTAAGGGTTTTTCAAAGGCAAAGACACTTTCTTTGATGTTCTCCTGCCCTTTCGTACAACCTGCAGTGTCAACACTTTGCTGTGATAGATTGCAAGGCTGGGTAAGCAAGGGGAAACTGCTTTACTAGCATGTGTTGTGCATATGGTAGCATCAGACCGCTTGGTGCAAACTCCCTTTTCTGTTGCTGCCAGACAGCATTTTTCTTTCCTTCCAATTCATTTTTAAGACAAGGTTTTAGTTTGTTACAGCTGCCTTTTAGCCTTACTGCCTCTACTCTTCAATCACCCTACCAGTGGCCCGCAGTGTTAAAAATGTTAATTAAAAGTCTCAAAATCAGTTTTTATTGATGACCAAAATATTATTGCCTTCCCTCATTTTCCCCCCTTTTAGCTCCCATTGTTTTGCACTGGAGTGTGTGTTTAACCTATTTAGACTATAAGTAGGAGCTTACAATATTTTGCAGTTACTCTTGGTATCAGCAATATGCACCCATGGACAATAGTACACAAAATTAAATAAGCTGCATTGTAAGCAGTTTGGGAAGTGGTGTGACACTTTGCAAAATTCCTAGCTTGTTCTAATTTTAATTATTTCTTCATTGATAGTACAACTTACTGCAAAATTTATTTAATGGATCTTCTGGGAACAATTATTAAACAGTAGAAAGTCAAAATATCTTTATTGTTCCTCTTAAGAAAGTTAAATTTCTGTGTTCTAAATAAATAAATAAATATGCTTCTATATATGTAGGCTTGCACAATTTTTAGTGCTTTACTACATTAAAAAAGGCAGAAATAATACCTTCTAGGAGCATAAAGAGAGTTTTCTTTTTATGTCTTTTTCTGTACTTTTGTGTCAAAACCTCTTTTTTTTTTTTTCCTGTTAAAAAAAAAAATCCTGTAAAGATTTCTAAATATGGAGCTCCACAACATCACTTTGAAGGGGATCCTCAGGGTTGGGGTTTTGTTTCTTTGCCTCATTGAAAATTCTCCAAGGACAATGTCTGGCAAAGATATTGGTGTTTAAGTACTCCTGGAAAGAATGACAGAAAACTTATCTTATTATGCAAATACTTATCATGCACAAAAATATAGAAATAAGTTAAGCAGGCCCAGCTTTTTTGTTTGTTTGTTCACATATAACTAAACACAAATTTAAAAGTCCTTATCTTGTCCTGCTGTTGTTTGTTCTGAGTCCACTGACACGCAGATCAGGGTCTCCTAATTTTCTACAACAGAACTTTATTTTTTTCTTCTAATAGAATAAATATTTACCAACAGTAATTATACACAATAACAACTTTGCTTTATGGCTTGAAAATTTATTTTTAAGATGGAGGACATCAACTAATCCAAAATTAATCCTGTAGGGTATTTTCTACCTTTTCCACTTTACAAGAACAGTGCAGACTCTACGCAGTGAATCTAATGCCACTTGTACTAAGTGTGCTCATCCTAGTCACTTTTTTGAAGACTCTTAAAAGGAACACTTTAGCTCATGAGGTCCTCAGACCACAGACTGAAAGTTGCTGCTTCTTTTTAGTTTATTTTTTCATATTTGATTTAAAATTATTTTCTACATTTTATGCATTTATTATTTCCAAGTGCAAATAACCTGCCTGCATGGCTAGGAGAGTGAAACGGCATCTAGCAAACAGCCTTTACTACATTACCCAAAACGTTAGATGACAACTGCCAGATGCCCTTACAAGAGGAAAGAGAGGTTTAGGAGCATTGTCAGGGGCTCTGAGAGCCATTCAGCAACGCCAGCCAGACGATGCACTGGAGGCAGCCAGCCAGTTGCCCCTGTTTTGAAACAGCAGCAGAGCCTGAAATGCAAAAGATGACAGATGGTCATTCAGTAAGAAGAGGCGTTGGAAAGCAGGCAGTCAGTCAGAGCAGGTGAAATGTTGATTTATTTTGTCAATTTCTAGCAAGCCTATTTGCCACTTTACCTTTTCGTTTATCTGTAACCTGCTGTTGTTTCCTGTTCCTCTTCAAGTAGGGATTAACCAACAAAGACACAGGCCAAGGATAGGGAAAGGAAGTCCTAATGTTCACCTCTCCACATCCTTTTCTGTAGGAGCTGCTTTATTTCCGTAATTACTGAAAAACAGATTGAATTATCAGGAGGAAGAGGTTAATACTTTCTTTTGTACCGACTGCACCTTTAAAAACTGAAAAGATCAGCCATGTAACAGACAAAACGCCCAAGGTACATAACAGGCTTAGGTACCCAGGATGCTTATTCTCAGCTCACTTTGCACAGTCCTGTGCACTCCCCCGCGTGCAGACTTTGTACCAATTTGTCATTAGAATTGTGTTCTCAAACTATTCCACTGCCCAAGCGCCCACAGGGTCGGTGAGTAGTTGGAACATCGTGTTGCACAGAACTTTGAGCCTGAAACATCTAACATACCTTCCAGAGATTCTGACTCAGGATTCCACTAATACATTACTCATTTTTTCTTCACCCATCCTTTATCTACAACTTTATAAAGATTTTTTCCCCCACTTTTATTTTCTGTCAAGTGAAGAAAGGGTAAAATAAAATTGGACGCTGTCCTAAGCTATCTCCAGGCACCAGGCACAGCATGGAATGCTGTGATCTCCCATGGCTGCCAAAACATTTATGTGGAATTCAAGAAATTTGTTTTGATCTTCGGACCCATAATTGTGTAGCAGACTTACCAAACAGTCAACAGAGGAAAGAAATTAATAGAAGGGTGATAGAACGGCTTTACAGCTTCCTCTCCTCTCTTGAATTCCTTCTGTTCTTCTAAAACAGATGAGTAAGTAGACTAAATTAGAGTCCCTTAATTAGTGACAATAGCCCCATTCTGGTCTCTGATGCCAATTCAGTCTTGTACAAGTCAGTGTTTCTGCTAGTTCCAAGCCTGGCAGTTTTGTCAACAGTGCTACCACTTGCTGCCTGCACCTTGGGATCTCTGCCCAACACTTACAGGGTGGCGTTAAAAGCATTCTGCGCCTGAGGATGTTTCAGCCTCACCCATTGCCTCCTGGGAGTGAGGATGAGTTTACGTCCTCATAGCCAATACTTCAGTCACCTTCTGCACAACTGCCTGACTTTGCTACCAAGGAACCAACTTCTTTCAAGAATGCCTCGTAGGATTTTAGCCACATGCTGCAAAACAACACAAACAAATCAGAGAGAATTGCGCACACTGGAACTGTACTTAACTTGAAGATAACAACCCACACAGACCCTTTCTTAGAATCTGCTTTAGTGACAGGAAGAGTAGTGGTGTATCTAATGAGATGAAGCCTTGGACTAAGACTTCTTCTCAAGCTTCTTCTCTCAGTTGTTACTTTAATTTGCAAGCATGGAAGCTTGCACAGATGCAAGTTTCTTGCCTCAGAAGCAGTACTCTCAGAGGAATCTCAACTTCCATCATAGCCAAAAGGGGTAATGAATGATCTGTGCCAGTAAATTAAGCAGAGATCAAACTCCCCAAGTCTGCTACTTGTCCCTAAATTGCCCGCTTGCATTTCTTACACTTCTTCCTACTCAGTACAAATAACACATTGAGAAGAAGGTTCTGAACAATTTAATAATTTTATTTACCATTTCATTTATCATAACACACCCTAAGCATCACCACTGCCAGTCAAGATTGAATATAGTGCACCAACAACAATTTTCACCAGAAATACTTTCTTGTCAGATTCTTCATAAGCAAGAAGTATTCATTTATTCCTGGAGAAGGCATTGCAATACGTCACTGTTCCGGGCTTCGAACACATTTATTTATACTCATCTGAAATCAACTGTATGTTTATCAAACAACATGAAATAACTATAGAGTTGTTAATTTTAAACAAATTCCATTATCATTGTTTATTAATGATTTGTTTATGATGGCATTTATTCTGGAAAATATAACTTTGCACTGCAATTAAATTGCTTAATAATGTCTTTGAAGTGAGGTCAGGAAGAGGTTAGTTTAAGGCAGTGTCCTAATGAGTTACTATACACTTGGATAAATGCAATGTATTGTCATATTTATTTAAAGGAGTGCTTAACTGGAATCGAACATAGTTTATCAGAGGAAATTTGTAGCATCTCACGATGCAAACTGTATTTTCTGCTGTATTTTCTGACTGTTACAAAGAGACCTTTTAGGTGTAGGCTAATATACTGGCTATGGTTGTTTCAGGGTATTTTAAGTAAAAGGTACCCTGAAATGTACTCTTAGGTTGTTTGGGGTTTTTTTGTTGTTATAAAAAATAACAAAGGTACCTGTATACGTTAAAAAATTACAACCACACACAATCTTTTGTTCATGGAAATGTTTATTTTTGTCTTCAGTGTTTGTAGGGAATACGATTTCACTACAAAAGTGTCTCAGAGAAACTCCATTCAAAGTCCAGGCTTAAGAATGAAGGGAAAATATACTTTCAGCTGTACCAGTCCTGAGCAAAGTTTAAAAAAAAAAAAAAAAAAAAAAATCCTCTAGCAATAGGAAGCAGCACCAATAAAACCAGAGGGCCTCATACTGATATCTTATGCTTGCTTTTCTGCTTGAGAATTGGTAAAAACTTAAGTAGGAAGAATTACTTTGTTAGAACGCGGACCTAAGATTCACAGTCCCAATCCCTCCTCAAATACCATGCATTCTTTTACAGCCAGAGTTCAGGGCCTCAGTTTTACTTTCCATTAAGTAGTCAGAACTGCTAACAGCAAGACTGTTGCTCCCACGGTGTAACATTTTCTCTTATTTAAATTGGTAAATAAATATTTATTTAATATACTTCTTTTAATAAATATTTATTTCCTATCAATATCAAGTTCCTGAAAAGTTACATTGTTCTTAGAAGTATACTACTCATAGCAGTTATAAAACTTCTGATAACGTCAGGTCTCAAAATAATTCAAGTGGCTTACATACTGACTCTTGTTCTTTCAAGTGAAAGGATTTCAAAAGCCATTGGTAACACTCAGTACTTAATAGTGGGTTTATCCAGGACATTCAGATTCAATCTGACAAAGTAAATACTTCTAAGAGTCAGAACAGAAAAGGCACTTACTCATTTTGGGGAAGACACCTGGCAGGTAAGATTTTTATTTTCAAAATAACAAGCCCTTTTTCTGACAATAAAATCCTTAAAAACTACTGTTGAATAAAATAAACCCCATGAATGAAACCAACTTATGTATCTCTTCCCAAGAAAGGTAATACTGTCCCTTGATTGAGAAACTGAGAAGTGTGAAAGCATCCAGAAATACTCTGAAGTTTTATTCACTTCTGTGATATTCCAGTAGGCTATCGCAGCTGACTAGAAGAAAAAGTCTCCTCCAAAGAGTCTATGTTTTATAAATTGAAAGCCTCAGAAATTTCTGGACCGTTTCTTATTAGGTACTTGTATCAGACATAAGATTCCAGTGTGTTATAGCCAGGAACATCACCTTAGTTACAACTGATAACCTGTGACTCCATCCAGAGGAGGAAATCTTTTATTTAACTTCCTTTCAATTGAACTGTTGCCTCAGTGATGCTCTGTATAAGGCACTTAGTAAATTTTAAGAGCATCTGACAGTGCTGTTGGTAGTTTTGATTTATCTGTGAGGATGCTCTACCAATGCTTCAAGATTAATGGGCTAAGGTATGGAATAATCACTGAAAACAGCCATACCAACTACTGGCCACAAACTCTTCAGAAGCCACATCCATTCTAGTCTGGGTTCTATTAACCTTTCAACATAAAGTTACCCTTTTTCTAGTAGTCCAGGAATCAGGATCTTTGAAATTGGGTAGTGTCTAAATGTACAAGAGGAATCCATTTTGCTCCTGACTCACTCTGTAATCACAACTACTGCCCTCTCAGTAAATGACTTGTAACTAAGAAACATCTGTGATATTTACTAAGAAAGTCACAAAAAACTACATCTATCTTTAGGCCAAAAGTCACTGAACCAAGAAGTATCAAGAATTATAAAGCAACACACACTTCTAAGTGTGGGATGCTGCCTACTTCCAATACAGTACACAGAATGGAATACTAAACACAGGAAGAAGCCATTATATAGTGGCTTTTCTAGGTAGTATTCAGAAAATATATTTTCTTTGTTCTTTCCCCCCCTTACCCTCTGTCTTTTTGTGGGACTGGAGATTTTTGAAGGTGTTTGACATTCTAGAAACAGAAGCTACTCAGAATTTCTGTATCTCTGTGTGCTCCTCACATCTCTTTCTCCAGCTGGCACCAAAAGCGTTAGCTTGCACCTTTCAAAAAGCCTCCAGGTACTGCAAGTTACTTGGCAACATTATGCCTCCCGCAGTTGGAAAGCATTTCCCTTATTTTTCCATGTTTGGAAGCCTCCCAGCAATAGCATCAGACCATTTGCAAAAATGCAGATATGAAGACCAGTAATTGGCATCCCAGAATGCCAGCTACCACAGCCAGAATGCTTAAATGGTGCAGGACTGGTATAAGTAAGTTTGCTCAGCAAGAATCTGGTCAGTAAGTCAATTATATAAAAACAAGGACAGTGGTGACAGAATTGATAGATGACCTCTAAGCTCCACGAACTGTTGCTGGTCTTACAGAAGCCAAGATACAGTTGAAGAACTGGGAGCAGCAGTCTAATTCCCCACTTGCAAAAACAGGCATAATTCATTATTTCAAACTCACTGCATCCACTTATACTATAGATGTGATTTAAAAAAATAAAAAGAGAGAGACAAGAAGGAATCAGAATGTGTTCCCTTCAGAGGTGGGAGTAGTGATACTCAACAAATACACGTAATCTTAAGAGATTTCCCTTGCTGAGATTAATTCATAGCTGGAGGCTGTTACAGTAAGAGATGATCAGTCAGATGGCAGATTTCCTTGCTCAGAGATCTGTGCAGTCAGGAACTGGCCCTGGCATTGAAGCATGTTGATTTATTCTGTGCAAAGAAGGATCAGCTTGAAATAGGTTATTTATGGTTGGTAGTTATATATTAGATGCATATAAATAGCAAATTATATGTCTGTATTCCCAAAGTGGGTATTGAGAAAGCAGAATCGGCCTGACAACTCATGTTAACTAACAGATGGTAAGTGACTGAGCAACTCCATCCTTTTCTAGTGACAAAGTATCAGCAACTGCCTTTGAATCCAACAGAATTTGTAGAATCTAGTGAGCTTGGGAAGGGGGTAAAGAGCCAAATTTCCTTAGCCCTGGTTACATGTATTTCCTCCTTCTGTATACTTTTACTTTTTCATACAGAAGACAAAAATTATGAACGCATGGTTAGCAGATTATCAAAAAATAAATTAATAATCTTTTTTCCTCAGTTACCTTCTCAATAACTCCATTGTAAGTTAGAACTCTATTGGCCACATCTCTTAAAATCTTAAAGGGCGCTTTTTCACTTTGCAAGCACTTTCACCAAGATCAATATTTACACACAGAGAACAGTGTAATTAAAAGATTACACTTTTCCAGGTGGCCTAGGTCCTGAAAATGCAGTCCTGAAGGAGCTTTTATGTCAGATATTCCTACCTCTGTCAAGATGTGCTACGCTTTCTACAAAATAATTAACATTTTGGGACTACTATTTTAAATTATTTAAAATAATTTATTTAAATTACTTTAAATAACAGTATTTTATCTGGTGGTTGTTTTTTTTTTTTTTTTTAACATATGGGACAAAGAGTCCAGATAGCGTTACCATCTTGTCTTTTACAAATGCAAAATGGTACAGCATTCGCTTGTGATTTTTTTTAGTAATATTCATTTGAGCTATGGAATGTAATTTTGCCATTCATCTCCCATGTTTAACTAACTCCTTAGAAGTACAGCTAAAACTTCCTGTGCACCTTGAACTGTCTCCTCTTAAAATCCCGTGTCAGTGGGCACAGCAAGTTCTTTCACATGACTTTTATCTTTTCCCATAAAAAAAAAGCAGCAAGATTAGGATAGAAAACATCTCCTGAGGGATTAAATATTAAATGTTTTTGGCTCATTTTAATTAATTTTCACCAATACAGAAGTTGTAAACAGCTCCTGCATTACTAAGACTCTAGAATCTGAAATTAATTAATTTGTTCGCTGCATTTCCTTTCGCTGTGTGAATCCAATGGTACAGTTCAGGTGGGGGCTGGGGGGGACACCTGGACTCCTAGGCTTTGTTCATAGACATACCACAGTCTTCTCATGTAATGTCTTAGGAAAGTAGCTTAAACATCACTTGGATGGGTAATTACAATAGTTACAATAATTTCTGTACAGCATTTATTTGTAATTAACTCATGAAGTACTTTTTGGATTTTAATTCGGCAGTTAAATTCTGTTAATTCTTATTAAAACCTGGCTTCTTCTTTAGATGTCAAACTAAGCTCAATATCTGATGTTGTCCTAGACAAAAATCTTAAGTTTAAGCTTTTGACAATAACTTGCACGGTACAAAAGAAAACCTCAGCTTGGCTGATTTTACTGTACAGCTTTTGCAAGTTTGTGAAGTACCACCCTTTCAAACTGCTCTAACATAAATCAGGGGATAACTTTGG
This sequence comes from Pedionomus torquatus, assembly GCA_013398155.1. Lineage (NCBI taxonomy): Eukaryota > Metazoa > Chordata > Aves > Charadriiformes > Pedionomidae > Pedionomus > Pedionomus torquatus. The sequence goes on along the minus strand of VZRU01006979.1, from coordinate 80,165 downwards.
GTAAGAAAAACCTTTGAAAGCTCAAACAATGTTTCCAGCATTGATAGAAGTAAGCATTTGCAAATTATCATAGCCAAAACCAGCATCAACTTTTTATCTTACCTATCTTATTCCTGAGTTAACAACAGGCAAAATTTACTACAAGTATAGCACTTGCTGCTGCCTTTGGAGAAATTAAATTAAATTGCATTTCTATTTCCATATATTTTCTGATATTTGAAAGGAAACATACCCAGACTCCCTAGCAGGGAGCAGAGTGAAATAAAGGCATGTGACAGAAAAACCCCAAGCAGATACAGTTAAAGAACCCTGGATGTACATAAGCACACAATAGACTGCTCCATGCCAAATCCATCCTGTATGACAAAGTATAATCAATTAGCATAATGTGGGAAACTGTCAGGCTTTTGAGCCAGGAGAGAAATATTAAAGAATTTAAGATGCAGAGCCATACATTTGTGTCAAGTTTAGAAGACCTGCCTGAACACTATAGTGAACGGGTGAAAACAAATTATACAAAAGTATTCTATCATACATGGCTACATAAAATAATATTAAAAAAAAAAAGTAAAGTGCATAAATTATAAAATCTAAAAAAAATTGAGATTTTATAATCTATGCCCCAAAGCATCAAATATCTAGTGAAACGTGATAGCTTAAAACTTCAGTCATAATTTCAGAACTTTTAATATCAATATTTTTATGCTTTTATTTATTTTCTTTTTGGTAACACTCCTGTTATATGGCATAATTTAACTTGCTACGAAGTAGAACAACTTTTGTTTATCTCTAATATACATACTTAATTTTGCAGGGCAGGGGGGGGAGGGGTGCACGGGGAAGAGGATCATAGTCTACAAGTGTATATTTGTTCTTTTCCTTCTACCACCTATATCTGGGGGCAAATTCAGGATAATAAGAGTGAGTTATTGTACACTTTATCAATGAACTAATTATACTTCATTTTTTCCCCATTTCTCCCCCCTTTTCCTTTCTGAAACTGGACAATCAATCAGCACATAAAGGAACTCATTTATATGGAACACGATTACACTTGTCTTTCTCGGGTCACCATTTCATGAACAACCCAGGATCTATGGCTGTTGAAGACTGGTGCATACACAGAATTTAACAAATAACAGTTCTTATGCTGCGAGCAGTCACAGAGAAAAATAGCTAATCAAAACACATTACAACATTAATTTTTCACTCTTATTATAAATGGAGTCAAGATGCTTTTAAATATATTTACAGTTAGAAAAAGGATTTAGGATTACTACAAGTCAAAATTATTTAGAAATTATTAAAGTGAAGTTCATTTAAATTATAACATTTTGAACAGAGTCAAATCCAATATTCTACTTAGAATTTGCCTACTCTGCTGTCAGTATTGTCACATCCCTTTAATAACAAACAGGCAAAAATTCTTGACTTTGTTTAATGCAAAACAGGCATCATTGCAACGTAAACACGGGCAACGTAATTGTTCAGTTAAAACCACCACAGCACAGTTTTTAGATCCTAGCTGAGTTGTGTTGTATCTGGGGTCAGAAACTGCTTTTCTATGTCTTGCTCCATAAAGAATGGTGAGACTTTTCCGCATTCTTTTTGATTATAACCATACTTGTACCACATTTTTTGAGATTATTCTCTAGAGACAATTGAATCATAGTAAAATCTACTCCATCCTCCCTTCCTTTCAAACCAAATTGCTACTTATTTCCGAAGATACAAAGAGACCTCTTGTTGGCAGTGCTGGGTATTTTATTCACATACAGTTAAATGAAAATACGTTTCTCATTTAGTGAGCTACTGGTAATAGATTATTATTTGTTTGCAAGGAATTCTGAAATGTGTTGGCATTCATTACATTTTAAATTAGAAACACATTTCATAGAACATCTTGCGATGAGATTTGCTGTCATTAAACTGCTTAAACAGTTTCGGCTTTCTTGTAATCCATTACATCAGTATATCCTGCAAATAGTCACACCTAAAAATAAAATATAAAAAAATAAAGTTGAGAAGCGTGTATTTTTGTTTTTAAAACTAGAGTACGTTATTCCGAATACCAGCCCAGCCCCAAAAAACATTTAAGAACCTTAAAATGCCTTGTTTTACAGATACTTAGATTTGGCCAGGTAACGGCTAATGAACAGACATCCTATTTAGTAAGATAAAGCAGAATACATAATAAACAGGTCAGTAGTTATCCATCTGAAATAGCCTATAATTAACATTTGATGTCTAAAAAGTTTAAACAGCAACACCAAGGAATGAGGTATGTATGTTCTCAGATATCACATCAGACTTTCATTTTATGCAACTAAGTGTATTTCACAACTAGCATCTTACAAAATAGAACAGTACCATTGTGCCTGTAGAAGTACTGCATTAAAAACAGAAAAATACATTACTACAAGAAACCACCAAACATCACAATTGTCAGGGGCTACAAAAATCCATTGCTTTAGCTGTTAAGAAGACGTATCATAATGTTGGTTATAATTTGGGGCTGGATTCACTACCAGGAAGGTCCATCCGACTTTTCCATGGGCTTAAAAATATATTTCTTTTGAATGAAAGAGAAAAGAATTGCAAGAGTGTAAGCGGACTACCTCACTAAAAAGAGCTAAATGGACTTTTGTACTGAACCTGAATCTATAATTTAAAATCTATACATGGATTGTATGTGTGCATCAAAACACTTATTGGTTGTAAACAAAAATGCAAAATCTGTATTCACAAAAATATTTTATTGGTAATTTTACATAATATCAGATGGGTCTGTAAATAGTTTTGCTCTGTATCAGTATATTGCTAAGTGCATAAATGTCAACAGTTTATGCCATAAAGTAGGGTACTAGGTTTTTTGATAGGATTTATGTCATCATATATTCTAATAGCCAAATCAAAATCAAATAAATTGATTCAGGAACAAAAAAAAAAATAATAGTACTGTTATTTCCATACTCTTGTGCAACATCTGATATTCCTGAAATGAAATGATCAGTGACTATATGACAGTAGGGAAATTTGGGGCAAGGAAACATCACGAAGCAGAAATGAGAACTGCACTTCTGTAATTTTTAAAGCTTTTCCAAATTTTCCTATTTCCAAATGTTAGTTTTTGCCAAATGCATAGTTGTCTGAGGTTCCATATTTGTTACACAACACAGAATACCAGTGTACAGTGACAATATAGTACTTTACCTGAATTGTAAGGTTAACCAATCAATGCTTAAACCGTGGTTTCTATTTTGCTTGTAAACATTTCAATAAGTGTTTTAAGTGTGAAAAAATATTGGTAAAACATAATTCAGTAACAGTAATCTAGTAAAATGTGTCAAACATTGGCAAAAATTCATACAAATGTTTTATTTAATAACATTTTTCCTATTTAACCACACCAAGTACCAGCAGGTGTTTTAAAGAAGATAATTATTATGAAAATTCTGTTGCAGCAATAGTTGATTAAGTTGATCTCTGACTTGCATACATATAACTATGTTTCACAATTCTCAAATAATACATATTTAGGCAGCTTGAACTATGTTATAAAAATTTAAATTCAGTACATGCCAATAGTAGAGACTCCAAGAGTTGTGTTAGATTCACTAAACTAAAAGTGAAAATGGACTTACCAATAACACTGCATAATGAACATTCAAACCACATTTTCATGGCACCTTTACACATGAAGATTAAAAAGTTGGTCTGAAAATGCTTTGTAAGCATTTGTAGATTGCATTTAAATTATTTATTCTACCACTGCACTTTTTTTAAACTGCATAAATTATGTTCCAGTCAACATACCAATTATGCATGGATAACCTGTCATGAAAATGTGGTAACGGATGACAGAAGTTATGTATTTTCATGTTTTGAAGAGAAGAGACTAAAGAAACTGGAGGAAATAAACTTTAATGAGATTCCCCATTCAGTGATGACGCTTCTCCTCTGGGTGAAGATGACCTGGACATTCCCCTCTCTGTGTTGTCAGAGCTAGAACCGCTCTGACTGTGTTGATCTGCAGACGCAGCACTGGAAGCCGGCGGTGACTTAGTTTTCTCCTTAAAGTCTGTAATTATGACTGTCAGATCTCCAACGGTAACTTCCAAATGCTGAGCACTACTTCGATCCACATTTTTCAACCTTGGCCTAAATAAAGCAAATAATGGCATTAAAAGCACACACACCGTCTTATTATCTTGTCTTTCTTCTACTTTATAGGAGCTCCAGGGAACACACATGTATACATAGGACTGCTATGTGCAACACATAATTCACAGGAAAACAACATACCACAAGTATTTGTGGTAGAGTGTTTCCTAGCCTGTTTTACATCTCAACATAACACATTTCCCTCTTCTTAGATTATTTAACAGTTGACCTTATGAATAATGTACCTCTGCAGCAATATGGATGTGTTGCACATGTGAAGGCTTTTACTGTTAAAAATTAAGTCTTCTCTTTACTGTGGCTATACAAAGTTATGAATTCGACCTAGAGAGGCATCTATCTCTGCAGCAGCCTTAAGTAACAATTCTAAATAGAGAATGATACCCATTAACGAAGGTAGTGGTGTGTGCCTTTTGAATTCAACAGCACAGACAGCATTAACTTGCAGCAGGTGTTACTTCATTTCAAAACCTCATTGGTATACTATCTGAACTGGACTTTGTGTTCCCAGAATAACTCTGGTATTCCTGGCATATGCCATGATTTAAATTACGCACAGAGCTGAGCATTATACACAATGTTGACAGGGAAAGTCTCTTCAGCTGATCTTTCAATTGCTTGATTTTCACAACATTCAGACCAGAGAAGAATATTTTGACTTATATTCTGCCATCATATTTTTGCTAGTGACAAGCATAATGTACTGTCAATTTACCACTTTGACTACTGAGAAAACCCATCACCAGACAGCTGAATTTATACAATTGGTTATGAAAAGCATAGCTTTACGCATTTAACTGACTCCACAGCTTTCACTAGCTCAAGCTGTAATAAAATTAATATGACATCACATGTTAGCAGGTGTGCTAACAGCAAACACTAACCTTTACCCTGTCATCTGACATTGTTTGAAGTAGAATTGGGAATTGGTTTCCAGTCACTTCAGCTGAAACACCTCACGCCTTTTCCTCTGCCGAAACAGAGATAGGCTCTGACATCTCGTTCCCTTGAGGCTAAAGTAGCGTGACTGAAAAATTTAAGAGAAAACTGAAAATCTGCTGCTTTGTAACACAGGAATGGAGAGAAAACCTCAGCATTATCAACCTGCATAAGTGCTGTGCCTGGAGCTTATTAATTATATTGAGTGTGCGTGTAGATCTTTATGAGCATTTACAGCATTAATACACAAGTTTTCAGACAAAGAGAAAAGGATACCCTTTTCCCAAAGGATATTGAAGAAGTCTACTTAAATTAATCAAGCATTCTTAACTTGCTATTCTACCTAGTGACTCAATTCTGTGAAAAATTGAACTGTTTGTAGAGTTAAAAAAAAAAAAAAAGTAGAATAGTTATTTCAAATAGCCATTCATAACGCAAATCTCAATACTGGTATTTCAGACCAAGATTTTTATTTTAGTTATTCTTTAAATGTTATCCCTTTTCCCCTACCTCACTTTTTGCATTTTTAATGTACTATTGCAATTCAACCATCAATATTTCAAATTATAAATATTAAATTAGCTTAACTAAAGCTCACTATGTTCATAGAATCATACAATAGCTAGAGCTGGAAGAGACCTTAAAAATCATCTAGTTCAAACCCCCCTTAACATCAAATACTTCATAACTGAAATACTTCACTTGCATGAGGTAAGCTAGTAAATTTCAGGATTTAAAAAAAAAAAAAGAAAAAAAAAAGAAAAAGAAGGAACAACTCACTGGTGTTTTTAATCCTAACCATGACTTTCTTAACAACTGTTCTCTCTCAATCTTTTCCTGGTTCTGATCCTGACAAACTTACTCCAGGCATAAAATAAGCAAAAAAAAAAATTAAATATCAATAGTTCCTCCTGCGTCTATAGTGGCATAGTTCCTCTACACATCTTGTATACTTCTGAGCTTTATGGCACACCATACTTGCCACAATAACTTTATGCTTAGACTGCGATGATTTAGGGTTTAAACTTGCTGCTTTTATTTTGCAGTTTGCACCTTCCTTCCACCTGGTCTTACAGAAAGATCAAGGCTTTTACAACTGCTTGTCTGTACGTGTTCGCAGTTCTGAGAGTCCACGGTTTCATAGAGCATCCCAGATGTAGCATAGAGATTTTCATTGCTAAGTAATATACATGCCTTACACGGTCATATTAATTTATACCCTAGTCCAGCCCTTCAAATTTTGTTCTATAGAATCATAGAATGGTTAGAGCTGGAAAGGACCTTAAAGATCATCAAGTTCCAACCCCCCTGCCATGAGCAGGGACACCTCCCACTAGCCCAGGTTGCTCAAAGCCCCATCCAGCCTGGCCTTGAACACTTCCAGGGACAGGGCTTCCACAACTTCTCTGGGCAACCTGTTGCAGTGCCTCACCACCCTCACAGGAAAGAATTTCTTTCTAGTGTCTAATCTCAATCTCCCCTCTTCCAATTTAAAACCATTACCCCTTGTCCTATCACTACACTTCCTCACAAAGAGTCCCTCTTCCATTCCAGTACTTCAAGGATAGCAATAACCATGTTATTTTCTTACTCTTCTACACTCTGGTACCGGTTCTCTCTCTCTTCAATTATTTTGCATGAAAACTAGTCACTCATGTCCCCTCTGTTTTTCAGGGAGTAGTATCATCCTTTTACCTACCTACAGTTTTGTATGATGTGAGAAATACATCTGTAACCCGTAACAAAAATACCCAGGTCTTCCTCTTTATGTATTCAGCTGGTCTCCACCTTCTGGTCAAAATTACAAACTGCAGGTTTTCATCACATTTAATAGGCATCCTAAACCAATAAAACTTCACACGCAAATATTTAACCCTTTTGTTGAAAGAATTCACCACAGCACTTACAAAGCAGTAAAATCACAGAACATTTTCTTATTTTAAATTGTTTTACCAATAGCGCAAATGTTTTAAAAATTTTACCTGGTTTTCTTATGACTGTTCTTTTTGCTTGTTGTTTCCTTTTCACTTTTTTCCTTTTCTACTTTGTCTTTTTTCTCTTTCTTTGATTGTGTAGGGGGCACGAATTGCTGAGGAACCTGTTGTGCAACCAGCTGAGAGACAGGTCGAGGTTTCCTGTGTGCACATATATACGCATAATGCTTAGACTTTACAAGTCTCAAACTCTCTACACTTCAGTTATTAACAATAGCAATCACTATAAAATGAAATACTCCTAGAACTTATCTTGCTGCTAATACTTCATTAAAATAGCATATCAGATTAAAAACCGTTACAACCTTTTGTTTCACTTACTTGCATTATCAACAAATGAGATGGGTTTCTTTTATTATTTTTTTTAAGGATTTAGAGACAAGGCTTTGCAAAGTCCCCTCTTCTCCCAGTTGTCATATCCAGTCAGAGACTTCCACAGAGTGGAATCTAAAAGGGCAAGCTTCCAGATGGAGCACTTCACCACCCAGTTCCAGCTCCCTCAAATGAAGAGCAGTCTGTTTTGAGTGTACTGCTCTACTGAAGTATACAATCTGTATCACAAAAGGTTAAAAGCTGACCTTTTAGGTATCAGACCTAAAGCCACCGTTGGCCTTATAGAGTAAAACTTTAGTGTTTTCAGCTCAAATAAACTCATTGAAAGCAACAACAAATCTTCTTAAGTTGTGCACCTACCAAGTTATTCACTGGAAAAAAAATAGACTGCACTAATAATAAACAGTAGGATAGCGCTGTCAAAACATATATACACTTGAAAAGCTGGCAACAGAAACTTCCAGCCACATTCCATCAGTATACACAGCGCAGGTTTCATTTCCGAGTTTTGATCCAAATTAAAATCCAGGGTGAGAAGATGAACAGCAGGCAAAAGAATTTCAACAGTGTATTGTTTTTACCTTTACTGAAATACTATTTTGAAATAGCTTCATTTTTATTTTCTTTTGTATTGGGATACAAGGATTCTAACATGAAATGAAACATTTTTCTCTTTCCAAAGCAAAGGTAGTTCTTTATTTTGAGATTTTAGAATACAGAATTTTCCCATCATGACATATAAAAAAGATGGTTTTCTTAAGACTGCTAAGACTTTGAAGATGCATCTTTCTTCTCCAAAGGACTGTTTACCCTGCCAAGCTCTTAGGTTTTGTTAGTTGAGTTTTGCTGTTGTTTATTTTTTAATAGAAAAAGCAAAAATTACATGCACTGTGATACTCTAAAAATACAAAGTAGTTATTAAAGCAACAGAAGCTATCAGCTCTTACGCATATTTATTTATCCCAACCCACAGGATCACTGGCACTTCTTGTTTAGGTGAAGCGACGAGTAAAATAACAGCAGCAGAAAATCAAGACAGCTCCCATTAGTAAGTTATATTTTCAGTAACAATTGCAATAGTTCATGTTACAAAGTGAAAGCCAAGTTACAAGAATCCACAAAGCGTGGGGAAGGCAGTTTATATAAAAAAAGCTGAGATTTCATGAGTCTTCACAGCAAGTCCTTATTAAAGTAAAACTAAAGACTATTAAAAATGTCAACACAATAGAACATTGGCGTAAAAACTAGACCACCACAAACCCACTCATAAACTAAGCCCATGCTAACTCATGGAGAGACGAAGATCAGCAATGGCTGACTTGGTGAACACGATCCAGCTTATACCAACTGGCAAACGTGTGACTACATGCTTTTCAGGAGACCATTGAGACTAGGACCTTGGCAAACACACAGCAGAGTCCACTAACACTGAAATGACTCAAGGACTACAACAGTTTACATCAGGTCTTTTTTAAGAAAACTTGCCTCAGAACTGTTTCAACCATTTATCACAGTAGTTCAAAACAAAGCAAGAAGAACCAAGGTGTAATTGATGCACTAGTTTATCATTCCAGGTGGAAAACAACTCCAATTCGATATATCAACAAAACTGATCATCTGTCTTGAATTGAAGATTGCTCCAGGAGACAGGGATACAGGAAGTTAATATTCCTAGTGATGGCCAAGTGACAATCCCGTTATTACTACATAGTGACATGAGAGAATAATCTGACACAAGACTTATGAAGTAAGACAGTAGTGAACTTCTCCACCCAGAATTAATTATTGCCCAGGGCTGTGGACAACACCATGGTCATGGAAATTTGTTAAAAAGGGGTAGAGAGGGAAAAAAAGTTCTTAGCCAACTATTTCAGGAGTTCTCAATTTGTAACAATCTCAGTTCCTGAGGGCAAACTAGATAATTTCTATTAGAGTACAGCTGGGAAATCAAGCTTAGAACTAAGTCCTAGGTTTAGAACTTCTTTTTTCTAGTACCATAAAACAAACGAGACTGACCAAAAAAAAAAATAAATCTTTGCCACAAGGAACAGAAGTCAGCTAAGACAAGAAAAACACAGAAAAACTATGTAAGGGAAGATAGGCACTAAAAATTAATTAAGAGGTTCTATGTGGTCCTGCTGTGACAAGAATTCCCCTCAGTTTACTTCATTCTTCCCATTTAAATATCTGTCTTTTTGTTGTCAATTATTTCTATAGCTGTCTGTCATTTGTATCTATGTTCTGAAATTTATTACCTGCTTTGTCTCTTCCAGACTTCTTAAACAAGTCATTCAATGCTTTTATATTAAAAAATGGAGGAAAAAAAAATATAGTCACAATTCTCAATACTAAGAGTGTCTTTCAAGCATTCAATTTTTTTTTTTACCCAGGTACTCAGAAGGGGTTACTGAACTGCAACCAAGCACTTTGCAAGGCATGCAGGCTTCAGGAGATAACTTTACCACTCATGAAGCTTTAACCTGATAGAATTGTTCATGATTTAGGGGTTGTTGAATCATGTCATTCAAGCATGAAGGAATCCATACAGAGAAGGGTTTCTCGCAGAGAAGATAAATGTAAGAAATACTATTCCTGTAACAGGAAATTGATTATGATGATTTGCCAAAATACGACATTTTAAATTACTGGTTTTCAAAACCAGCTAAAGATTCCTTGTAATAGGCTGCTACAGATTAAGTAGATACAGACAATGTTAACGTCACCTTTTTCTATCAATGTATTTATTTAATTTGCTTTTTGAGCATACCCAAGAGCACCTGAGCTAACTGGTGGTTAGAAAGAAACTCTATACACTGCATTATGATTACAAGTATTTTAGCCTTTACCACTGGGAGTGACTTTACAACTGAACAATGCAGAATTACAGGCAGAAATGTTCATAAATACAATATATATCACTTAGTCGGCCCCTCAAAACTTTGCATTTTTATCTAGTAATTTCAATTCTGTCATTTTAAGTGGAACACTAATCAAGAGAGGCATACACTATTACAAAAGATAAGAGCTATCAATTCTTTCCAACAGAGATGAACTTTACTGTTTAGGCCCTAAGCAGTGCAGCCATACCACAAACTGGATTATCTTACAGGATTTGACCTAGCTGCAGGTTTAGAGGGTATATTTACAGAGGCTGCAGAAGACTTGTCTATTTAGTTTCTGTGTGCAGAAACTCATTCAACACTGATGCTCTCAAAGGGAACAAATATTTAATATTGAGAAGGATGGCCTAGTTTTTCTTGTTGGCATTCTTAAAAAAAAAAAAAAGAAGTTTTATGGCATAGTAATTTACACGCATAGGGATGAAAAATAAGAATACACACAATTCAGTAGACCAAACAATATCTGGAACTTTTAACCCAAGTCATTTCCCTCTCCCAGAGATCAACAAAACATCTTCCTGCTCAGAAGTAATTTTGAACATCTCACAGCAGTGCATGCTTCCTTAGTTTCTCTCATCGGGTATCCAATATGTAAAAAGAATTTTGACCAATTTGATATGGTGAATAACTTGGTCTCATTACAACGAAGTGGGTCCATTATGAAAACAGGAATAAAGAAACAAACAATATTTATGTACAATACTAATAATCAACATGCCCAGCAGAAACACGGTAAACTCTCATTTGCCCAAGCTGCGCATCAAACATGCGGACAACCGAAGTGGCTTAATGCTGAGGCTCCTTGGGATCTGGCTCAATTTATTTAATTTATACAGAGCACATCTACATTTGCACAGTGCTGCTTCTACAGCCATTGTGAGTCTGTAACACAGTCTAATGCCTCCTGCACTAGCCGGAGTACAAGCTGAAATTCTGACAGACCTGAGCCTCTTATCTGTCAAACCAGCTCTAAGGTCCATCTGCTACAGTCTGGAAACAAAGCGTGATGTGGACAACTGCGATGTTTTTTTCCATGGACCAATCCCAAATCTACCTAGATCTCAAGTGAGTCATGCGTCAGCACGAGGCACCCCTGTGTGCAGGGTTCAGGGAAGATGAATCGTTTGGTGCTGCATATCCTGAACACACAGAGCCAACCAAGTGAGGCTGCCAAGCAGCATGGCGTAGCCAAAGCGGACTGCTGAGAAGCACAGCGCAGAGACATCAACAGTCCCACAGAGCAGTCAACACCTTAGCTCTGACTCAGTGTGAGCCATGTTGGACTTGGACTGGTCCACACAGGACCAGTATCCATATCCTCCCAGTATCCACAGATCTCAGGACATATCCTATATGTTTCTGTACAGAGAGCTAGATTGTATAATCTCAATGCTGAATACACACATATTCAACCCGTTGTGGGAAAAGTGTGTTGTCATATACAACACACAGCTTACAGAGGTCAGGTATTCTGAAGAATAGGAGACATACTCAAAGGCACACTCTTTCTTGAAGCCAAATCTCCTCTGCTTTTTGCATTTTACCCCAGCAAAACTATTAAAGCGATGATTTCCCAGCTTAACAAGATGGGGTTTTTTGGGATTAATGAAATGCTGCCACCTCAGCTTTCAATCAAGCTGAAAGATGTTCTTCAACAGATTACCTGGATCCAGAATAATACTTGCCAAGCAGAGCTTACACTCATATATGATACTTTCCTTCCTTCCCTTTCTTCTCAAGTCCATACAGCTCCTGGCTTCAATTCAGACAAAAAACACTTGCTGGAGGCTTCTCCTGCCTGGAGTGGCAAGGTACCTATTTTGTAAGGCAAGTGTCACATACAACACTTTTAGAACCTAAAGACTTATAGAATACTACATGTTAAGACAGGTATTTATGTCAGCTATTGAGCTCTGGTGACTTTATTTGCCACACTTTTCCTCCAATAACTACAGCAATATTCTAGTCCAGTTTTACTTACCTGTCAATAAGCGGATACAATTCTGTTTTCAAATGCATCTTACTCCCTGGTTTCCTATGAAATTATACACATCTTGCCCCATCCTAGAAATCAGGGGAAAATTGCCTGTGAAACACTATTCCTACAGAAGGAGGTTATGTCATTAGCTGTCCAATATGGTATTGATCTATTTTTGATTCACGGACTCAAGTTCTCTTCCAGATACTAAAAAGCTACCTTTGAGTGACAGATGGATTCAACGAAACAGATAAGATGTTCCCACTATCAAACAAAACATGTAACTATAATATAACAAGAATCATTTACTCATGAAAACAATTTGAGCATTAAGGCTGATAAGCAACAGCTTATCTCCTATCATATTTCCATTCCTAGAAAGACCAGCCCCTAAGCCAAACAAAGGCTATGGTATTTCTTTAAAATTCTTCACCTGCTTTTATGCAGCATCTCTACACAGTATCCAACACATTCCATAATTTCAATTTTGCACATATATTTTTCTTTTCCTCCATAAAAGATCACAACTTCTTAAAAAACAAACCCCAAACAAACAAAAAACCCCAAACCCAAAAGCCCCCTAAAACCCAACCAGGTTTCAGAGACTTAAAAAGTTTTTATTCAAAGGCATCCCTAATTCTTAAGCAGTACCATTTATCTAAACTTCTCCTCCCTGCAGGGAGACACTGACCTTTTGTTCAAGACAGATTCATGCCTCAAGAAAGAGGTTTGAAATACCCAGAACAGAAACCTCACTGATTTTGTCTTGCCCTTGGTCACGGAATCCTTTCCTCAAAAATGAAAACTCCACATTATTCTTTAAATACAAAGTATTCTTCCCTTTCATGTGATTCAAGAGGACTGAATAAATGCTTCCAAGTTAAAGGAAGTTTCCAAATATTCTACTCCGCTTCTTGTTGCTTTAAGGCCCTCACTGCACCGGACTCAAGTGACAAGCACAGCCATTTTTTTGAAGATCAGATTCATTCATACTTCTGCAATCTGTTCTGTCTTGCCAGCAAGGCATGGCAAAACTCATTCATTGGAAGCCAGTAATCTAGTCAATCAGTGTTCTGAATTTAACTCTGTGAGGTTTTCCAAGACTTATCAAACTCACTGTTGCCAAAAGGTCTTACAAGCAGTAACTAATCCATTTATACAAGTCATCTTTGGTCAAACTGGCAAAGCTGATCATTAAAGGACCAGATCAGTAAAAAAACAAAAAAACCCACCCCAAACTTTGGCCTTTTACTAAGTCCACGTACAGGGTTTTTTTATGATGTCTTCTTGGAAAAGTCTCGGGAGTTTATACCAAATGCTGCATTACAAACACAGTGTATGCCAGTGCACTATACATTAAAAACAGAATGCTTGAGAATGCTTGTGCACTTCTGACTGAGGCAGTAGAAACTCTAAAAATCAAAGTCAGATGTTTCCAATTAAGCATCTTCAGGCAGACCATAAGAGAACAAGCTCAATCAGCTTCCAGGAAAATATACCTAGAACTGATCACTAGACACCTGAGACAGTCAGTCTGTTCCTCAAACCACTGCAAGATTTCCTGTAGTCCACCTTCTTTGTTTACTACTCACGAAGGACAACTACTTAAAAAGCAACCTTCCTGGAGTAATGCATTTCTGACCGTCACAAAGAAACATGACTACTAGGGTATGGTTATGACAATGCCTCTGTTTTTAACCGATTAACACCCTCTTGATCTTATCCTATCTTATCTTATATACAAGCTTAGGCAACTCCTACTTTAAGTCATGCCAAAATTCAGCTGGTTTCTATTTTGAAAGCTAGAAATTTTTGTTTGAGTACTCATCTTTAATTACAGGAACTTTTCTTTCATTTACCTATAATTACACTGATTCCTTCTTCCTTTGACAGCTCTGTTGTCCCCTGACTTCCATATAAAATGTCTCATAGGTCTACAGAAATATAAATAAAGTATTACAGATAAATTGATACACTCTAACCAGCTATGTGCACTTTTAATCCACTGCAAATGACCAGTACCTTTGGACAGAAAACAGCTTTACTGTGGAACCTTCCTGCAGGTAGTTCTGACAATGAGGTGATGCACAGCAACGTGTTATATTGCTGTAACAAGTCAAACAACATTAGAATTTTAAGATGCACTTGAAAATTGCTGCCAAATGCAAGGAAAAATATTTAACAGGTTCTTCTCAAATTCAAAACTAGCAGGCTGACCTATAGTCAAGTAATTGTATGATACTTCAAAGATCCTTCCTATTTTTTCACAAAACCACAGTATACACCAGTATTCATACTTAAAATCTTGTTTGTTTTGGCCAAAATGATACAATCTTCTATACTATCCCCAGTATGTCAAACAGCTGATTTTTAAGATATTAAACCATGCTGGAAGGTTCAGACACATCAAATATGTGCGGACGCTGCCTGTAAGAGTGATCAAATTGTTGGATACCTGACAACAAAGTACAATTTACAGTAATGTTACCACGTTATAGAAACACTGTTACCATCATACAACTAATTTCTTGATTAATTGTACCTTGTTGTATTCCCTCCAATCAACCTCTTTATGGGGAAGCTGTCTTCTTTATGAAATGCATGCTTTTAGAAGTCGGTATCAAGCTCTTCTGAGCTTACTCTGCTACCAGGGGGCTCCTATGTCTCTGCGCTGCGTGTTTTCTAAGCTGACTTCATTAAGATAATAGTTTTTCAAATGGAATTCTAATTTTGCTCATGTACTAGTACTTCTCCTCCACCAGCGTTTGCTATTTCCTCATCTAGTGAGGATTTCAGAAATGTCTTGTTAACATGCCTGAGTTTTTCCAACCTTCAATTCTTTTAGAATTTGGTAGTAAATTTAATTCTTGTCACAGGAGGTAGACTGACATTTTTTAGTTGTCTGTATTTTGTAGTGCCTTGCCATTGAAAATAAGAGTAATCCCTGATAAAGAAGGGCAGTCCTTGGAATTAATTACATTTAGTCATCTCCTTCTCATAGCTGCAGCCTTTATGCAGAAAATAACAGGATAGGGGCCATTTCCAATGAACATTTTTAAAAGTGGGCTACCCATGTGCTAGCAGGGAACATGTATTTTACTTCAGACAAGTGAATACATTCTTGAAAAAAAAAACACAGCATAATTTTAGTATTGCATCTTGAATACAGAGTTATATTTCAGATATTTGTAATTCAAAATGCACGCTGCTGTGTTACTCAATATTCTGTATTGCCCTGTTGCTTCTTTATTTTTGTCATATATTTCTCATCTCCAGACAACACAAAGTCAGCCTTGTGATGATGATGACTGTTTCTTCATCTAAATCATGTCAAATCTTATCATTATATATCTCATCAAATAGTTTCATAAATATCCTTTCATAAATATCATTCAACTGAGTAACTTCACAAAGCTGTTATAAGTAAAGACTCATGTATTGGCTCATCTAAATTTCTGCAATTTCTGTTTTAAAAACAATTGACAGTTTAAAATACTTCCCCAAGTGTTTTCAGAATGCATTTGCAAGACAGCACAAGACCTAATCTATCAGCTCACCAAGAAAAACCACCCAGGGTCATTCCACAGAGCTGTGCATCTAATAAGCCTACGGACCACCCTGCTCAACACTTCTCAAAATTCACTAAAACAAAAAAGATGAACTCCTGTAAAGCTACTCTAGAGTGAGTACTTGTTTGTTTTCTCTTAAATAATTAATCTCCTCGAGCAAGAAAGAAAACTCAAATCATTTATTCCATTTTAAGTAACTCAATTAACAACATGTCATTGTGAACTAAACAAAACTATTGGAAGAAATAAGATTAAGCTTAACCAAACACTAACAAAAAATCTTGTTTTGCTGATGTCCGTATCATACATGTATTTTAAAAGTTTAAGCCAAATATGATTAAGCGCATCAAAATCTTGTTGAGAACAAAGTCAAATCATTCAAACCCTACTCCATTCTTTCATTACTAGGCCCAATACAAATGTACAGCCTTTAAATATCTCATAATTTATTTGAAGATCATTTTCCACTCACGTCTATCCTAAATATTAATGTCTCAAGAAGCTAATAGAAATCTGATATCCACAGTAATACTCTAATCTCCATTTTTCTAGTTCATAGTCATTACCGAAATCTCAAAAAAAAGCTTATCTTTGCATACTTTCTACTTAATCATCATATTCTTGCTAGTCCCTACCCAAATCTGCTAAACCATGTCCTCATTTCTCTAACTACTAAGGTCCACGTTCTCAAATATACCTTAACGCAGTAATTAAAGCAATTAATTTAAAAATAAGAAGTCATTCCTCATCTCCAAAGCAAATACATGCACACAGGGATTAAGCTGGAAAGATGCGTGATTTTACAGTAAAAAGTTTTTTAAAGAAACAGCCAAAAAGTAGGATATGAAAAGGTGGGTTTGGGTAGAAGATTTTCTAAGTGAAAGATTACTTCTGTAACACATGTTATTAGGTAACTATCTTCACTTAGGTATGAAAAGTTTTGAGCGATTCTTACGATATCTATTTCAGTAACTTCTATAGAGTACAGCTGTAGTTAAATATTGTAGTAATATGATAGCATGATGCTTCCTACCTGCCCATTTCCAAAAAGACATCAATTATGCAAAGTTCTAACCGTAACATTGTAATAGAACTTAGGCAGAGTTTTACCCTGAAGATCACAGGACAGGTTACAACCAGCAGCTTTGGAATGTGACTTTTTCATCACAGACTGATGATGGAGATTTATATGCCAGAAGGTCTAAATGGCACCAAAATGAAATAGATAAGTATTTTTTACAGAATTCAGTTTCTGTAACAAGTAATACAGTACTTTGAAGTAGAAGCTACTAAGAAGTAAACAAACTTTCCTCCCATCAATTCTTCCCATCAATGCAATTATATCCCCTCCCTACCCCCAGCATATACTGATAACAAGTTACTTTACAAATATCAAGTAATTAACATTTCAATTTCCTCAGGCATGTTTTTTCTCCTTTTCCAAAAGTCTTTCTGCAAAACAGATTACAATACTGCTATTGATTTGTGCATTTATGCCCTTTTCAGAGTTCCTTTTGCCCCCTGCACTGTAACTGGCTTTAATAATAGTGAATGTAAGCAACTTCACCTAAACAAAGGGGAAAATTAAACATATACATGGCTTCCCCAGTCTACCTTGTTTTGAGCTAACCTCTGCCTGCAAAGAGCTTAAATTCAAAGATATTGATTTATTTTTTAAAAAAGCTAGGAATCCATGAAAAAATGTTGCAAGGCCAAGGCATATACCCACACAGGCAATGCAATGGTGTTGACAGCTGTAGATAAAATGAATGAACTAAACTTAAATTAGCATCATAATCTTGTTATCATGGCTTACAAATGCATATGTGAAGAATTTCCCGAGAGTCAAGAAATTTTTACTGAAATTCTTTATAATATGGAGAGAAATCAATAGAACCGAGACACATATACATGCATTAAATCATTCCAGTAACTGTCCTCAGGTGATAATGTAGTCAACAGTCAATTCAACACACAGTGAATTGCAGGATCTTATTAAACATGAAGTGAGAAGGCAAAAGTTTAAGTCTCATATTTTAGGCCATTCATTCCAGTTTATGCACAAACCTGTAGTGTTAAGGTGTAAGTATGTGCAATCTGGCTGTATAGAAGCAAATAAAAATACTCCCTATCTTTACCCTGTCCATTTCCCCATCTTTTTTACTGATCTTTCTTCTTGCCTCAAGACGATGATGAATTTTTGAAGTGCTGGTCTGGCAGTAAACATGTAAAGAATGAAATATTTTTCAAAGATCAACAATGAAGGATTATTTTTGTCAAATGCAAAACACTCATTCCCAAATAACTAGAGAGAATTGTCATGCATTTCTATATGAAATCAGCTTTTAATATATCCTTCCACATATTTGCAGATTAGTAGCTACATGTTTTGAGACTTTATTTTCTTCCATCAGGCAGTTTTTTAACTAATTGAATATTTTATGTTTTCTAGATTTGATACATAAGCGAAAATTAATTTTTTAAAATCACATTTATCTTCAAATGGGCTACCACATCTACTCCACAAGGTTTGTGCAGCACCTCATATACCAAGAGCTTCCAGGTTCTGTCAAAATACTCAGGAAACAATACTCTAGAACAAAGGTAACTGGTTTTTTTTTTCAGCTTCACTAAAAACCCAGCACAAACATTTGCTTCATTACCATTGCTGACTTTTGTGATCCAGAGCAACCAAACCTCAATTTACCAAATCAAGAAATATACAGCAAATAAAGAAAGAATACCAAAGAAGGAAAGAAAAATAAATAAATTATTGATTTCTGTGCAAGCACATCAGTGACATTATTTAAAGCAAAAGGGAAATCATCAGTAACACTGTGTATAGCAAGTAGCATTGCAAACACGGTGGCCAATTATATCTTGCAAACCACAGTCTATACAGAAGCTCACAGTTTGTGTAATGATGCCACTCCTGATTTTTAGCAGTTGAAGTCACATTATGAAAAGGAAAAAACATTTCCTATTACCAGTCCTTGTAATACAAGTACAATAGTTGCTAGCAATTAAATTAAATCACTAGCAGGAGAAGCAGCCTTTGGAGTCTGACAGATCAGCTCAACCTTCCTCAGTCATCAGTACTCTATTAAGCTATTCATAGAATAAAAACTATCAGATTAAACTACATTTAGCTTGCTGTGTCACATGAATATGCTCATACTAATCACCACACAAAGCCATCTTGTGAGAAACCAGTCTTTATTTCTGCATCGAAGCAGTTCAGGATTAAATTCACCTTCAACATTGATAATTTACATTGTTATCCAAAATTATTTTTTCTCATTACCATCACTTCTGTCATATCCTTGAGTGTTAACAGTGCATTACACTGCCTCTGCAAATAATACAACTGAATAATTATGACAGCGCAAACAATGGAGCTAGTGGTCTGTATGGGAAAACTTACTATATGTGTATTGAAAAGTAACAATGCATTTTCTACACATCCTATGTACATTTGAATTCCAACTTTCAGACAGCTCTGATTTCCAGTGCTTTTGTATTTCTAGCTGTTCTACAGCGTGAATCACTTACTTGGAATTTATCCATTCAGTGCATTTCTAGCAATTCTGTCTTTCAATAAAAGCTGATTCAATTAGAACAGACTTACAAGACCCATATGGTTTTATCAGTCACTGTATAAATGCACGGAAAACTACCCCTTGAGGCAGTGTCCCTATTTAATCATTCCCTTAAAGGGAATGCCCTATTTTCCAGATGACATTTAACAGATGAGGCCAGCAAGTCTCCTGAAGACAACTGGTACACTGCACAACAGTCTGCCCTAAGAAGTTTCCTTATTGTGACCTTTAGAAAGCCCAAGTTCATCTTCACGGATACCTTTTAAAGCAACCATCAAATGTTACTTTTTCAACAACCAGTTTTAAGGCTTCAACCTCTTGCACACTGTTGTTTAGAAATTTTTCCCCATATGCCACAAACTGTGGTTCACTGATGCTCAGTGTGACAGCTATATTGAAAATACGCTGTTTGAGAAACACATGGCTATCAACAAATCTATGTTTCCTAGATGACAATGAGCTACACGTGAGCAAGGGTCAGGAAGCTCAATTTCCTTAACAACATCCCCTGAGGAGGCAGTGTTTGGGAGTCTGCAGAAAAGGCAGTGGTTACAGTATTTTAGACCCCTAGATCCTTGGGATTCATGGGGAAGTGACCTATCCCAACTTCCAATCCCACAAAGGATTGGATCCTCCAGGCTGCTCCTCTGTCCCCTTCCTGTAGAAACTGTGATGCTTCTTGCACCTATGCAAAAAGCCACACGCAAAACATGATGTCCAAACTGATGCGGCAGCACAGGTCTTGTTGCACAAAACAGGGTGAATACTTGGCACAGCTAGTTCTGTGACCAAGTGGGAAGGAGCTGGCTTCTGACCCATCTTATTTGCTCTGCACCACAGGTATGATTTTCCTAGAAGGTTGCAGCATTCTAAAAACTTCTTCCATGCATAGCCAGCCCCACAAAGATGATCTTAAGTAGGGAAAAAACTACACGATTTACGTAAAAATTCAAGTCTCCATAACACTCTTCAGAAAATATGTGTATTAGAAGAAGAGGCCACATAATCATCAGCCCTCACCTTTTATTTTTCCCTTCTTAGTCGATTACAGAACTTCTAGCTCATGACCCTAATCACAGAATTCAGTGATATCAGTAAGGAACAACTTTCCTTTCACTGAATGTGTCAAACCAACCTTTTTCCAGCTTTTAGATTTAGGTACTCTATTTTTAAATTAAAAAAAAAGAACAATCAAAAAAACACTCGTTCACACTTTTTTTTTCCTACCAAGCGCTGTCATTTGAACTGTGCAGTTCAGATAAAGTATGTTCAAGTATTAAGGAAAAGTTTAAAGGCAAGTCCCGAACTTCCAGTAAGTTAGAATGTTTTTTGATTTTGGTTTTTTTTTTTTTTTTTCCCCCAATTGTTCATTNAAGGGCAATGTTTTTTGATTTTTGTTTTTTTTTTTTTTTTTCCCCCCAATTGTTCATTTCCTCCCCACCCCCAGCTCCTAAGAAAACAAGAAAAAACTTGCAGGAGACGTCAAGGTTGTATCTTGTGCTCTTCAATCTGACTTCTGATGGAAAGTTTGCCAGCCAAAAGCCTACCAACAACATTCTGCAACTGAACTCTCCAAGTTCAAGCCTGCTCTACATCAACGTACCACATACCAGTGGAATGTACCTCAGAGGGAACAGACAATCCTCAGGATCTCTCCGTCCTACTTAAACTAGGATCAGCTACTGTATGAATCACAGAATCACCTAGGTTGGAAGGGACCTTTTAAGATCATCTAGTCCAACCAATGGGAAGGAAAAAAAAAAAAAAAAAAAAAAAAAAAAACACCAAACCAAAAAAACCCACACCCAAAAACATCCACCCAAAAAACCCAACAACCATAAACAACACACCACACCACCCAACACTAAGCCATATCCTTGAGCACCAAGTCAACTTCTCTCTTGAATACCTCCAGGGATGGTGCCTCAACCACCTCCCTGGGCAGCCCATTCCAATACCTGATAACCCTTTCAGTAAAGAAATATTTCCTAATATCTAGCCTGAACTTCCCCTGGAGCATATGAAAGCATAAAAAATGAACACTTAGTATTCTGTTCCACTAGCCTACTTCAAAAGTATTTTGTAGCTGACTGTATCAGCCAACAAGACACAGCATCATTTGATACTCTGAGAAAATTTTCTGCAAAGCACTGTCCTAACCTGACTTTTAAGATGAAAAGTGAAGACATTTGTAGCAAGTTTTAAATAGGAATAGGCATATTGTGCCATCACAGTAAAGGAAAAATTGTTATAAAAAGTCATGGGACAGAAAATGCAAACTTCTCATCACTCTACAGGTGATATAAAAGCTTTCTTCTTCCCAGCCAGACTTCTCTTTTAACATACTCAATCTTATTGTAGGTGTTTATTCAAATCCCAGTAGCTTTTAGACTGGGAGAGCTACTCATTTTCCCTAGGAAAGATTCAGTGAGCAAGAACACCAATGGTGGCACTAAAAACAATGATGACATTTCCACTACAGAAAGAAGGGGAAAAATATAAAAGCTAAACACATCAAAACACGCACTACTTGTGCCCCAAAGGAAAGCACTTAATCATGGAAACAGAAAGAAGGAAGTATATCCATTATCAGGCACGGAAAAAAAGCAAATAACATATGGCATAAAAGCTTCTTTGCTTCAGTCTCCATACAAAAGTTTATTTCCATACAACAAAATTAAACAAGGGATACAAGTGTACATTTAGAATAAGAAAAAAACTGGGCTACTGAATGTTATATATGGCAGTCAACATCATTTAATGAAATTCACCATTGGAAACAGATTGTTTAGATAACCACAGGAAGACAGACAAAATCATCAAGTACTGCAGAAGAGAAGAAGAAAAATGAAAAGTAAAAGAGAAATCACAAGATGGGTAAATAAAAATGCAGGAGGTAGTAGATGACGCAGCCTCATTCAAATTGCAGAGAAACACTAGAAGAAAATTATTTAACAATTGGGAGCATTAAAGGATAAAGCAAATTGACTTGACAGAGTCTAGTTTCCTTAATGGGCTAATTATCCTAGTGACTAGGAGAATGGAACGCTAGACTTGGGACACAATAAAAAACAAAATACATTCTCCTAGTCAAGCTAGACTATGATTGGGACAAAGTTATGCAGAGAGAAGTCCAAAATCAGGGTTGGTTGGTTTGTTTTTAATAGTTCTCAGTCATCAGCTGTAGATGTACAATAGCATATATCGTGAGGCTCTAAAGGTATGCTATTTAACATTCATGCCTTGGACAAAGGAATATGGAATAGAACAAGCAAGTAGCACCAAGCTGAAAGGTAGTATGAGCTATGTGCCAAGACCACCCTGAGTTAAGATGACTCAAATATCAAAACAATGAAACCCGAGACAGACATCATAAAGCACCACAGGCCCCATGACTGCAAAGAAAAGCCCTGCTTAAGTAACAATGGGACACAGACTCTACTGGATCAAGTAGATTGCAAGGCGCAGAGAAGCCAACATCATGATACTATTGCACAAAAGGAAAATATTTACGCAAGTATCAACATCAGACAACATAATTTAGCAGGATTCTGGAAAGGCACAGTCCCACTACACCTCACACTAGAAATGACTCAGCTGAAGGTCTGTCCTCATTCTGGGCTACTACTGTAAGAAACAGGCATGTCAACTGAAAAGTCAAGAATAAAAAATCATGACATAAACTGAAGGAAACCCTCACCTATAAGAAAGGGCTGACGAAATTTTGTTTCTGTAAGAAAGACGTAGGGAGAAAAAATGGGTGAACATGGAACCAAATAACCAAAGAATTACAAATGCAGTGGGTAATTCACTGGGCATAGCAAAGTATAAATCAACTTATCTTACTAAACAGAACAGTTAGATATCTGGAAAAACATCAAGGGTAAAAAGCACTACAAATAAGCTGTCTAAAGGGGTTACAAGTCTCCTTCACAGGAGACTTTGTCAGGACAAGGTTATGTTAGAAGTTGCCCAGATATACTGATCATCTGTCAATATGGGAGGGTTTAATTCACTGGAAAACCTTTTCCATCCTGAGTTACTAGGCCAACACAGATAAGCCAAATGAGACACGTTCAGCTTCTTAGAACCATCCCTATAATGAACCCAAATGTATTCAAAGCTTTAGTAATTGTGGAAAACAAATGCAAATCTATTTTCCTTGGTTTTGGTACAATTCAGCCAAACAAATAATTTTTAACTTGCAGAACCTACCTCTGACCCCACAGTGCCCATTAAAAAAGTTGGCCTAGAGAACATCTCTCCAAAATCCATGGTTAGATTTGAGATCTTGGAAAGAGAGGGTTAAATTTTTTTTCTTCCAGTTCTGCAGCTCAGACATCACTAGTTATCACAGGAGGGAAAGACAGAAAGTTACAGAAAGCAACAGGTTTCTCTCTGTTCCATGTTTGGTTTCTTAATGTAAAAATACAAATAGAAGGCTAAGTCACAATGACAACTACCTAAATTTCTGGCCAAAGATGACTGCTGATAGAACTACTATTTTCAATGTGATGCAGAAAGAAACAGGTAATCTAGGCTAAAATCAGCTATCAAAGTTAGATCAACTGGGTCTTAGTCCAATATCTGTTCATTTTGTTCTGAGGAGATTGCATTAAAAAAAGGGAAGGTGGTAAAAAAAAAAAAAAAAAAAGAGAGAGAGAGAAGGCCAAGCTATAACAGACATCAGGAAAAGGGAAATGTTACAGAAAAAAAAAACCAAACAAACATCTAACAAAAACCACCAAGCACATTGGTTTTGTTAAAGCACCAAGCACAAGTTTTTGTTAAAACAAAAAAGTACTTTTTTTTTTTTTCATAATCTGCTTAGAGTAATGGATTAAAATATCTGTCAGGTTCAAAACTACAAAGATTTAACAACAGAGTTAACCTTAATAAAACCAAAACCACACACATCCCACACAGCCCAAAACCAAAACCAAACCAAAACCACTTAGTTACGCAGTCCTCCTGAAATGTAAGATTTATCTTCTTTTGGCCGGCTGACCATTGCATTCTCTATTGCCCACACAAGCTATGCGTATCAACAGCATCTAACAAAGCTACCCCAATCAATAAAAATTACTTCATTGTTTTATATGGAAAACCAAAACTTCATTCAAGTAAACGTCTGCAAAATATTTAAGTTCCACTATATTTTTCAAGGAAAATAATTCCTACATAATTCCAGAGGTTACTTTTTAAAACTCTTTTTAAAAATAAGGATGGAAGTCCAGAATGACTAGGTTACCTAATGGCTATCTACAGAGCAAAGGAGAATTATTTATTGGCGCTCCTCTTCATAATTTCATATTTACGCTAAAACATAAAACACGTCACACAGAGTTTGGTAAAATATGGATTGTATTTGACTTTTCCACTTGCTTTATTCCTGCAAATATTTCCTTCTCCAAACTAACACAAGTTATGAACAGCTCTTCAGACTGTTAAGCTTGATTCAGTCATGTATTTGTAAAATCAGCGTGACAGGCAGCTCTTCCTCTTTTTCTCCTTCACAACCTTCCCCCTGACACAGGCATGCGCATGTGCGCACACAGAGGCTGCATACTGGAAAGCAGAAGAGAGAGTCCTTAACAAGCTATTGTAAAACAGACATGTTAAACCAGATATACAAGATAAGTACCAACTCTCTCTGTCCTGAGCGGTACTGCATTTCAACAGAAATACAAATAGCAGATTTGGCTAAATGTAACTGATTTGTGCTTATAAACATCCAGATGGTACATGACTAAACAAATTGCACATATTTTCTGAAGAAAAATGACCTTGATATCCAAGTTAAAAAATTAAACATTTTATTTATCCTTCTCAAAGCATAAACCAAACTCATGACAGCTTCAAGTAGAGACCTGTATCTCATATTCGGGAGATTGCCAGACGTGCTTATAAACAACACGCACATATTGAATGGCCACACTCTCAGGTGCAGTCAAGGAGCACAGACCAAATACCAAGCAAACACAGAATGATAGCTTCCCAGTTCCTTATACCTCAGACTCTTCTGTCTGATATGATTTAATGTTGGCTTTTCATACTTTAGGCTGGGAGAAAATTCAGTAATGGAGATCAATAGAGCATAGGACACAGAAGCCATGCCCCCATTCAGCTGGTTATATATGCCTCTGTTTCAGCAGTACAGGATGTTAAGAGGCATACATCCTAAATACACGGAAATTAATCCTGACTTGAGATGACTTTAATTTTGGCTACAAATTTCAGGGGCTATCTTATGTAAATGATACTGCATACAGCAGCTTGCCCAACGTGTATTGGAGAGGAATAGCTAAAAAACACACAAGTTACTTGTTTTATCTCCTTATTTTCTCTCCTTTTTTTTCCCCCCTGAAAAAAATAAAAGTGCTTTAGGATTGAACAGCGTGCACTAGGTCTCATAGATTTATAGGTAATATCAAGTTTTCAAAAAATTCAAAGTAATTTTATTTTTTAGAACTACATTTATTAAATAAAACCATAACAGCCATAAAATTGTTACATCTCTGTACAACAATCCTTTTCCAATTGTTAGCCAAGAGAGTACTATAAGTGAAGATATCCTTTGGAATTCTGACCTTTTTCCTAATGGGAAAAATCACAGGATGCTATGGACTCTGGAAAGGGAAAACTGATCACATATCCCTGCCTCCCTTTTCTCATGTTATTTACACAGCACAGTATCACACCAAGCATTTCAAAGTTTAAAAAGCTGGATTTGCAGTTCCTTCTGCAGGTCTCACTATACTCCCCTTGATCCTTATCCTTCACACCAAATGGAGAAGTGGTTTGTCACAGCATGGAAAAAAGAATGGGATCCTGCAACTAGAGACTAGACTACAATACACATGCATAAAAAACACATTAGGAAAAGCAAAGTGATATGCAATTATAAATCTGGATTCTGTCACTAACTGAATAACAAGAGCGTTAATGTGATCTGAGGAAGATGGAGCAGAGAGGTGATGGAAGAGTAATGCAGCCTCCTAGAAAGCAGGAGAGAGTAGCAAACATACATCCTTTTAGAAAGGATGCTACTCCTCTTGCGTATTTCTTCCCAGCAAGACTGAAACTCTGAAACTGCAGCTTTACAAGGCGTCTAAATTACAATGACTAACCGTGTTAGCTAGCAAGAAAATAATAAACCAAAACCAAACACCTATTGAAGGACAGACAAACTGGGATCAAACACTTGCTGCAGCAAGGTCTGCCAAGGATCCAGCCCAATTCTTGAAGGTTAACCAGTATTGGTGTGTGTACTCCTGATTCCGATAGTACCATGAAGAGCAAAAGGAAAGAAAGAAAAGAAATGGTAGTGTGCCCATGAAGGCAGCAATTGTGAGCCAGTCCAGATTCAGCAACCTCAGGATAACCTCCCCAGGAGCCAAGCAATCCTCTTCTGGGTTTTCAATGATATTATTATCATTGCCACTGATGTCAGTCTGAACTCTTTCAGTGTTCTAGCAATTACTTTACTTTTCCATACAACCCAAGTGACAGAGGGGGAATGATGATTTTCAAATGTCTATGTCTCAGCAAAACTTAAACAATTTCATGGGGCAAGGAAATCAAACCACTTATTTGGCCTAAGGACTTTTCCTCTTGCCAAACTTCAATGGCTTTTGCAAACAATAGAGCTTCTCAAAGAGATCATACAAATTCTTTATAATGGAAACTATTAGGCAACCTAAATATAGAGTTCATTACCAGTTCCCTCTATAACACAGTATGTTACGGTTCTATTCAGCATTCCTTACTTATGCTTCTAATGAACTTCAGCAGATTCATCCAAGGAACGATTATTACAGCTCTAGGTTCCTTTCATTTATAAAACATCTTTCATCTAGAAAGAATTGCAAATGTTTTAAAGATCACGTATAGAAAATTACTACGTTCAATACAGCCTCCTATCAAGAGGAACATAGCAATTTCTCAGTACTCAAGCAACAATACAGAACAATTTAGGTTAGAAAGTAAATAAGAAAGCCAAATCTACAGGGAGAATTTAGATCCTCAGCAACGTTACCAAACTGAAGTCTGGCAACGGTTCTACAGTAGTAAAAGGTACAGGGATTTCCAACTGGCAGGCAGGAGCTTAGTTTTACATCTGAGTCACGGCACATCTAACTGGCACCATGCTGGGGCACTTCTTTAGTACTAAATAAAAGAAAAAAAGAGTACACCACTTCCTGCAGCATCCAGGATTTCACGTGGACATCTCCCATCCAAGCACAGACCAGTTTAACCATTCACGGTGATACTCCATAGACAAAGTTAATTTAACTCCACGATACAATCTGCTTTGAAAATTCAGCCTGAAAATGTATTAAAATATAATCAAGAAGTCGTAAGAATTATTTCCACTAATCTTAACAATTCCACCCGTTGTTAGAGATCATAATCCATGTCTAGCCTCTGGCATAAAAGATAATTCTTTCAGACAGAAAAAATTATTCAACAGTGAAAACATCCACAAACCCTACCCCACACCTGAAAATATATCTGTACAGTTAATTATACATGACTAGTATAAAAAAATACAGCCGTTTTAATCCACTTCACGCCTAATTTCCAGTGGCCTTCAAAACCACCAAACTTGACTATGATTGACTGTTTTTCCATCTGCAAATCTGGTCACATTTAGTAAATTTTAACACGCGGAAGCAGACATTAAACTACCCACCACAAAGAAACACATTTCTCTGAACTAAAAAACCAGTGCTTTACACTGTCTTATAGAGAAAGCTCTCATCAGTTAAAAAATGCAGTAGAAATTTTGAAGAACCACTGCACACTAAGAACCGTGCTGAGGCGACAACTGAATCCAGAACTGAGCTTCAAAATGGAAGACTAATAAATAAATAAATAAATAAAACCTTCACAGTGTCATCAAAACACCGCAGTATCCTTATTCCAATAAACACAGATGAAAAACATTTTGTTGTATAGACAGCACCAGTGAATGTTTTAACAAGGCCTCACGTTGGTCCCTTGGACTCCAGCTCCTTTAAAGAAAAATATCTATCCAAATGGCCTTTTGTGTCTCTTTGGCACCCTAATGATTCTCTTCATAGATACAAAAATCTACTTACTAGCTCGAATCAAATTTCAGAACTGGGGCCTAAAACTACAACCTGTGTTTACCTCACACCACGTGTAAATCCTGGATTTTGCAAACATGCGAAAATGCAACCCTTTTAAACCTTACGGGGAAAAAAGAAACCCATAAACCTACTCAGCTACACACTGTTTCAGAGTTTAAGTAGAGAAACAAAAATCAATGTATCAACTAAAGCTCTGCATACCAGATTGCTGTGGGGGAGAAAGAAGG
Organism: Pedionomus torquatus; assembly: GCA_013398155.1. NCBI lineage: Eukaryota > Metazoa > Chordata > Aves > Charadriiformes > Pedionomidae > Pedionomus > Pedionomus torquatus. The sequence continues at coordinate 51,328 of VZRU01006979.1, read as the reverse complement.
AAAAAAACCCCACCACAACTAATAATGACATTTTGTTGCTAAAATACTAAAAAGTTTCAAAATATTCAAGCAGGGAAAAAAGAAGGCAATAACAATATTGGTTTTTCAGGACAATTTATTTTCTTTT
>VZRU01006979.1:3990-41634 GCA_013398155.1 Pedionomus torquatus | reverse complement strand
TGCCCGAGAAAAAAAAAAAAATAAAAAAATTCAGTTATCAAGATGATCGTCACAGATCACCATCACTGGAAGCTGAACATTAAGGCCAGGCAACTTCTTTACAAAGCAGCTGCACCGCGGGGTCTCACCAGTCTCTTGCCTGCAAATGACCGGGGAGGCTGCAGGGCTAAGGCTGCAAAGGCACACCGCTGATGCAAAAGCGCTGCTCTCAAGCTCAACTGCCCCTCTCTGGCTGCTAAAAAGGAAAAGGAAACATAGTTACACACGAGGGAGTTTGAAAAATGACAGATTTTGCTACTTAATTCTGAATTGCAGTTATCATCATCTGTAGCCATCACATACATTTGACTAACCCTCAGAATGCTCTTGTGCAGCCGTACAAAGAAATCTTCAAAGAAACCCTGGGATCAAGGCAGTGTAAGCACAAGCTTTAAGTCAGCTTTGCGTGACAGCTTCTGATTTATGCTTTCAAACCTACCCACAGATCTCTGCCTCAGTTTGTTAGTTACCACTCGCAAAATACATAAGGGCATGCAGTGCCTTAATATACTTCTCCCAAAGAATAAAATCTTCTTCTTAAATTAGATGGTTCGGAGAAGAATTACATTTTCCTGAAGATGAGATTTATGAAAAGACTATCTAGAAGCTTCTATTTTTAATTAATTGCAAATTCTGTAGCATTCTAGACAACTTTAATATCCAAATTTGTCCTCACTAAGTCTATTTAACTGCTACCCTTTTCATATAAGCATTGATAAATATTGCTAAGAATGAAGTGTTGAATGTCTTTTTTATGATACCAGTGGAACATACAGTAAAGGCTTTACCATTTCCTTTATCCTTGGGGAAGTACTTAAGCAGATAAAGCAAGTAATAATGTGAGTTCCTAGCTCACTACAACAGAGTATTTGTTAGCCACACATATATGATTTCAAACAAATTCTGTACTTCTAGCTGTAGTTCAATTCTTTTAATGAAAAAAATATTCCTGTAATTGGATTTATTTCTTGAAAAAAAGCTATTTCAAAGTTATGAAGGAAGACATGTAGCAGAAAATCTTTCACCACGTCTCTCATTAATGTGCAGTAAAATGAGCTAGATACTCTGCTTGGGATAACCAACATACCTTTATGCAAGCTGCTTGACCTGTACACTTAACTCCAGATAAGAATCTCTCCCTGTGTAACTAGAAGATAACAGATTGTATAGTAGACGTAGGGAAAAAAGAACCTCAACAAGACAGTGGCAGGAAATGATTGATTGGCTTTGTGTTCGTTTGGTAACCTCAGGAGGTCAAATACAAGGGAGGTCGTAGAGCTTCAAAGCCTGAGAAGTGCACGTATTCTAAGAGCTGTGTTCTGTCTTTGGAGTTTGCCCGGGACACTAGCCAGAATAGTACTGCAAGAGCACCTGACAGATAAAATTAAAGCATGAATCATAATCTCTCTGGTCTGCCAAACTGAGCTTTATTCAACTTGTAGCTTTAAGATAGATTACAGTTTTGATGGCGTGTCCAAAAGCTAACTATCCCTTAATTTCAAAGAGTGTTGTGGGAAGGCCATGTATTTGCACTGGGGTACAAACTTGGGTTTATGTGATGAGAATTCAGTGAAGGGAGTTCAAAATAATCATGGCTTCTATTGTTTAAATGTAAATGCAATACATGTTGGACATTTGCCAGGATAAGATATCATTCTGACAGAGCAGAACACTCAAGTATATCGAGTGGATCAGTCTAAAAGAATAAAGGGCATTGTAACACTCTTACAAGGCAGGGAAAATGTGGAACGCTTCAGAAACAAAACTTCAAAATAGCTTTGATAATAAATGATATAAATGGCAATTCTTGATGTTTGGAACCTTTTTCTTAGATATTAGGAAGAAGGCTGGCAGACTAGACCTGGAAGAAAGCTTAATATAGGGTAGAAGGGTATTATTTTCATTAATGCTAACATTTTTGATAGGCTAATCTTCCAAACCAAATCTACTTAATCTATTATTTTTGACGCTATAGAATTGGTTGGGTACCACAGTAAGTATCATCCTTCCAATTTTCATTTTAGACACTGTAGCAGTCAAAGGATGATAATAGCTTCAAAGAGCAACACAACATAATTTGAAGCTCAATTTATCATGCTGATAATGGACCAACCACTGGGATTTTTTAGTTGGCTTGGCTGGGACACGAGATGGACATACAGAAGTCTTCAATCATCAGATTACCTTGATATGCATGACTAATTGCTCATCTGAATATAGGGTTAGGTAAACTAAATGCTTTGTAACTGACAGCAAACAGTCGGCTTTATCAACACCAATAAAAAAAGACTAATGCAATCTCAGAGGTTTTTCTCTGTGCCTGAATGTACAGCAGATTTGTATCTCTTAACATGTGTTGTAATCCATAGATCAAAGGGTAAAATATACAGAAATAAAACAGACTATTCAGTTTATAATTTAAAGCATTCTTACATTTCGGATATCAACTTACAAAAGTAAAATAGCTAGCAAATGTCTATGCAAGAATGCGTATTGAGTTGTAGTCTTTTTGGTAATGTCCATTCAGGACCTGACATTCAGTTCATTAGTTGCAGATATGACCAAATCTGTGAAAAAGGGATCTAGATACTGATGCAAGTAGCAAGTAGCCATCATTGGATATAGTTCATATCTTTTCTGAGAGTGCTTTCAGTTAAATTAGTGATACACATTCTCAATATTGATTCCAATTTAACATTGATCTTTGGCTGAGAATTCCTTTAAAAGGTTTTTACATACAAATATTTAACAAGAAAACCCAGGAAAAGACCCAATAAAAAGACACAAGGCCAGGAGGATAACATCTGCCATAAATTAAAGATAAATACAAAGCCTCTTGGCTCAGCTAAAATCATTGTCGGAGGTTTAGAGACAGATTCATCAGTAGGCACTAGTTGCTTTGTGGTGCTACATGGCAATGCAAAGCAAACAAAATATAGCCGTAAGCTAGGCCAGGTCTACAGCAGCTTTGCATGACTGGGGGAACTAACACCAGCCAAAGAGACCTCATAAGCCTGATCATTAATTGACTAGCAGTCAGGCACAGAGATCCTTTACAAGTGTGACATTGGGGACTGGGCGGTAATTGCGTGCACTGTCAGGGAGAGCTATTAACAGATGAGGCTGGTGTCCCCGACTGATTTTGCTCAATTAAACCGAATCATGCAAATCAGGGAGCGAGGAAAGATGACGCTTGGCTTTGTTATCCCCAGTGTTATACATCGAGGTATACATCTGCACCTGCTTTTCACCTACAGTAGTTTCTATACTGGTTGTTAGGAACATACTGTAAATGTATGTCCTCCAGCTGAAGCCTACATGTGAAATTTCAGGGCCTTTAACTCTATGGAAATGCTTCAATGTTTTCACATTATTGCACAGAGATGTGTGATAAAAGACTGGCAAATTACACATTTCTAAAGTGACTGGATTGTTTATGTTTCATTTCAATTTTTCAGTTAAAAATGAATTGAAATATTTTATCTGTAAATTGTCACAAAAAAAAGTGCTACGTCCAATGCATAGGTGATGCATCCTATGAAATCCATCTCCTGGGTGATGCATCCTACGAAAGGATCTTGAACTTTGATGTGTACAAAGCAAAGTTTGAGTATTGAACCATTCACTCAGATCTCTGTAAGAAGACACACACTGCAAACAGACCGGCACTCTACGTTCCTAACAGTACATTCAAGCTCTGGAAATGCGACCGAAAAGAAATAGTCACCTGTGGTGATGATATTACAGATTATATAAGCTTCCTCTGATGTTCAGAAGGTGTGGAAAGGGCTGGCATAGTAGGCATAGTCAGGATGATCTCTCACAGCATGCTGCCACTTCAGTTTGAAGTCCTCAGCAAAAAACTTGGAAGAATTATTTCTGGCCAGTCCAATCAGTGTCTTAGATGTGCCGATGAATGGTGTTGCTACACAAAACCTCCAAGTTCAGAAGCAACCTTGAAATGTCTGTTTCCAGTGCTATCAAAGATGGGGAGTATTGTAAAGCTGATGTTACCCATACAAAGAAGAACAGCAGGAACATCAATGATAATATGAGTGTGCTGCAGCTGTACCTGGATGGTGGGAAAGCCAGGGAGTTAAAAAGAAAGAGGCAGTCAGTTCCAGGAAATGGTCTGGGTGAATTTTTTCTTTTATTGTCTGCTGGTTTATTTCATTTTTAATTGGCGAGGAAGAGGGGTCATATCCTGATACCAGGAGCCTTTCAAAAGTCAAGAAATGTCATATACAAAGTTGGTCAGCACGGGTTGTTTTTTTTATTTATTTATTTTCTTGGAAAAACTATCAGCTGCTTAGTTGCTTTATTAGATACACATTCCTTTTAAGAAGAACCCTGAACATTCTACAGAGGATAACAACTATGTAATAGCTGGCTTTGGGTTTTTTTGATTTGAACTATTTTGCACAGGCCAATGTGACTGCTCAGTCATTTTCTTTGTGTTTGAAATGAAATAGAGATGGGAAGAGTTAGAACATTTGTAAAAACTAGTGACACACCACGTTTTTCAGCTATATTAGGATAACTATATTGCTGTATTGGGGAAAAAAAAAAAACAGCATTTTTCAACTGGAAAGCTCAGATACATGACTCCAGGACACCAGTAATCTCTCCAAATGTTTGCATTGAGGTCCCCATAGAAAGATTAAATTATGTTTTCAGAAAGAGCTCTTGCTCCTAGCTTCTATACGTCCAATAACTTGCAGCTGTAGTAGCCTCTTGGTGCTTTCAGCAAATGAGCTAAGTTAGACAAGTTCTTAGAGCTTTTGGGGCTTTTTATTCTTTTATTTGAGGCTGCCCTTGCAACACCTAAATCCCCAGAATCATGGCAATATTCTCCTTTACTCCAGCCTGGCCTCCCGCTTCACTAGCAGCTGAGCACTGGAGCTTAGTATTCAATACTCCTCCAGTGCCCCAGCTGAGGAACCTTCTTTTGGTAGTAAACAGGGTCAACTTTACTGTCTGAATTGATTCGCAGACTTTATTTCAAGATAATATTGTGTGTTTACAGCGAAATAAACAGTGGGGACAAGTTCTTGTTTAAACCCACTTCCAGGTTGGTTACATGCATTCCTAACTCAGCCTGGGAGTAGTTTTTTTAATTCTTGTCTGCCTGTCACTGTAAATCTTCGGTGACTCTGCTTAAATCCAAGCATTCACTCTGGATTTTACACAGTTTTAAATGGATGCAGACTCTTCAGTTTTATCTTGTTTGGGTTTTTTTTTCCCCTTTCTTTTCCACCTGAGAAATAAAATAAGCAGATGGAATCTCAAGTCTTTTGAGAGCAACCGCAGGGAAGAAGTTTTCCGTGGGTGTGCAAAAACAAGCTAGAGGACAATTTGTAATTTATTGCTGCACTGCTGAGTCTGAAGTAATTGTGTCACTTCTGAGTAGTCTGAGAAGGCTGGGTGGAAGCACACATTAACATGGGAATGTTACTAGAAAAAAAGTGTGATGTCAAACTGGCTAGTTCCCACAAAAATTGCTGATGTGGAAATAATAGAAAAAAATGTTATTTTTCTTGATGATGCTAAACTATGTATGAATTAAGTTGTATTAAAAATGAATAAATTTATGGCTTTTCTGGTTAGAAACCTGTGTTAATGGATGTGAATACAACATTAAGAATGGTCTGTTTATTGCCAGCCAAAGTATTCTGACATAATTATAGCACTCCATGGTCTTTCTTAATGGATAGTGTTAATTTTGGAGCCTATCTGGGTTTGCAGAAATTACTCACTGTATTAATAGGTGCCAGCTGCGAGATAAGCCGCTGTCAGCTTCTTAAAAATACTGTTGTTCTTTCACACTGACTTCACGTAAAGCTAATCATTGCACTGTTTTGCATTTGTTGCCGAAAGCTAAAAAGGAAACCACCACTTTGCTTTACTACTGTAAATATTTAACTGATGAGGTGCAAAATATTCTCCAGCTTGCTCTTGTTCTATGGCAGAAGAAATAATAATTTTTACATAGTCATTCTTTTTCTGGTACACTTTTTCAAGGGAAAAAAATCAGTACGGTTGGGTGTCTTTTCCTGATCCTGCAGCCTCAAGGGGAATTTCTCCTGCCAGTGTAAAATCACCTGAAGAAAAATCTAAATGCAAGTGCTTCTGAAGAGCAAAAGGTTTCACCATCACTTTATACATGCTAATTGTAGGCTGCACCCCCGGGGAGCGTTCCCTTTCTCTGCCCAAGGCTCCGTCCCTGCCTCCCCCCTTGCCTTGGCTGCTATATGGGCAGAGCAGGGCATGGGGGGCTGGCTCAGTTTGCCAGGCTGGCAGTAACCGCTCTGCTGGGTTTTCTGCAGAGTTCAATTTCTCTGCTCTGATCTGTGAGTTAGCCCGGCTCAGCTCACAGCTGTTTGATTGGAAGCAGCGGGAGCCTGCAACCAGAGGCAAGGTGGAGAAAGTGGGACCGCTCTTCCTAGGCTGTGGCGAGTCAGGCTTCATTGCGCACATCACAAGCCAGCAATGTAAAAAGAGGTAACCCGAGCAATAAGGTTGCACTGACAATCACTCCGAAGTGAAATGGTCCTAACATCAAAAAGGGCATGAAGCTGACCTGTGATCAAAAGACAGAAAAGCCTCCAAACAGGCAACTTACTGGGAAGCAAAAAGCTCTTCGCAGATTATCATTTATTTAACAGCAGACACGTAAGTGGTGCTTCACAGATACAGGGCCTGTTTTCTGGCACTCACAGTGTAAAGATATATTGCAAGACAGAGGCACAGAGAACACCAGCCTACACCATGGGGCTGCTGCTGTGAAGGATCAGGCCCTATAGTAAATAATTAAACACAACAGTGGTAAAATTGACCCAGACAGTGACTAGACACATCCACATTAACTTACAAGAATAAAACTGTGCTATCTCACAGCCTGCTTACATGAGAAGCTAAGGCCCTGCTTTCCCAGGGTTAATCCTGGCCATGTGGCCTCACATTTTCACATTTTCTTCCCTCTGGCACTGTCTGACCCACGGGTGAGCCAGGTCAGCTCACTGAACTAGCTTTCTGCCTGCTCATCCAGGGGATCCAACAAACTGGATGTGGGACCATGGGAGCAGTAACAAGAAAGCAGAAAGACTGGCAGAGCCGTAAGCATCCTCCTGGGGGCAGGCAGGCATCCCATTGTCTCAGCTGTCATGGGAACCCTCCCAAAACAGCTCCAAAGTGCTAATCAATTGCATTCGGTTTATAGCACTAGCGGCAGCAAACTTGTAGCTGGTTGTTTTTCACCTCAAAAAATCAAAGGATCACAGGATCATTCAGGTTGGAAGGGATCTCAGGAGGTCTCCAGTCCAATCTCCTGCTCAAAGTAGGGTCAATTTTGAAGTCAGGCTGGGCTGCTCAGGGCTTCATCCTTTCTTGCCTTGAAAAATCATTCTCGTTATTCGAGAAGTTGCACAGTTTATATAAAGTTTGTGAGATTTTCCAGGGGAAATGCCTTTCCTCTCTCACAAAAACACCTATGCAGCTTTAGAGAACAAAACTACTAAAAAATGCCAAATGTCCATCTCCTGTTTAGGCTGCTCAGGTGTAGGTGGAAGAGCGCTCTGCAAATGCCTGCATGCAGACCGGGTGCTGACACACTCAGAACCTCACCTGGTGGGACGCACCAGTTCTTGGGTACCATTCCTTAGGGTCCACTGAGAGAGTTATGAACACCCACCCTGGTGGGTGACTTTCCCCTAACTATTTCAGTCTGAATGAGGGACATGAATGAAGCGTCCTGCTCAGCCTGTTTAACCCAGAGTGATTTCATTCTGACCTCAGAAGCAGCTTGTGGGCTGGGCTGGTGGGTACCAGGGCACAGGACTTTTTCCTGGGGAAGGGGTGGGTGGCTATGAACTGCAGAGAGGAGAACTCACCCCAGCATAGCTGGATCTGGAAAAGGGCATCTCTGCATACCCTGAGACACACATGACACAGGTGTATTTTACTCTTTCAAGTAAACAGATTTTTTTGGAAAAAAAAANAAAAAAAAAAAAAAAAAAAAAAAGCAGCAAGGAAGCTACTTAAGAAGAAAGTTCTGCGAGTAGCAAAGTCAGCTACCCAAAAATCAGAAGATGCCAGCTGCCTACATGACCTTGACTTGGTCCCCTGCGCAAAGTGCATTATGCAGTACCAGCACGTAGTGTTCCTCCATAGGATCTCTGTCTGGCTCAGTGCAGAATACAGATGAAAAAGGAGTAATAAGGGGATCTTAAACTTGCCACTTTCTAACGTTCAAAAGCTTCACCTTGGACCTTATATCCCAATTAATATTCCTGTAGGGTTCTGTGCAGTATGCATGGTGTGTGTAGAAACACCTGTATATAATTTGTACCAGGTTCTCACCCAAAAGAAAAGTAAAAGTGCTTTGAAAAGACAAAAAAATAAAATGATTAAGGATGAGATTTGATTTTATCTCCTTTTACAATTCATGTTAACTTTGTACTTAGGAGATCATGTTAAACAGTTAATATAGAAAACAGTAAATCAGCTTATCATAGCAAATGTAAAACAAATATGACCATGTTTGGATGTGACCGTGTGAACAGTCACATGGGGAGAAAATCCAGGCAGCTGCTTCCAAATAGCCATTAATCCTCCCAAAGGCGAACAGACAAGAGAATAGCTTAGGGCCTTTAAGAGCCAGACCCTGTGCGTTTCAGGAGAAGCAAGACTGAGGAAGCTGGGATGAAGTAGAAAGCTGAGAGGAGAGCTCATGTACAGTGGCACTGTTTGGTACTAATGCTGCCCTTTTTCCACCTCTTCTAAATATTTAGTTGTGGTTTGTTTGTTTGTTGTTGTTTTTGTGTTTTGTTTTTTTTTTTTAATTTTCCTTTTCATTTTCCCCCTCCTTCCAGAGTCTGAAGTAAATTGCAGAAAGCAATATGTGTATAACATCAGCAACATTAAAAATTTTAGATGTTTAGGAATCAGGGTTTTGGGGTTTTGGGCGGTAAAATTTCTTATCCTCCTGTGATTCTTGTGAAGGGAAAGAAAATCTGTAGAATGGGCTTAAAGATGGGAAATCTCTGCCATTTACTGACTTCAGCAATCCTGTTTCCTGGCCCTCTGATCCTTTTATGCTTCATGTTGCCTTTGTAGATGACAGACAGGGACCTGACATATTGGCTTTTCCAATAGGAAAAATAGGAAATATAGAAAAATGGAGTTCCCTGACTCCCATTAAGAAAACAGGGGAATTATAACACGTTGGTAGCAACATACATTGGATGAAAAAGTATGGTGGGAAGGTGAATGGAAGGTTTCCCATTGATTTGCTGTGATCAAGATTTACACCACTGTTTTTTAAAAATACATTCATTTCTGAATGCCCATACAATAAAAAGGCCAAAAGGTGACTGCATTTAATAGAAAAACACACAATAAAATAATTGTTAACTTTGAAAACCCTTCTAACATAAATAAGATGTGCTTAAAGGTACTATTTTAATTCAGATGAAGTGTTTATCAATTAAGAGCATTAACTGGGGACACGGTCATCCTAACTGGCATATGCATTCATCCATGGACATAGCCTGGAGGGGTGGTGATCAATTATTCAGCAAGGCGTTTTATGCCGCCTCCACCTTTCACAGCACATCATCTGTTAGGTTGTGATCAGCAGCAAATATATGAACAACAGCAAATGAGACGACAATGAATATTTCTTAGTTGAAGCCAAGTGAGATTTTAATTTCCTGAGCAAAAATTCTCCTCAGTCACGAGGTTATGGAAGAGGCTCCTTCTGTCCTCCAAAAAGAGCTGAGATGGTGGTTTCCCATTTTCTAAATATTCCATATACTTTAGCATTCAAACCTCTCAGAATTCTGTCTCTTCCTTCACATTTATTGCCACCTCTTACTCCCCCAGATCTTTGCTGTTGGTTCAGCAGTATATTGACAGAGAACAGTTCTCCCTGTGTGCTTTTCGAGTTTTGAAGCTACTTCAGGCTGCAGCCAGAAAGGTTGCTGTGGCTAAAGCTGATGGAGGTAAAGAGGTCACTGCCCCCCATGCTCACCAGTTTTTTCTCCATCCTCCCCAGCCACCTCCCACTCAGCTCCCTTGGGTCAGCCCAAACCAAACTATCCCACCAAAAACCTGTTCATCTTCTGTTGGATCAGGGAAGCTGATTCACCCTGAAGTTGCATAATCCCTCAATGTGATGCAAACAAGAGAACAGGGACACACGTGGGAGTGGGGACATGAAGACAGAAAGACTGCCATCTTTGGTGGCAGCCCACAGTTGTACCACATTAAGTGCAATGTGAACCACTCTTGGAAAAAAAACAGGTTGACCACAACCTCTCCACTGGGGAAAATACAGCATTATAAGCAACATAAGCTGCTTCCCAATTCTTTGAGCTTTTTTAGTTTGTTTTTTGCCGGCTTGCCCCACCCTCCTGAAGCTGGAGTCACAATTTATGCACTTCAGAAATGAGATACATGTAAAAATTCCTTCAAACTAAGTGTTTTGTATTTTTTACCCTTAAACTATTACTAACACATACATGAATGAATCCATGGAGGACTCTTTCCATACTGATTCTAACACTTTCTAAGTTATTTATACTTCGTGCCCTTGCCTTTTAGCATCAGGTAGGCTCTACGTATTTTTTTGTGTGTAGCAAATAGCGCTTTTTTTGCCTCATAACAGGAAAAACATATCAGAGGCCATTATAAAACAATTGAGATCATTAATCCTACTCTTCTCCTGTGGGAGCTGCTTGTTGTTTCTGTTGCTCCAGGGTGTCCATCTCTTAGAAGTGCATATCAGCTTTTTCCCTCCTGGTATTTTTTGTTGTCATAGGTAATATCAGGTATGGAGTAGGACACATGGGTGAAATTGCAGGATCTCTTCTTCTCTCTTGCTCTCTCCTAGGAGGCTAGGGACAAGAGCAACATGACCTGGGAGGCAGCATTTCAGCTGATTTTCCTGTAGATAATTATTGTACCTGCTTTGTCCAGGGTATTCACTTAGCATCTTGAAAAGGCCTGGCTGATTCTAAACCGAGGTCAATATTTTGAAAAATAATAAGTTTTCTACCGTGAAATGAAAAGGAACTGGTAGCTCTGTAAGAAGTATACTGCACAGTTCTTACTTTTGAGTTAATAACTGGATCTAAACCTAAACTCAAATAATCAAACCTGTCAGGCAACTAAACTATGTTGTGGGTAGAATTAAACACATAACTAAAAGAAGTAATTCACAAGAAAACAACTTGGTCATGAAGGTGCCCCAGTATGCCTAGTTTTCACCAGAAAACAATAATCTAATTTCAGCTATCACTTCAGTCAAATATATGTGATCATTGAAAGCTGGCAAAGGATGGACAGCTGCAGTAGTTCTATGTCCATCCACTACCAAATCACTTTTTGATGGTAATAAACAGCTCTGGGTTTGTGTGAGATGTGTGAATGTGTCTGCCATCACTTTACAAATTGTGTCTATGCATGTTTAGTAGGACAGGTTTTGGGAGAGAGAGAGCACACAAAAGCTAATTGCTTAGAAGTAGCTGCTCAATCATTGATGGATGGGGATCTGACACGATCTTGATCAAAGCTTCTGAAGTGGGACGGGCCAGAGAATGGAGCATCTCGGATGCAGAAAGGTTGGAGTGCAGAGTAACTGAGAAGACTGGACAGCCCTGCTGGAAAACCCTGGTGTTTGGCAGTGAGCCCAGAAAGTAAGGCTTGCCATGAAAAGGAAACAAAGTACCCACAAATGGGGTTGTCCTTCATTTTGTCCCCCTGTTAGCTTGGGTTACCTTTCAAGGGTACCTGGGAACAGAGGAGATCTCATTTATCCATCGTCTCCTACCGTCACTGCTCTCACAATACTCCAATCAGGGTAGCTGGAAGCTCTTCTTTTGAGGAGTGGAAGTGCCTCCTACAGAAGGGAGGCTTGGGGCTGTGCCACCAAATTCCTGCTGCGCTCAGGAACTGCATCCCTGCTCTCACACCAACTGCAGATAAATTCATTCTCCTACAGACAAGACATCCCCCAGCACTGGACCATATATTAGTATTCTTAGACTTTCTATAGGCTCTGGTCTAAGTCCTTTTGATGCCTCTCCTTAAACACGAATGAGGCAATGCCACTGTATTCCTTATCCTTGGTCATTTTGCCAGTGAAGGACTACAGCCCAGCAGTGCCTCAGAAGGTCTCTTCCTGGATCCACATTGGATCACAACCAATTGGATCACAACTGAAGACAAATGATGTTTTTATGGCCTTTGATGATTGACAGTGCCACTGCTGGCTACTACAGCAGTGGAATCTAAGGCCATGTTCAAGGTAAAGGCTCGGACATGAGAGATCAAGCTGCAGTATCTGCAGGAAAAGGAAGGATCAGGCTGAGAACGATGAATCACCTTTTCTCCTGGACAAAAATTATAAGTAGGCAAAGAACTGACCAAGAAAAGACTTGAGGATAGATATGGGATGTCCAGTAAAACCCTACTGAGAAAATTGAGAAAAGAAGATATGTGATCTGTTGTAAGACCCATTATCAAACATTTCCTCCTTTTGGGAACACTTCTTTTGGAGTGACTTTATACCTCATTGATATTTTGTAGGCTGCAATACTGTGTTCTGTTTTGGACCTCTCACTACAAAAAAAGACATTGAGTTGCTGGAAGATGTACAAAAAAGAGCAACGAAGTTGGTGGAAAATCTAGAGAATAAGTCTTATGAGGAGTGGCTGAGAGAACTGGGGTTGTTTAGCCTGGAGAAAAGGAGTCTGAGGGCGGACCTTCTAGCTCTCTACAACTACTGGAAAGGAGATTGTGGAGAACTGGAGGCTGGTGATAGGACAAGAGGAAATGGCCTCAAGTTGCACCAAGGGACATTAGGAAAATTTTCTTCATTTCTTCATTGATGGGTATTAGGAAAAGTTTCTTCACTGAAAGGGTTGTCAAGCATTGAAGCAGGCTGTCCAGGGAAGTGGTTGAATCATCATCCCTGGAGGTGTGTAAAAGAAGTATAGACATGATGCTGAGGAACATGGCTTAGTGGTGGATTTGGCAGTGTTAGGTTAAGTTTTTGATTCGATGATCTTAAAGGTCTTTTCCAAGCCAAATTATCTTATGATTTTACAAATGCTTTAATCAGATACAAAGCATTCAAATGTCAGGTTTAGTGCTTTGCCAGACCTACAGCCCTTCAGCCCACGGTACTATCATATCTGCTAGTACAGAGCAGGACCCAGCCAGGGGTGGCGGGTGGACCCACAGCTCTATTTCACTGCTCTACAAAGCACTGTTGAGTTTTCTTTCCTGTATCTTCCGCAATAAACTGTATGTGAAAGGGGGTTATTAAATAAATAAAAGCTGGTGATGAACAGCCTCCTCTTAAGCAGGAAACTGTGTGTCATCGAGCTTCTCACTTATGTCAGGGAGGAGAGGAGTGAAGGAGAGGTGATAATGACAGGGACTGCCTCCAGGGAGGGAGGTGGAGACAGCCCTGGAGGGGGCGGAGAGCTCCGGTTGTGGCAGGGGAAGAAAAGGAACACGGTACAGTCAAATGGATGTGGCGGAAAGAGACAGAGGTCAAGCAAAAGAAGGATTTATTGTAAGTGAAGCAAAGCAGAACCACCGAAACCTTCACAGCTATAAAAACGAAGAAAGGAGGAAAAGTATGAAAACGTTCTCATCAAAATTCCTGAAACAGGCACATGCTAGCATACTTAGAGGGGGAAATAACAGCGAGGCTTCGATCTTGTCTGTCTGCTTCTCTAATCTAGCCAGCAGAGTGCCCACGTTCCCCTGCAACGTGACTATCATTATAAGCTGTGATCCATCAAAGCGGGACCTGGAAATTTTCATTTTAGTGCCCTGCAAACACAGGAAGAAGGTTGCAAAATTGTTAAAGCATTAACTCTTCTCATCTAATGACACTGTTATTTAGCACCATGATTCTATACAAAATGAGACTGGCTGGGTTTCCAGTGAGTAGGGCTTGATAGTATCACACAATTAGATAAGAAATGTAATGAACATGACCAACGCCTTACCCTGGTTTACTGTCTCTTGGTGTCTAATGGAAATTGCTTGCTGTTGCCTCCTCTTTAAATGATGATCCCACACAAGGTTCTCTTTCCAATTAACAAGAAGTCTTGAAGCGTAAGAATACATTTAAAAAGACCCTTTTTCAATTCTGTCACATGCTTTTGCTCAAGAGTGTTTCTTATTCTTTCCCCCTCATGCTGATAAACTCCATGGTGACAGACCAAAGTGGCTGAACTCAAGCAAGCCCTGAAAATTTGTATTTCAGCTTTGGCATTTACTACACGGGCAACGGATGTCTCCCCCTACCACCTCATCAGAGCACCAGCCTCCTGCTGTAAAGGAGCATAAACCCAGTCAAAGACAGGATTGCCTTCAATCTAAGAACACTGAAGTATTGTATAAATGTGGTATTTGACCTTGTTAGCCATGGGAGGTTACTGATACTTGGAGAAGCATCACAGCTAGAGGCATAATGGAGCTTGTTGGGAGCTGGGGGAAATACAGTCTATGTCCCCACCCCAGGCTTCAACATAGCCTTGAAAGGCAGAGGAGAGTTATTAGCTTTGAAGATCTTATAACTTGCCTCCAAGGAAAAAAAGAGTCTTGTTTTGCTAGACAAGGGCTTTGAAGATAAAAAACCTCAAAACACAACCCCCAAACCAAGCAGCCTCCCCCCCCACCAAACCAACAACAAAAAAAACAACCTACCCCACGCAGCTTTACAAGATTTCTTCCTGAAATATTAAAGTGCCCGTGAACCAAACATTTCCAGACAGACCATTTTCTGGGAAAGAGATAAAGGATCTACTGAAAACTTAGATCAGCCAAGAAAAAATGGCCAGGTGTGTGAAACCAGATTTAGGGTTTTTCTCTGGGAAACTTTTATTAAAATATTCTGCCTCAGAGATGTGCTAGTTACTGATCTTCTTGCCACTGTCCCCATAGGACAAAGACACATAAGCCTTGAGCATGGGTCAGTTTGGCTGGAGAAGTCGCTGTGATGAGCAGAGGGCAGAAGCCTGTGCCATCATGGAAGAACCGTGGGGAGAATCAAGGGCTGAGCAGAAGGTGCTCGCAGAGGTCATCAGAGGTAACTGATTAGCTCAGGAACTGCCAGGAAAGGAAGAGCTATTCTTATACCCATTCAATATTCAGCAGTATCAGATGAAAAGCCAAGACAGCTGGTGTCCTATGTGATGCTTGTTATTCACAAGTTTTACAAGCGTATTTTCCATTCCACCATCCAAGGTTTTAAAGAGAGTATTGAACAGTATTGCATTTGTCACAGATCTCTGGAGAACCCCACTCAGTACATATCATCAGTTTGTCTATGAACTAGTGAGAGCAGTTTTCCAGCCAAATTTTCACTCAGGTTACAGTAGTAGCATTTAGGCTATGTTGTTACTATGTCACAATATCACAAATCTTAATGAAGTCAAGATAAACGATATCTACTACCTCTTTTTCACATGTAAAGTCTGTACCCTTGTACAGAAAGGCATCAGATTGATTACAGTCCATATTGATTTTTACATCTCACCCCTTTGCTTGATAATATTGTTCCAGGATGGAACCAACAATTTAACCATGGGTTCCTCAGCTCCCATTTTTCAAAAACAGAATCTGCACCTATACTTGTAAATGCAAATTCTCAAAAACAGCTCCTAAAATTGTGTAGGGTCTCTGGGTACTCTGGTAGGCCCAGCCATTTTAACAACATTTAACTAACTTCAGAATTGCTGATACCTTTCTTTCCCAGCTGCAGCTTGTGCTCAGGTAGATGGTTGCTAGCATGAGCATTGACTTTATTAGCAAGAGCTGATGCCATGGGGGCTGAGACCCCTCTGGCTTTTCAGCTGCTGCCCCGAGGACTCCTCCCTGTTGAAGGGTGGACCAATTTACTCCCTAATTTTACCCCTTCTATGAACATAGTCCTCTTTTCTTGTTATTCATACAACAGTCATTACAGTTTCTCATTTGATTTGGCTGATCTTCTGATTTTGCCTCTGTATCCTGGTGCTAATTACACTTAAACTGACTCCGTGTCCCCTTTTCTTCTGCTTTAATATTCTTGAGAGGCCATGTGTAGTTAAGTTGGGCTCTTATTTCACTCATTTTATTCCACTTTGGGGTAGTTTGCAATGTGCTAGCATTGTGATAGCATCACAGCTACCTCAAGGAATTGCCTTTTTGCTTTTGACTGCTTCCCATGAGCTCCAAGTTCCCATCTCTTTCTCCTTCAGTTCTGTTGCAATGCTATTTGAAACTCAGTAGGATCAATAGTACTTTTACTAAGTGAAACTTCATGTGCTGCCTTTCGATGAGAAAAATAGGTTGGGAAACCAGTAAGGGAGAATAATCAGCTGTGTGGGATTTCTCCTCAGCAAGGTGGCTGGTTTGCTTCATATGACTTTTCTGTTTCTTAGCGATCTATTTATGCCACATAAATGATGACAGCAGCCTACTGAGGCTCCTCTGAGGCTTTCAGTTCACCCCCTTTGATTCTTTTGAGTTGAAATGCCGTTTCCCTAAACCAGTATGCAGATGTAGTGGTAATGGTAAGAAATATGCACATCAGGGAACAACCTGAGTATGAAACTATAGAAATATTAATAAAAATATGGAATAACTGTCTGCTGGTTTGTTTATTCTTATTAAATGGGACACTTGGCTAATTTTTATTTCTAAATGAATTAACTTATATTAAATGAACTGAATAAGCTTAAGCTTTGAAACCATATTATTACAGAGATCCCCCATGGTACTATTTTCTATTTTAGAAACAAATATATGATTCTAAAGTGAGTTTTTTCTGCCAAACACCAGCTAGTTTTCCACAGTGAGCTCTTAAACCCTTGAAAAGGAGAGGGGAAAGAAGCGAAAAAACCCAACCAAACAAGAACAGCTAATAAACCTTTTAAGATAGCAACAGCAAAAAATACTGCCTATCATAATACCATGGCACAAAATACATCTTTTAAAACCAGTTATCAATGAATAATGCACTTATCAGTCAGACTGGAGGCGTGTATTAAGCTCGTACTCCAGTATTCTTCAGAATATGTCTAGACATTTGATAGTTTGTTGGCCTCTCTCATCGGCTGAAGCCTAAGTATGATACATCTGTCATCAAACATGGCAGCAAACATTAGCCTGTGTGATTCATTGCTCTTTTTGCTATAATTCAGTTAATGATGACCATATATATTTTAATCATCTCAGTGAATTCAATTTAACTCACTCATATTATGTCAAGGAACTGTAACAATTATATTGGAAAGAGAAAAACAGAGATTGCTGAGGAAAGTTTCCGGGCAGCAAATTTTCGAATTCATTTCTTGATCCTTATTCATTATTAATACTAGTAATTTTAGAACAAAACATAGGATGAACTTTTATTATTAGTTGCTCACTTCAGCTTGCTCGGGTTGTCTCCATTGTTAAGCATTTTATATTTTTCTGGTTTATTAAAAATTCAAAAAATAGATGGGCTAAGTAGGACAGAAGAAAACCGAATCCCTTGCATTATTAGCAGTTTACTGAAGGAAAAAAACCCTGAATGATTAAAGTCTCCTTCAGTTGTAAATCTATGCCTTTACTTAGGTATTAAATTTAGTCAATGATAATAGAAGTGGAAAATCAATTGGACAGAATAACTAAATGAATGGAATAGCTGGAAAGCAATGTTGTTTTTTTTAAAAAGCATCTTGCAGGTAAAGTACAGTTACAATGAGACACCCTGAAGCTGGTCTGCAGAATGGATATCAACACGTGAAAAAAAACACAGAACAGAAATCTTTCTGTCTGACGGAGTCAGAAATAAAGGGGGGAAACCTTCATCGCAGGCAGAACAAAACCCAAGTAAGTTAAGTTCTGAATGAGGAAAACCCCCTCAGCATAAATCATAGCAATGATGAAGTGAATAGTGATAGGAGGACTCTGTCATCTACACAGTTGGAAAAACTAGAAAAAGCTCTGAACAGTAACAATCCCATGGGGGAAGAAGGGAGAGGAGAGGAGAGCAGGCAAGTGAGTTTAAGAGATATGGGTTTTCAGAAGCAACGTTAGGTCTTAAAAGTTGTTTAATGGCTAAAGAGCTCTTGAACAATAACCAGGGACACAAAGGAGATACTGGGAAGTAATTTGTGGTTTTATTTTTTCAAAGAAAGCTGAGCTGCATCCACATTTGCCATACTGCTGTGAAGTGCAGGACCTGAGAAAATCAGGTGACTCCAGAGTTGAATGTGCAGAAAAAAGAGCTTTCACTGCAATATGCAAAATCACTCATTTCCTATAAAAGTCTTCTTTAAATAGAGGGGAATTAATGTGTTGGGTTTTAGGTGACCTTTTTTGCTCCCTTTTGCCCCTTTTCCTGATGCTGGTCTCTGCACTACCAATGTCCTCAGTTTCACCTGCATATTTTCTTTTTTCCCACTTCTGAACCTCCTCCCAAGCATAATATATTCTCTTATTTTACACAAATCCACTGTGCTGACTGCATTCAAGCCTCTCGTGTCAGAATCTATTTAAATATCACATGGATATAGAAAATAGGTTATGATAAATAGTTCTACTGACAGACAGATGTCATGAAGAAGTAGTGAGTTTCATTTGCACTAATACAATCTATGCAGTGTTCATGTAACACTTCTCAAATATCCCATGATTGGAATAAAATCTTTGCAGTTAGAATTTACACCTATAAGTTAGAATTTACTGTCTATGTAAGAATTTACTTACTATGTCTTAGAATTTACTATGGCAGTTAGAATTTACTGCCATATAAGTTTAATTCTCATAAATTCTGATCAAAAATACTGCTAAGAGGGGAATCTGTAGCACGAAATCTGAAAACATTTAGCATAATTCATATACAGTCATTTTGGATGGCCATTTGACTTGCCCATTTCTCTGCCCTGCTTGCCTCCATCCTTCTTCCTCCAGCTCGCAGCCTCTAGAAACAATGAAGCTGCATCCAGAGAACGCTGTTATAAGAATTACTGACTGTCCTGTCCTCAAAGAAACAGAGTAATCTGTGTGCAGAGCTCCTACCACATTCAGACCAAGGGAGCTCAGTACCTTCCCATCCCTCAGTTTGCCATTCCAAAGGTTTAAACAATGATTGCACTCATACGAAATCCTAAGGCAGACCACCCCCCCAGTTTTGCAATAAGCTGGCAGGAGTAATAACAACATATATAAAATAATAGCAACTATATAAAAAATAATAATACTATATAAAAATAGTTTACAATAAATAGTTCTGCTAACAGGTATCATTCTTCCCCAGGAGAAGCCAGTTAAAGCATGAAGATAACTCAACATGAAGACGGAGTGAGTCCCATTTTATCATTCTTCCATGCAGTGTAAATGAGATCATACTCTTTAATATGCTCTTTAATAAGAGTACAATTGCTTGTACTCTTCAATATTTAGTGGGCATACAGCATGTGTGCAATATAGTATAAAATCCACCAGCCTAGCACAAATAACACAAGAAGAAAAAGAAAGGTAAAAGTTTTGCAAGGGCTACTTTGTCCTGAACTCAAGCACTCCATCCTGGGCTTGACCTAAATTATGCAGCAAATGGAGAGGATTCTGGACATTCTCCAGCAGCTTCAGTTAAATTAAATATGAACATGAATAATGTCCTGGGGCCCTGCATTCTCTTGGATGCCACAGGCATGGGACTCACAGAGAATCCACCCTTGCTGCAGAACTGTGTTCCAGATTTTAATTAACTGAGTTTCCTCTGTTAAGCTTTTCCTGTGAAAGCCTCCCACGGTAGAAAGTCTCCTTAAAAACGTTATGCTGCAGCAGATGAAAATAAATCTAGCTGTTGAATTTTCCAAAACTTTCTTCGAAAGAAGGTAATTTCAAGGACTACAATCACTCATTCCAGATACATGGTTCATGAACTCAAAACCATCACATCCAAGTACTGCATGTTCTCATCTCTCCGAACTGCCATATGCTACTAAGTCATTTCATTTTATATGCATCCTTGTGGCTCCAGGCTTCATGGGCAGATGGCTCTTTGCCACCTAATCAAATTCACACATCAAGGGCATCCCAAGTGAGGTCCTTTGTAGAACTGTATACTCCTTTAGTTCCTCTTCTTTTCCTTGAACATTTGAACATAAGTACAAACTTGTACTACCAAAAGGTTCGTGATTTTCAGACATAAGACTTTCATTCTTCAATTAATCACAAGATAGTACAAGCAGTTCTATCGCATTCACTCTAAAAATACAAATCAATGCCTTGGAACTTCATAGCACACCCACACAGTCCTTAATATGCCTTTTACTTCTATTTTGGGTTTCTCCTTCTTCCACAGCCACATCTGTTCATTGAACAGAACGTGTCTACAGCCTCTGCCACCACACAGGCAGTTACTTTGCTCTTGCAACCAAGTAACAGTTTTTGCTGTATTGCACCAAATTTGATGCAGTATCTAAATTTGGATGCCTTCTAATTTTCTTTAACTGCTTATTGATAAAAATGAGTTTTCGTGGATCAGTTCATCTTTAACATAGGGTTCGGGCTGTTGCCTTTGATGGACTTGCTGTCTCCGACTTTTAATTGATTCTCTGGAACATTCTATTAATCAGACAGGAAAGTTCTCATATTAGTAACTGTGGTATTTCTTCAAGCCACCATGACCTACATTGGCTCACTGGGTTGGTTAGATTTTTCACACATGCTTTTATCACATTTTACTGCCACATTTTCTGTAAGTTTTACTTGCTGTGCTACCTATAACATCCATTTATTACTTGTATAAGCACACATCTCCTCTGTCTGAAGGCACAGCAGGGTTGGGGTTAGCCTGGCATGGATGAAGTGTTACTTCACAAACATGTACTAGTCTTCAATTTAAAAAATACTGCTTTCTTTTACATACAGAATCTCCTCAGTTTATTCCTTTTAGGATACTTTTTACAGTCAGCAGGATAGACACAAGAAGCAAGGTCATCTATGTTTAGAGTGACTAAACTCTTCACTTTACACCTCTTTCTCTCCAAAGAAGTAATTTTTAATATTGCCATCAACAGCTACAGAAAAAAACCCTCACCCTGTTAAGATCTGTAAGATAAACAAAGCTCTTTAGTAGGAACATTTTAAGGACATCTAAAACCAGTTTTGTAATCTAAACTAAAAAGAAACAGTCAGCTATCCAATACCAGTTATTTTAAGTTAACACATCTAGAAGAGTGTTATTTGAAATATTTTTATAGATGTGCAATGGTGCAATTATGGTATATATTACCATACACTGCAGATGCCATACAGAACAGAAAGTGGAAACACAGAGGTCTCTATACTAGTTACTTCTAAATGTTCACAGTAGATCTTAATAAAACTCATTTTTAAATATCACGTTTTACATCTAGCTTTTCTAAGCAGCTCGGTATTTCTGTGCCTCAGAAGACTACATCTAAACCAGTGCGCACAGCTCACCTTCCCGTGCTACAATATCACCTCCGCAGATTAAAAAGGGGCTATCCCAGAGAGCAGGGTGACCCAGAAGCCAAAGACAAAGTGTTTATAATTTGTTCCAGACATCACCTATTTAGCTACACAGAGTTCTTTATATTTACAGCCCTTCCTATTGCTCTGCTGAGAGTAGTAACCTGAATATGCCAAAAACATAGTGGGAACCTGCTAAACATGGACTAAATTTACTCAAGCGTCTCAGAGCAGCAAGTGCTGCACAGGCACAGGACAAGTAATACCATTTATAATCAGTTAAGCTAATCATCCTTATCCCTCTCTCATAGCCCCTTCTTCCCCAAGGACAGACAAAAGTAATTTTCTTTTGAGACACTACTCAGCCATTTCAATAGACAAGAGGTCCCACTACCCAGAAATCATTATTTTGACCATTTCCAAGCTGTTTTGAAAATACAAAAGACAAAATCTAATAAGTGGGTGTTTGCAGAAAAACAAGGTGTTTAAAACATTGTTTTAAAAAAATAAAAATCTGCCAGCCACTTAATGTCACTTTCTCTATAATCACAGCCACGTTATATGTGCTCTAAAACTAGCATTCAGCTTGCTTGCCTAAGATAGGTCTTCGAAGTACTAAAAAAAACCCACCCCAAAGCAACACAAAAGTCCCCACCCACAACCCCCTGTGGTTTCTCTGACAGTAACAGGAAGGTGTTCTCCAAGGCAGTTTTTACTCTTTTCTCTGTTGGTAACGTGGCGACACAGCCCCATCTGCCTGGCCCAGGGCCACCCAGCCAACAAAGCTGTTTTCTGCTCCCTGAGCTGGTGCTTTAAGACACCAGACTCTGACAAAAGCAGGTCTCTGCTGCTCAGGTTTTGAAAGATAATTGCACTCTATTGGCCTAATATTTAATGCTCTCGCTAGCTTCTCAGCACTGATTGGACTCAGATGCAGACCTGAAGCCATGCATCTCCAAGAGCAGGAGAGGCTGGGCAGGAACAGAGACAAACCCCTTGGCCTTCAAAGATATCAGAAAGGGATTTAGTTGACAAATTTTGGCCTACGGTCTGGCACTGCAGCAAGAATTTTGGATTTAGGCAAGCAGAACATGTACTCATACTATCTAACTTAATGGCTACCCAATGCTAGTGTTCTGAATTCCTCTTCTAGAGATGCTTCATTATCTTGCCAACAAAGAATAGAAACAAAATGATTCAGGAGACCAAAGTGCAAAAATCCTACTCCTCCGAAGTCCTTCCAGGTCCCGTTTTAGGCATTGGGTGCTTTCTTCATTACCCTGAATCTAAGCCAAAACCTATAAGCACTGCTAATCAATAGAAGGTCAAACAGAGTTTAGAAAACCATTAAAGGAAGATGATTTAAGGTAAGGAATTCTAGATGCCAATTCTGCACAGAAGCAGGCTCATTTTTATCAATTTCTTTCCCAATGTCATCTGCCTCAAGTGACTTTATGCTTGGAACAAAAGAGCATGGAGGAACACCACCCGGTCAGTTGTAATAGCCTGGACCGAGCTACTGCTTCATGCTGACAAAAGCAAATCCTCTGGGGAGAGCAGTGATGCAGAAGCAGCAGAGTATAGAAAGATATATCAACGTGCTTCAGCTATGGAAACTCTTAAAAAGTACTGTATTAGGTCAGACCAAAGGTCAGTTTTGTTTTTATTCTTTCTGACAAGATACCAGCAGCAAATAGGAAACAGTAAGTTGTATAGGAATAAAACATTCCTAGACTGTTAATTTCCCCATATATTTTACAGCTAAAGGCGTTCAGTAATTTAGGATATATCTGGATGGAGGCTGCATTTAAGCTATCATTTTAAAATAACTATCACGTTCCACCTATGTCTAAACCTTTTGACCCTAAGACCCCGAAAAAAATCTCATAGTAGTTCCACTACTACATTACACAGAGTAATGAAGTAAGTTTGAAACTTACTGCCTGATCATAGAACAGTTAGAGTTGGAGGGGACCTTAATGATCACCGAGTTCCAACCCCCCTGCCATTGGCAGGGACACCTCCCACTAGACCAGTTGCTCAAAGCCCCATCCAGCCTGGCCTTGAACACCTCCAGGGATGGGGCATCCACAACTTCCCTGGGCAGCCTGTTCCAGTGCCTCACCAGCCCCACAGGAAAAAATTTCTTTCTAATACCTAATCTAAATTTCCCCTCTTCCAATTTAAAACCATTCGCTCCTGTCCTATCATTACACTTCCTGACAAAGAGTCTCGGCCCATCTTTCCTGTAGGTCCTCTTAAGTGATCACTTCATTTAAATCTTAATTCTTACAAGCTGTCAAGCATTCCCAAATCAAAGTAAACCAATTTGACGTTGTCCCTGTCACATTTTAGTTTTCTATCTTTTTTGTAAAACAGCATTGAATACAGTATTAGAGAAGATGACAAACCCTGATTTTAAGTAGTGGCGTAATATTTTCATTTGGTTTGCTCTCCCCCCCCCCCCCCCCTTTTTTTTTTTCTTACTGCTATTGAGCCTTAGCCTACCATTTGCAGAGAAGCAGGCTGGCAGCAAAATTTTCCTTAGCAGAGTTTAGAACTTCCCAGTCTTCATTGTTACACACATGAGGTACTGGGACTTGCATTGATTAATACTAAGCTACACCTGGCACTTCAGCACTTGGCTATTCAGTATCAAGAGATATTTCTGAAATTCAGTAAAGGAAGTTTCACATTTAACTGGCCTGAATATATAGTGCTTTCAGCAGGAAGTCACAAAGAATGTTCTTAAGATTTACTTTGTGTTACATGGTCCAAGACCTTCCTATGTTTAACACCCACTATTTCTCCCCAGTCTGAGGCTTGAGTAGTTCGTACAGAAAAATCTTTCACTTTATTACCTTATTCTTGTTTCAGAATTCTTGTGAAAGTAGCAACAGAAGACCCCAGAGTGACCTTCTAAATATGACTGCTTTGTATTAACTTAGAGGGTGTGGGGGCGTATGTGTGCCTCTTCTTTGCACCCAGTTATATATTTGAATGTAAATTGGTATTAAGGATATGCAAGAGTATATTTGGATTTACATTTCTTATATTTGGAAGAAAGCCAAGTTCTGATGATCTACTGCAAGAGCTGAAAATAGAAATGGTGGCCAGCTGGTCTCTTCTTCCAAGTGAGAACATGTTTTATATTGTGCCTCCTAAAAATGAAAAGTTTGACTACACAAAGTGGCCAATATAAAAGGGTTACCATCATCACCATATGCCTGTGATTTTGGGAGTAATTACTGCTGCAGGGCTTTGTACTGTTTTCTTAGGGTGTTTACAAAGCTATTTTAGTAGAACATGACTGGAACCTACAGAGATTTAAGGATGGGGACTCTATTTAAAATATCTGAAGAGCTTTAGATGCAAAATAGGTGCCAACACACTTTGCTTGGAGACATGACGGTTCCAAGGATACATGAAGGGTGATTTTTAAGCACGTAGGAAACTCAGCCCTCTGGATTTGCTAGCAGGTTCAGATGCCTGAGAAGATAGGACTGTGATCCACATTAGGTATAAGTATGTTTAAAAGCCTGTGCACAACCATAATTACCACGTTACACACACAAACTGCAGTTCAGAGAAACAGCACAGTGTAAGCCCTTGTCACAGCAAGAGACTTTCAAAATCAGATCAGAGCATATTAAATATATATTTACATTCCCATTTTAAAAACATATGGCAAAATTCTCAATTTTAATGCAAGAGCAACAAAATTATCACTCTTTAAAAAGACGTTAAATATGAAGTTTTCAAGACTGAAGTAACCACATCAATTTTAACTTGCCTCTCCTATGAAACCTATATAATATATAGGTTATATGATACTCTAAAGGGTACAGCAAGTTACAGTACGTAAGGCAGAAGATCAACATCTTAATATCCTTTTGGAAAGCACACAGACATATTGCTTGGTTCAAAATGATTTCACAAACAAAGCTTATGTCCCAGTAATTTATTACTGCATGAAGAATTAAAAAACCAGTACAATAATACTTAAGGCTGAAATTCAACCCTATGCAGAGGAGCTAGTGCAACACTGATACTACTAAAGTACTACTAAAGACTGCTTCCAACAGGAAATAAACAGACCATTATATAAAGCATCAGTGATCCTAAAAGGAACTCCTCTTTGAAAAAAAAAACAAAAAAACCCAAAACAAAACAACAACAAAAAAAACCCAAACAAAAACCTAATTGCAAGAAGCATTTTCCCAGATATTTTTCTGCATTTAAGTGTAGAAACACATGTTTATCATAAAACGCTGCCTTGGAGGGTGAAGTTTTGAGAGAAAAGTATCAAAAAGAGACAGGTTTTAGGGGCAGGGTAGAATTACAACACAATTTTCAATAGAAGTCTTCAACACCAAGACAAACCTGTATTACAGATAAATTTGTAGCACTTTACAAAATGTACACTATATATTACATATGTATATAAACCACTATTATTTCAATCACTAAGTTCTTCCTCATCACTGAAATAAGCACTTTTCTTAATCCGTGGACGTTTTGAATCATCTGAAATTGAAGATTCCCCTGCAGTCTGTGTCCATCGTTGTTGCTCTTCCTCAATTTTGGCTTGCTACAGTGAAAGAAGGAAAAGCATTAACTAGGATTAAGAAAAATTACAATGTATTACATACAATAATGCTAATGATTAATATGCATTGAATTATTTCACAAATTCAAGAATTCAGAGTATTTCTCTCCATCTCCCCATAAACTGCGCAACGAATGCACTAGAAAACATTTCTCACAGGCACATGTCAGTTGTCAGCACTAATGCAGGCCACCTGGAGTACCCTCTGTTCAAAGAGAGGCACTTTGCAGACAGCAAGCTTACAAAACCGTAGAGCAGCTGAGATCTGAAGCAAAGAATGAATTACATTTTAAATTGATGTTATTGAATCAGCTTTGTTCCACTAACAAGTCTGCCTGCTGTCTTTTGCAGTCATTTATTCAGGGACTGACTGTCTTAAGAGACATAAAGGTTACTCAACTAAAGGTTTAAATAAATGCTTCCTATTTTTACTGGGAAACATCTTATCCCAGTTCAAATCTTTGGGTTGTGAGAGAAATAGGAATGTTCCCTGGTTTGTTCAGATTTGTACGTTTTACTTTGTAAACTTGTAGGCTTTCTGAATGCATGTGTATGTATAACTCTGTGCACTTTCATTGTTATTTTGGAGTACATCATGTAAAAGTTTTGCATTCATTACAGTCATATTCAGGACAAAGTTACTGTAGAAACTTTGAGCGATTTTTTGGGGGGATAGGAGCATACAGGGGACAATTGAGGACTAGGGAACCATAGAATTTGAACACCAGTTCAGCCTTGCTCTATGTAATGAAGCAAAAGGCTGTAAAAGAGCATTAAAGAAGACAGTAATAAAGCTCTCGGACTATCTACATAACAAAAATCTGCATTAAATATGTTTCGAGAGAGAAGTTCTATTAGAGACTGTGATGGACTCCATTAGGCAAAGAGAGCACTCCAGAAACAGATGTTGTTCAAGGAGACTGTCGTGAGGGCAGAGGATGTACCTGATCATCGATACATGACTACATGCTTTTCTGGCTCCTCTGTTAACAAATTTAAGAGATTTGTGGACCAAAAACCTAATGGAGCATCGCAGCAGAGATGACAGCAATCCAAGCAACAAAAGAGCTTGAAGGAAAGAATTGCAATGCAAAACCACAGCAACAGTGGAACAGTTTAAAAAAAAAAAAACAAACCAAAACACAAAAATCAAAAAATTGAACATGTCTGCAATATGAAGAAAACAACTATAGTAACCAACTACAATCAGGCAAGGCAGCCCTGGGTGCTACAGAATGGACAGATCTACTAGTTTATCTTAGAGTTTTTGAAAAGCAGCTGAAAAAAAGGAAGCAGAGTTGCATTTAAATAATACTAAACAATCACAGAATGATTTGGGGTTGGAAAGGACCTCTAGAGATAATGTAGTCCAACCTCCCTGCCAAAGTAGGTCCACCTAGAGGTTGCACAGGAACATGTCCAGGCAGGTTTTCAGAGTCTCCAGAGAGGGAGACTCCACCTTCTCTGAGCAGCCTGTTCCATAGCTCTGCCACCCTAAAAGTGAAGAAGATCCTCCTCATGTTTAGATGGAACTACACACAGTGCTTCGATTTTATACCTGAAAAGCTATGGCTTGGCTGAGGCTATCTAGAGCAGGGTCTTCTCCTTCCTCTTCACTTTCTTCTTCCTCCTCACTTCACATTGCAGAGAGAGAAAAATACAAAGATCTTTATTTTAAGTGTTCAGTACAAAAAACTTGCCTAAAAGAAGTATGAACATGTACATAAATATACATACATTTCTTCTGGCTCAACTATTTTCTTTCTCTTCTTCTTTTCTTTTTTCTTTGGTGGCTCCCGCTCTCCTAGCATATTTTTAGGGCAAGCATAACTTAAGTGTCCTGCTTCCTTGGAGAAAAAGAAATATTGCTTAACAGAAACCGTTACAAACAACTATATGTTGAAACATATCATGAGGGAAGTTAATGCAAGACAGTTTACAGGGGGAAAAAATGGAAGCAATTAGTAAGATAAATGGAATGCTGAATTAGCACACAGAAGACAAACTATTCTCTTTACGCTTGCCATGGAAACGAAGAGATTGGTGGTGACATGCATGTTTAGCTGCAAACTGAGAACAAGCTAAGAGCAAAGTAGATTTTCTTTGGCTGCTGCAACAGCTGAATACACTACAGCGCAGTTTATGTTCAAGACAAGATATACACCTCAGCATTAACAGTGTAATAAATAGGAGTTAATATTTTTGCTCAAAGTCGTTATGAATATAAATCAAGTTTGTGTTTGACGTTAAGTACTAAATCATAATCTCCTATGTTATTATATCATGAAAAAGTGAGGAATTGCCTGAAATTTAAAACATACTTGTTCTGTGTAAAACAGGTTGTTTCCAATATTTATTTAATGGCCAACTATTTCATCATCTTCCAAAGATATTGCAAAAGCAGGTGTTTTGAAGCAAAGATTAGGAAGCTTTCCTTCTTATACAGCTTTGTACTGATACTCGGCTTTGTCTGCTCATCAGCTTGTTAAGCAGCAATTATAAGTACATATTTTCCCCTAACCTCTAAATCCCAAATAAAAGACAAAAGGGGGATTATTATTCTTGAAAATTGTACAAATGCTATGCAAGTTGATAGTATTAATAGAAAAAAAAATTAACACCATGGGGAGGATTAAGAACAGCAAAACTAAAAAAACCAAGCTGGAATACAGTAGTTCCTTTTTGGTTTTACTCACCCCACATTCATAACACTTTGACTTGTCAAAGTAGTTACGCCTGCGAATGAATTCTGCTGCTCTTCCATTATCAATGGCAATACTTGCTTTTATTACTCTTCCGAACAGCTACAGCAAATTGGAAAAAAAAGTAAATATTTTGGGGCTGTAAACCAAACCCTCCTACCATAACGACTTTACACAATTTACCTGTTTGTTATTAAGTGCCCGAGAACAGTTTTGTGCAGATTCTTTATCCAAAAATAAAATAAAGGCAACTCCTTTGCTCTTCCTGGTGTCTTTGTCTTTCATAATAGTAACTCTGAAAACAGAACCACATTATACATACACTTAAACTACTTCAGACCTTTTTTCCTTAAAAATCTCAGTGGGATCTTACCTTTGTTATACAGCAAAAAGGAAATAAAGTGTACTTAAAAACAGAAAGGGTCATTAAACAGAAATTCAAAGGAGCAGCTAACCAGGCCACATGCTTCCAGGTAGACTGGAGATGATTTTCAAATGATATGGGGTCTTTCTGGTTTCAGTATCATTCATTGTTCAAGTCATCCAAGGGAAGAACAGAGAAAATAGTCTTCAGTTTTGCAGACAACGTAACTGGAGGAACTGCACATACTGCAGGTGAAATTAAAATTCAGGAGTAATCTTGACAATTGCTATCACTGCTGAAAAACACTGTGTATTGAACTGCATCCAAACAGAGAGTTCTATGTATCCACAGGACTAACCAGCTAAAGAGGTACAAGATAAAAAAGGGTCAGTATATGCAGTATTGTTCTACAAATATCTCCAACTGGTATCCAAAGAAGTTATGGATATGTGTGTTATTTTACGTGACATACAAATTTAAACCTTCAGTCTAGGATTGGAATCAACAGCTCTAGTTGCATACTGACAAATTCAAGGAAGACTTACACCCAGTAGAGAGAAAAAGAAAACAACACACAAAGAATGACAATAAGTGAAGGGAGAGGAAGCCCACCCAAGCTCAATTCCTTCAATCTCAACATCAATTGCATTAAGCCCTAAAAAAGAGAAAACAGTGGGAAACAGGATGCCAAGTACAAAAACCGCATGTACATTAAAATAAAAAAGTACACATTAGAAAAATCAGGGAATAAACATCTCGCTGTGTTCATCACAGACAGAACAAGGTTCAGCCACAAGGCAAACTAAAATTGTACAAAGTAATAGTACATTTTTCCAAATAAAAATCCAAACAAACTCCACTTCAACACAGAAGGCCTACCAGAAAACCTGTGTAAGTAACAGATGACCTACACAGTAAAAAGTGTATAAAATAAAAGCTCAGTAAAGAAAGCTCAACTTCCCCACCCCAGCCCCCCCCCGATACATGCACAGAAAGATAAGAGATTAGAACAGTTTTTCTACCAAAGCCTCTTGGACAAGAATGTGTCCGATTGAAGTATCAATAAAACTAACTTTAGAACAATTCTGTTAATTCTTTTGCCAAGTTTCTCTTTCAAGAGAAACTGAAGTGACTGCCAGGCTTCTAATTGGGATACTGCACATACCAGTTAATAACACAAGCATAGAAAGAAACAAGTGTGACAAATCTCTAAAAAGTCGGCAACTTCTTAGAGCCCTAAAAAGTCTGTTTTCTCACTGAACAAACTGAGCTGAAATCATAATAGTCAGAATATACTGGAGTGGGAAATACAGCATGGAAGAAAAGTCATCATGATTTTGCTGAGTCAAGAAACACTTCAAAAAAAAGTCTGTTAAATCTTATTTAAGTTAAATCTGACCTAGATGACATCACAAAGCTTTCTGCAAAGTGTTTTAAAGTCCCTGAACAAAGACTCTACAGAAATCAAACCAATATTTGAAAAGATTTTTCTTTGGAATTAATAACTAGTTACAAAACAGGAAACCTAATCCTTCTTAGCCTCAGTTTCACAACGAAATGGGAATACCAGTAGAATCCCACAGTACTTGCACTGTTTATAGTCAAATCAGGTTGCAAAGGGGCAAACAGTAAAAAAAAAAAACAAAAAAACAAAACCAACAACAAAAAACCATGATGGTATTTCATACATTCTGTGTATTCTGTAACTCTTTACATTTGGTTTAACATCTGTCAGTGAGTAGACAAAATGCCTGGAAAAATTAGGTATCCGTAAGTAATTTAAAAAAAAAAAAAATAGAAAAAAAAGATATATATATAGGTAAACAGTAACTACGCAGACAGAATCAAAGTTCTAAATTAGCTACTGTCACACAGGATGCAGTGGATGCTATCTTCTGTATAGCATCTGAAAACACTATTACTGCTGTTTATGACAGTCAGAAAAGAGAAACACTAGAAACTATTAAAGAAAAAAAAAGAGAGAACGCTGCTATGACAACTTTAAAATAACCAATGCATCCTACAGCCAATACTTTAGACACTTCTTCATGCTTCTATCAAACAAATTCAAAAGCCAAGACAGTAGGAGGCCCCTACCACCAAATGCACAGAGTATAGGAGCGTTAGCAAAGGACAACAGAGGTCAGATGTGTCAAATTTATGGAGAACAGGCCCCTCAACGGATATTAAACACCAGCATTACTACAACCTTTGCTCAGGATTTTTCCAGGTTGGTAGTTCAGCACTTGATTAAAACAGGTCAGACACCCCACCCTGGAAACAATAGAGACTGCAGATGTCCAGTTGTACTGGTCACTGCGTGTCTGCCAGAGCCCTACACAAGGGTTTTCCTCTCAGTCAATTTAAAAAATAAGTTTTTCCAAAGTTGTAATTTGGCATTTCCTGCTATTTGTCAACTGACACACTACCAAGACTTCAAAAACTTGGAATTTAGCTCTATCTCACAGATTATCAAAGCAGCTGCTAAAAGTTAGAGTAGATAGTTGCTGGTGTAGGGTCAAAAACTTAAGTCTTGAGTCTTGTTATTCTGACAGCTTAAAAAAATAAAGAAACCAAACAAAACAGCAAATGCCTTCCTGTGGCATTTATTTCTATCGTTTAAACAAAGAGACAGGTATTCTCAAGTATGGTTCATGAATACTCCACATATTAAAAGCCGTTACTATACAGCCTTATGTCCGATCTTAGATATAATACTAAGCAATCACAATAACAAATCCCTCTATAGTCACAAATAGAGGAATTGTACATTGCAGTCGTGGGAGCTGTTTGTGGAAGAGTGACATCTAGTTCACGGCAGTAGAAGCTCCCAGTTTTACACTTATCCACTTGTGTCCCAGGCAGTGTTCAGGGGAAGGGGGAACCACACTTACTAGAAAAATATTGTTTCAGCAATTTCAAAGAAAAGGCCTTCAGTATATAACAACATTCTACTTTTTCTTAAGAAGTGATTAGCAAAACCTGTACCCAACACAAATATTCTTAAGCTGCATAACTACAAGAACTTCCAGTTGTTAAATTAAATTTATACTTTATTAACAATGAACAGCACTTCAGTGCAGTTCCACATTCATACTTAAATTATAAAATGCACACGACTTTCAAATGAAGCAAAGCTATCAAATATTTAAAAACGAAAGCTACAAAAATAGTAGGCAATATCAGGTCACTTACTTGACAACTTTGCCATACTTTGAAAATATCTGAAACAGAAAACAAAATTATTTAATAAATTATTTTAATAAAATGATTTCATTAGTAATAGATTTAACAAGACAAACATTTTTAAATAAGAGACATATATTGGTATTGTATTTACATTCAAAATTGCACAACACAGCTCTTATAAACTTACCCGGTATAGATCGTTGTTTGTCAAAGCGAAGGGTAAATTTGAGACATACACTGTGCTTTTGCTTGGTGCCAACCCACCACTCATTTTTCTGATGAAAGGAGAAACAGAGAAGAGTTAAACTGTATTCAACAAAGCAATCAATTATAAAACAGTTGCAAGGCTTTTTAAAAGATGTTTTCCAAACCTAACCCAGACGGTCATGATAAAGTTGCAGGAAAGCCTAACTTCCATTTCCCTTTCACCATTTTACATGCAATTAGTGTTTGCCTTCACATGCTACAGAAGATGTATGTTCTTTCCTTCTCCCCTGGATCCAAAGCATATTTTTGCTGTATGCAAGTCAATTAGTAATAAAAAAACCACCCAGTCAAGTTAGTGTACTCAAAAGAAGCCTCTGCTGATTTGTGCAGTAAAGAAAGGTTTTGGTCCAGAAAGAAACAAATAATCACCATTTACTACACATTCTGGCCAATAGGTGAAATTAATGACATTTGTCCAAGTAGCTACACATTCTTTATAGAAATTTGAGATCAGCTGCATTTGACACAGAATAAACCACACTCAGTTAAATGGGGATGGTGGGGTGATTCCCTAAATAGAGTCCTAATTATTGAGGTGAAAACAGATACTGCATTGGCTTTAATAATGTATCTCAGGTGCTAAAACAGTGAGAATTTCCTGTTGTCAGGAATTTCTATTGCTCAGGTTTCCACACTGCTTTGGAACTGCAGCTTCCAGAGCTGATCAGGATGGCATCTCCCCTAAAGGCACGCCCTTCTCATCCTCCTATTTAAACAACTCAAGCTTGCAGGAACCAGGGATATTTCAAAGCCACTTTAGTTTCCACTCTCTTTTAAGTTCTTGAAACAAAGTAGCCAAGAATATGCCTAGAAACAACGAACCAATTCAAAAGCCTTGCTACAGCTGCATACACATTATCCAATACTAGGTAAAGAGTAACTGAATTACCTTCAAAAAGAATAGCCTACGTTTTTCCTCATGTTTGGACATTCCTCAAAATTTTAAGTTATGTTAATGTCTGTGCAAAACAATTCTTCCCTCCTATCCTTTCTGTAGCTATGGCTTGGCCCAAGAGCCAAGTGAGTAAAATTCAAGATTAGAATAAAGCACAACCCTTATGAGAAGGCACATCAAATCATACAGCAAAACCGTTCTCTACACAGTCCAATTACTACCTACTTATCCATTTTCCCACACCCTTACTCCTGCTTCCTGGTACCTATAGCCAATTCCTAACTAAGGCATCAAGCCATTTCTTCAGCAAGACCAACTCATTTTAAAAATGCAGACAAAAACTGATGAAGGGATGAAAGAAGCTATGTATTAGAAATCAGCATCCATCACAGCACCCGGCAGTTTCTTAGGGGCCCTTTTGGGCAGTGAGTCTGAGCAGATTGCCTGGCCACATGCCAACCAAGTCACTAATATCACAAGCTAATCAGGCTGCGGTTATTTTCTGGTATTTCATGATTCAGTGACATAAAGACCTGACATTCCCAGTAGAGGCTGATTATCCAAGTGCTTTGCTTCTCTCTCCTGACATGCTTACTGTATCGCAATTCATTTGAATGGCAGTTTCCAAGTGATTCCATTTTAAGTTCTTCCATGCTCAGAGACTGTGTTTTTTGGCATGAGTGGAAATGGCAACACAAAGGTTAAGCAAATGAAAACAGAATAAATTTGCAATAAAGGCCACACATCGCATCTGGTGTTACGCAGACAGGATTCATTATTCCAAATTCCTTGCTGCTTGGCATTAGTATCCTTGACAAGCCTAACCAGACTAACCTGGCAACGTGCCACAGGAATAGATGGCCCAAAGGGCAGTTATCCAGATGGATGGTGGATATAAAGGACTTGGTAAGAGCTACCTTAGCGCTGCCAACATATTGCAACAGTGGAAGAGAAAACAGCCGAGGTGAACGTCACATGGCCGTAGGTAGCAATTTAACTTTGAAAGACAAGAGAAGTGAGAGTGCCTTGTAACAGGAGAGCAAATAGGCCCTGTATTAATGAATGCCAGTAAGGATGGCATGACCGGAGAGCAATCAGCTTGTCTATTATGCACCAGCACAGTGCAAGCCTCCAGAGAGAGGGTGACATGTCTTGTGGCAATTACTACAGGCTTAATAGTTCAGTTGATAGGAAATTATTAATGAACATAAGCTACAGAGCTGCCATTTTCAGCTACACACTGCTTTTTTTCAAGAAGCGAACTGAAAGAGTGGTACCCTGCAGCCCTGGCTGCCAGACAACTGAGGATGAACGGTGTTTCTAGTCCTCTCGACAATTTAAGTGAAAGAGTCTTGCTGATCTGACTGCCCAAATATTCTTAGCAATTTGTATTGTTCAGGACTATTATGCCAGGATTTCTTACTTTTAATGCCTGACTCACTAGTCAGGCACAACTTCAATAAAAGAGGAATTACAGTAACTGTAAGGCTATTGCCATGCTCATGTTGAAGGTGGCAAAGGTTCAAATTTACCACTCCAGGAAAGAGTATTTCTTCAGATCTGCAGGAAGACTTCCTCTTCTAAATACCAAAGGGTCATTGGGATGGTTTAAATATATCTTATTTAAATGAGCAGATACACTGACAGGTTTCCACAATGGCAACATTTGAGCCATTCATCTATCTACTTAAAAGCCTGCTGATCTTCTGCAGAACATTAAAAAATAAAATTCTACCAAAAATACCTGCCTATACCTACCTGCTATACTCTATTCTGCTATAATTCTGTGTTTTTTTTTGTTTTTTTTTTTTTTTTTTTTAAACCACCATGAAGCCCCCGTGGGGATACCAAGTACCAATGCCATATAAAAAATAGCTTCCCCTCCCCCCTCATTTATGGATGCCAACCTTGCCGTAAGAGCTTCACATTTATTGGTCTGATCTTTTCAAGCTGAGGATGTGGGAGGTGTCAAAACAAAGCAAATTCCAGCTTTAAGCTAGCTCTCTAGATGAGACATTTCATCTGGAGGCTCATCATTACAAAGTTCAGAGTGCTTTTACTTCAGAAACTTTCTCATTTCACAGAGCTCTCCAATATGAGTTCACCATTTTCATCACATTCTCCTTCATCACCAGTCTCTCTGCTTTATAGGCTTTCACTTCACAGGGTAACAAAAAACCCACCTACAACACAAGAATATCCCCCAAACATCTGAGCTTTCTACTTGCTGCAGGAAACTCACTTGAGAGTCACATACAACCTGAGTTCTATGTCCTTCTAGGTCTCCCCAACAAATTGAAACATTTCTGTTTTATACTGAATGCTTTCATAGGGGCTTCCCTCATCTTTGAGGCTTTCCCTCATCAGTGTATTATCTGGTGCTTACTTTAAAGCATCAGCTGGAAGCCAGAACATTATCTCCATGGGGTTGCACACAACTCTCATTAACATAACAGCCTCTCTGTTATGTTAATTAATGCCTTCTTCATTTATCATTTTCACATACTAACTTTCAGGATGGAATTGTTCCTCATTACTATGACTACTTGAATTCAATCTTTTTTGCCTTTTCCAACAACTTGAACTAAAAGAAGCCATTCTTTGACAAGAATCATCTGTCAGTAACAATTAAGTTTCCTGCAAAACATATTAGGTACACGAGTATGTTTTGCTTGAATCCAATATGCTTAATGCAGCAGCTGTCACAATAAGAGCATCATAAGATAAGACAATGATTTATCTCAGGAATTGGCTTCTCTACTTTGTCCCAGAACATGTAAGGACACCACCAGAACAGTTCAGATGCCTCTGAAGCACCAATATTATCATGGCTTAATATCAACATTTCATCTTAAGCATAAATTTTTTGTGTTTGCTTGTTTTGAAGTACACATCAGCAAGGTCAGATTTGTCTTAAATTAAAGTATGTATAAACAATGTGTGGGTAAGGTACTCAAGACACTCACTCAGGCTGACTCATTTGAGTTCTTCTATCTTGATCCTTAAAACACTATTATATTTTTGATTTAACGGTATGAACATATTCCAGATCCAAATCAGGAAACTATTAGTTGTGGCAGGAGCTTGGCTCAAGCTTATAATTGAAAGTCAGTAGTAAACTGAACACATGTTCTCCTTGATCCTATTACTTTTTGCTACAATTCTGTCCTACATAAGAGGGGCATAGTAAGCTATTTGAGCATGATTTATTTTATTTCTACACAGTCACTTAAATAGTACAGAACAAATATTAAACAGGATCAGAATTTGGTAAATAAAGCTGATGCTCTCAGCAGAAAGACTACAAAAGTCTTTCAATCTGCCCAAGGTAAAGATACACACAAAAAGGATTCATGGTTTGAATCAAACTACTCTTATATACCAACCTAATTATAAAAACTCTAGGACAATAAGACTTGGGAACCAGGCAGCCTGCAGGAACTACGGTAAGAACTCCAACAACAGGGTTCTTTTAGAAGGGATTTCCAGCACAGTCAAGATGAGAGAAGAGCTGTGTGGTTCAATCTAGTCTCCTCCAGAACCACACTCAGGTAACCCCCTCAGTGACGCCCCTTCCTCCCCAAGTCCCAGCAGAGACAAACAACTCCATTTCAGATTCCGGCAGCTGCAAACCAACATTAAGGCAGGAGAGCCAGAGGCTACTCAGAAGCTTCCACACGTTGTACTAAAGCCCGTCACGACCATCCCCCTGCGGCTCCTCTGCCACAGCACGGCCGCACCGCCGCTTCTCCGACAGCCCCACAAGCGAGGCCACCGCCTCCTCGGCTGCTCCTGCTACCCGCGGTGGCCCGCCCTCCGGCCGCCTCCCGAACATCAGCGGGGACAGGCCGGGCGGGCACCCGTCCGCTCGCCTGCCTGCTTAAGGAGACGCGGCCTACCCAGCCGCGGGGCCTACCCGGTCACGGCGGGGCTCAGCCCACCCGGGCGCCCATGGTGCGACGCGACGCCACGCTGGATGAGGCGCGGGCCCCGGCGGGACGGGACGGGACGGGACACCCCTCCCGCACCTCCGCCACTCCAACCTCCCTCCCGGCACCGCGACGCTCTTCCGCCGACGTACGGCGCC
>VZRU01006975.1:47597-72205 GCA_013398155.1 Pedionomus torquatus | reverse complement strand
AGTTTACTGTCTACCAGGACCCCAGATCCTTCTCCTCAGAAGTGATTTCAAGCAGATTCACGCTGCTCCAACTCCCGCTGCCTTTGACACACAAGAAATGCGCACTAACAAGATACGAGCAGCACACCTAATGAAGATGACTTTCCTAAGCACACCCTCTTTAGCCCCATCCCACTCGGAGCCTTGAGACATCCCTTTTCCAGCTCTGCTAGTGCTGAGCCCCATGCCATGAGCGGGCAGGGGCTGGGCAAGTGCCATGCTCACCTCGGGGCCGGCAGGAGCCGGGAAACTGAGCCAGTCGAGGAGCTCACATTTATCTTTCAGCCAGTCGGAGGCCCAGACGCTGACCCGCCGGTCCAAACTGGTGGCCAGCCAGAGCTCACCTCCTTCCACCCCAAAGTCACGGTACTGCAGAAGATAAAAATCAGTGCTGTGACTCTTAGCAGTACAGAAGCTTCGAAGAAAACTGTGGCTGTAGCTCATGGGAACACAGGCCTTAAGCGGTAGGGGATCAACACAAGGATTAACCTCCGTTTGGGCAGCACTTAAAGTCACTTAAGAGTAAAATAGGATGAGGAAGCTGTGGCATCAGAACCATCAGAACATTCTGGGCTGAAAGCGCCAGCAGAAGAGGCTGCCGGAGGAGGTGTAAGCGCCTGGTTGGAATGACACAGATCTCCTCCTCTGAATGCCCTCCAGATCTGCATATCTCCTAGGGGAGTGCTTGCGGATAGTCTGTGTCCCATAACAAAGTCCTTCACCTAAAACAGAGGAGGATCTCCTAAATCTAGGATTACCAGGGAACACAGCCTTGCAGCGTGGATGATTTTAAAGCCTGAGAACTTAGGCTAAACTATCCTCATTTCTGCTGTGTGAAGGAAAAAGACTCTCCATGAAGAGAAAGACAGAGATGCTGAAATCATCACAGTGCGACACAACCATGTCTTCCCAGCTCCACAGAGGACGCCAGGCTGCCAAGGGGAGACACAGGGAAAGCTTGCCAAGCCCTTTTTTGGAGGTGCAGGAGCTGAAAGCTCACAACCCACACTGCTTTCAAGAGATGCTGCTCTCCCAGAGGCTGTGGGGCAGTCACACATCACACCTGTGTGCAGTGTGTCTACAACAGCCACCAAAGGTCCCCTGGCCCACAGGCCCTCGGGATTGTACCTGCAATGCTCATGGCTTTACCCTACTGGAGACATCCCTGGAAAAACTGAGAAGTTACAGGACGGGATGGGGACCCGAAAAAGAAAGGTGAGGGACAATGAAGCCAACCTGCTGAGCAACCCAACCACACTGCTGCAGTGACACTGGGGCGATGTGCTCCCGCAGAGTGCTGGGGCAGAGGGTGAGGTCTCACCTGCTTCCTGGCGCACTGAAGGACAGTGATGGGCGAGCCTTTGTGCTCAGTGAGGATGTGGATAGTCATTCCAGTGTGAGGGCTGCTGACAGCCACGAGCCCATCCTTGCCCCCCGATAGGATCATTTCTCCTGTGGGTAGAGGGGAGAAAAGAATGGGATGCTTCTTGTAGGAGAAGAAAAAGCCCATAGGAGAAAGGTCTGAGCAGTGCCCCAAAATACCATAAAAAGCTGGGAATATCGAAGTCAAGGGCTGGGTAAGGTGAGATGTCTCAGAGACACCCACTATTGCACTACACTGAAAAAAAGCTGCTGCAGATCATAAGCAGGAGGACACAAAGGTTTGTTCGTTGTACCTAAGCCCCTTTGCTGTACCATTGCTGATATATTCCTGTGTCCCATTTACCATGTGCTCAGCTGAGCAACCAGAGCACATTGATACACGTTCTCTGGCTCTCCCTGGCCATGAGTTTTTGGGGAGGTCACCAGAACACAGAGCAGTTGGAGGTCAGGGTAACCCAGGCATGACCACACCACATTCCCTGAGGCAATGTGTCCCTAGGGGCAGCCTCACCGTCTGTGGAGTAAGCAATGGCTGTCAGTGCGACAGCATGGGGGTGCATTTTCAGCTCCATCTCTGTCCTGGAAATGCTGAACACGCGGATGGTGCCATCGCTGTACCCTGCCACTACGTGCTGGTTCTCAGCTCCCCACCCAACGACGGGACAGGGCTTCCAGGCCAGGCACTGGCAGCTCTGCAAAGCAACCAGCAACGACACCGTGAAGACAAGCAGCACACTAAAAACTTCACCTGCAAGTATTTTTCCACCTTTACTCTGCTTTGCAAGGATGTGGTCGCCCCTGCAATCCCAAGCAGTGGGACAGTGCCCTCTGACAAGAGGGAAAGACTGACATACCCCAAACAATTACCTGGTTGAGCACCTGGAACTGTACCACCAGCTCTGTGCTGCCCAGAGACCAAATCCTTACGCTGCCGTCTTCCCCGCATGTGGCGCAGTGAGTCTCGTCAGGACTGAAGCAAACTTCAGTCACCTGCAGAGAGAACAGAGATGGGGAACTGGGGCTCTACAAATCCCACAGCCTAGAGGACATCAGCTCCTCTGCCCTCTTATCCCCCAGGTCCTTTCTCATGGGAGACACCAAACAAGAATCCCCAGACATAAAGGAAGGTGGTTTTGTGCTTAAATCTTGGGCCGAAAGCTAGGCTTGTAATGGAAACCAGTAAAACTGACCCCAAAACTGGGACCAGACAACACACAATGTAGGTGTAAGTAAAATATCTCTCTTCTACCATTAGAAATCTTTTTTATGTATCTGTGAAGATATCCCAAAAACAACAGCAAAATTCAAACCAGTCATTCTTCAGCTGGGATTTTTTTTGTTAGGTTTCTTTGGGTTTTTTTTTGTTGTTTTTTTGGTTGTTTGGTTTTTTTTTTGGTTGTTTTTTTTTAATGTTTTAGGCAAAGAAAACATTTTCTAGTATGAATGTCCAGCTGGCGAAGGGAAGGAACAGCATCAGGAAGGAAGCTTTCGTGAAGCACTGCCGATTGGAGAGCTGGGCAAAGAACCTAATGAGGTTCAACAAGAGCAAGTGTAGGGTTGCACAGCTGGGGAGGAAAGAATTCCAGGCACCAATGTAGGTTTGGGGCGGACNACTGCAGAGAGTCCAGTGTAGGGCAACAAAGATGATGGAGGGACTGGGGCATCTCCCTGAGGAGGAAAGGATGAGAGAGCTGGGACTCTTTAGTCTAGAGAAGAGGAGGCTGAGGGGAGACCTTATTCATGCTCACAAGTATCTGAAGGGTGGGGTGAAGGAGAATGGAAACTGGCTCTTCTCAGTGGTTCCCAGTGACAGGATGAGGGGCAACGGGCTCAAGCTGGAACACGGGAAGTTCCATTTGAATATGAAGAGAAACTTATTTATGGTGAGGGTGGCAGAGCCCTGGCAGAGGCTGCCCAGGGAGGGTGTGGAGTCCCTTTCTCTGGAGACCTTCAAGCCCCGCCTGGATGCAGCCCTGAGTGATGTGCTCTGGGCAATCCTGCTTTAGCAGGGGAGTTGGATGGGATGATCTCTAGAGGTGCCTTCCAACTCTGACAATTCCCTGATTTCGTCACTGCCAACTACATTATTCCACTGCAGCTGAAGGCCCAGAGCTGCTGCTGCCAGAGGTGGAGGCTGCTCAACACCCCAAGCTCAAGCAGATGAGCTCAGACTTCTTAATACTGGACTCAGCTCCCTCTAGACTCCTCCAAGACACATGCTGCCACTAGTGAGTCCTGCAGCACCCTGACCTCTCCTGTGTCCAGGCCAGGGAACGTTTCTGCAGCCCATACATGCTTCCTGGGGCACAGAGAGCACACACAGCACTGGCTGCTCTGTGGGTCAAACCACCCCAGCCCAGCCTCTCTAACCTTATTCTTGTGGCCGCTGATGAGTCGGATGCTCGTGCTTTCCGTCCAGTTGATGTACCACAGCGTTCCTGCCGTGGTGCCCACAATTCCCATCTCTAGAGAGTCATCAAAGGCTGCGCTGACGATTGTCCCGTCGAGGGTTATCTCATGTTCCAGCAGGACTGAGCTAGAACTGGTGGAAAGGAAGCAGCAAGAAGGACTAGCTCGACTGTTGGAACACCCCCTCTGCCTCCTTTAAATGCAACTTTCTAATAAGGCTTGTGTATTTCTAATTTATCTTGCGTATTTGCAGATAAATGATTCAATGAGGCACTCCTGTACATTCAACAGTGACAACCATTACATTTGCACTGCAACCAGCTTTTATGGGAAAGAAAGAAATTAGGGGCTGCTGCAGTGCAAGAGAAGAAACAAAGGCAATGTATTTTCACTGGTTCTCTTTAAAGGAGTTCCTACAAATCACCCACACAAACTTCAGGCATGATAATACTGGAAATGGGTGGAGTTTAAGAAGGTTCAGCTACCTGTGGCAAAAAGTTCAAGAAAAAGATCCAGACAGAGAGAATCAGCGGCCATGGGACGGAGAGGAAAAGCTAAGGATGAAGAGAACAGGAGCAGCATGGTTGCAGGCAGAGCTGCTGTCTGTCTGTGAAAAGCCACCTCTCAGACAGATCCCGGGAGCTGCCAGAGGAGTGGAAGAGCATCTCAAGAGCACGGAGTGCCCTGGAGATGGGGATGGGGACAGTGGGCTCACAGCTTCCTACCTGGCATTGGGACCTTTCAGCCTCAGCTCCTGCACGGCGGCCACTGCCCACAGGCGGATGCGTTTGGTGTTGCTGCCGCTCACCAGCTTGTCGCTCCCACACACCAGCACACCTGGGGGGCCACAGGGGAATAAAGGGCACCTCTGAATATCCACCACTCTTTGCCATCACCTCAGGCAGGCTACTGGCAGCCAGGACACTGATTCTTCTGGGCAGGGCAGTGGGGGTCTTTTACAGCCCAAAACTGTGTGTTTCAATTCTGATGAGGAAACTCAGGGAAATCCAAGGAAACCCAGACCCTTTACTACCCCATGCATCTTGTATCAACACAACAAACTAGTTTTCTGAAATTGGGAGCCCTGCAAGCTCATTGCTCTCCTTTCCTAACAAGTTCCCATGGAAATTCATTACAGCCCTGCCATCTGGAGAGTATTTTACAGCCTGGGGCATCTGCACCCACCGATCTCGCCCTCGTCAGCCTCCCATGTCATGAAGCAGCAATTGGTCTTGGTGTCCCACACGCAGATCTGGCCAGAGTTGGTCCCACTGTAAAGAAGAGTCTCAGCACCATAACAGAGAGATGTCAGCTCCACTGGCCCTAACATGTCCGGGGCAGGGGCTCGATGAACCTGATGGAGCACATGAAACCGATGTCAAAGAGACTATGGTGCTTACCTACATCAGGAAAAACCCACCCTCCTCCTCCCCTCAATTGATGCAGTTAATTTCTCAAACACAACTGAAAGCCACTCACAGGCAGCCAACAGAATCATAGAATCATTCAGGTTGGAAAAGACCCTTGGAATCATCAACTCCAACCATCAATTCCACTCTACAAGTTCTCCCTTACAACATACCCAAATGACTCTTCAACACATTCAGGGATGGTGACTCAACCACCTCCCTGTGCAGCCTATTCCAGTGTCTGATCACTCTTTCTGTGAAGATTTTTTTCCTAGTGTCCAGTCTAAACCTACCCTGTAGCAGCTTGAAGCCCTTCCTTCTTTTTCTATTGCTAATTACCTGTGAGAAGAGACCAGCACCACCTTCTCTTACAATGTCCTTTGAAGTAGCTGTAGAGAGTGATGAGGTCTCCCCTCAGCCTCCTCTTCCTCAAAATAAACATAATATCATAGAATGATTAGAGTTGGAAGGGACCTTAAAGATCATCCAGTTCCAACCCCCTGCCCTGGGCAGGGACACCTCCCACCACACCAGGTTGCTCAAAGCCCCATCCAACCTGGCCTTAAACACTTCCAGGGATGGGGCAGCCACAGCTTCTCTTGGGTAACCTGGGCCAGGGTCTCACCACCCTCACGGGAAAGAACTTCTTCCTAATATCTAATCTAAATCTCCCCTCTTCCAATTTAAAACCATTACTCCTTGTGCTGTCATTCCACTTCCTGACAAAGAGTCCCTCTCTAGCTCTCCTGGAGCTCCCTTCAGATACTGGAAGGCTGCTCCAAGTCTCCCTAGAGCCTTCTCTTCTCCAGGCTGAACAACCCCAGCTCTCTCAGCCTGTCTTCATAGCAGAGGGGCTTCATCCCTCTTATCATCTTTGTGGTCCTCTGCTGGACCCATTCCAATGGTCCATGTCCTTTCTGTGTTGAGGACTCCAGAGCTGGACACAGTACTCCAGGTGGGGTCTCACAAGCGCAGAGAGGAATCAAATCATCAGCTTTCACAGACTTGTGTGGGCAGAGCCTCCATCACACTCACCAGGGGCTTGGGTAAAGAAGTCAGAGATGCTGGACAGAAATTATAAAAGGTAAAACAGAGGTTTACCTTGAGGTGGACATCAGCTCCCTGCTGTTCCAACATCCA
This sequence comes from Pedionomus torquatus, assembly GCA_013398155.1. NCBI lineage: Eukaryota > Metazoa > Chordata > Aves > Charadriiformes > Pedionomidae > Pedionomus > Pedionomus torquatus. Next base: position 65,825 of record VZRU01006975.1, on the reverse strand, counting down.
AAACGTCATGGCTCCCTTCCCCACGCAGGCCAGGTCTCTGTGAGAAAACGGACTAAAAGCCACATCGTGGACTGGCTCCGAGACACAGGTTGCAGAGATGAGTTCATAAGTGTAGGTATTCCAGAGCGCGATGGTTTGATCGCTGTAATCCCCTAGGTAGAACATGAAAGAAAGTCTGAGGAAATTCTACAGCTTCAGAATATTTGCAAGCAGACACACTGCATACATCAATTTTGTCATTCCCGTTGTTCAGAGACAACTGCCACGAACATCAGTCCAGGCTCGGACACTGCTCCCTGTGCACCCAGCAAAAGTTCTGCTGCGTGATGGGTCCTCAGTCGAGCTGAGGGTAGATAAAACTAGCTCAATGCTTCCTGCTGGGGGATGGAGCAAATTTGGGTCTGCAGCCAGCGCTAGAACCGACTGGTGGCAGGCAGGGCAGGGATTTCAGCACAGAACAGGTTTTCTGCTGTTTCTACATTCTTAGAAGCTTATTAACACCTCGACGTGTGCCCTACATGAGCCTCTCAGCAATACTCCATCACCAGGACTAACAACGGTCTTGACACATGAAAGAGGTATCACCTCTGCTGAGGTCAAAGCTGAGCTGGGAGCTCATCATGGGTAGAAGCCACCGTATCCAGAGCTGGAGTACTGTGACCAGCTCTGCAGCCCTCAACATAGAAAGGACATGGACCTGTTGGAATGGGTCCAGCAGAGAGCCACAAAGATGATCAGAGGGATGAAGCACCTCTCCTATGAAGACAGGCTGAGGGAGCTGGGGCTGTTCAGCCTGGAAAAAAGGAGGCTTTAGGGAGCCTTCCAGTATCTGAAGGGAGCTCCAGGAGAGCTGGAGAGGGACTCTTTGTCAGGAAGTGACAGCACAAGGGGTAACTGTTTTCAACTAAAAGAGGGAAGATTTAGATTAGGTACCAGAAAGAAATTCTTTGCTGTGAGGGTGGTGAGGCACTGGAACAGGTTGCCCAGAGAAGTTGTGGCTGCCCCATCCCTGGAGGTGTTCAAGCCCAGGCTGGATGGGGCTTTGAGCAATCTGGTCTGGTGGGAGGTGTCCCTGCCCAGGGCAGGGGGGCTGGAACTTTAAGGTCCCTTCCAACTCTAATCGTTCTATGATTCTATGATCTGGGTGCCAGCAGAAGGCACTGACCTCAGTGATGGCAAGACATCCCTCAGCTCCCAGAGAGCTCCAGAGGACAGTGCTCTCCTGCTGCCTTCCCCAGGCTCCACAACCTCGGTGGACACTTCCAGCTTTTCTTTTCTCAGACCAGAGCTGGAGGAGGAGGGCTTCTCTTCCACAGAGAGCACAAACCTCCTTTTCTCTCCAGTAAAGCTTGTTTCTTTTCTAGGGTCAGACTGACCACTCCAGAGAGGGCGTATTGCCTGCTCTGCAGGTCCTCTCTCACGCAAAGCAAGAACTTCCTAATTGCTTATTTGTCCTTTAAATGTCCTCTGCATAAACAAAACAGACAGCTTGAGTGTCCATCTTGTGCTGGCATCGCTGCCTGGCAGGAGGCTCACAGTTTGAAGCCTGGCTACTTCTATGCAATTCTACCTCAGCAGCAATTAGAAGTCCAGAAAAAGGCTTTTCCCTTTGGATACTATATATAGTAACTGCAAACTGTTTACACAGAGCTTGACAAGCACTAGTGAGGCAGGAGAAAGCTGTAATTCAAGAAGAATGAGCCAGCCGGGTTATGAGAAAGGACTGAAGGGGAGCTGGGGGGAACCTGTGGCTGAGAGGCACAGGGTATGTGTGCTTACCCTCAAAACACTGCCTACAGCCCCCTGGAAGCACGTTTAGCAGCAAAGAGTACCAAGAGAAGACCGGAGATGTCCTCTTGCAGTTTTACATGCTGCATTATCCATGATTGTCCTGTGGCTACCAAGCAACAGCTTCACACCAAGCCTGGTACCTGTCTCGCAGGTACCCATCTCCTGCACCCACAGCCGGCATTACGGGTGTACTCACCCAGGGTGACAAGGAATCTGTCATCCCGAGAGAATGCCATGGCTTGTACTTGGGTCTCGTGATGGAAGAGATTTGCAGCGCAAAGCCCATCCTGGACATTCCAGATGCAGATCTGACAATGGGAGTTTCCACTCCTCTTCCCTGAGGCAGAGGCAAGGACCTAAGAGAACAATATGAGGTCACTGAGACCTTGGTAAATAATTAGGGAACACTTCATTAGTCTTTGCAACTATTAGCCTCAAATTAAAGTGATGTGGTTGGCAAATGAGAGAACTGATGGTCATCTGTGAAAATGACCATCAGCTGACGGCAGGAGGGAACAGTGGCATCACCTGGAGGACAAGAGCAGACTTTACTGTCACACTGAGCCACCACACGGCTCCAAACCCACTTACTGTCCTTCCATAACCCCAGGTGTCCACAAAGCAGGGGCAGAAGAAGGAACAGATGAATGGGATCTTAGCCTGTGACATTCCTTTAGTCCAAAGTGACACAGACAAAACCCATCCTGGGGCAGCAGGAGCCTCTCCCACCTGGGCATCGTGGCTGATGGCAAGGGTAGAGATCTCCTCGGCGTGGCCAAGCCAGTGATGCTGAGATCCCGAGTGCAAGTCTTCGACCACGATGATGCAGCCACAGGTGTAGGCAAAGAAGCCTGGCAGAGGAAGAGAAGGAAACGGGATGCTTTCATGTAAAGGCTTCAAACACAGCACTACAACCTACGTCGCAATTCAGAAAGATTAGTTTCTTTTTTTTTTTCCTCTCTTTTTTTCTCAGTAATACGTAAAAGCTGACATTTCTACACAGCCTGTCAGCATTCTTCCTGTCAGGCTGACAATGGAGTAAGGACAAATCTCAGGTCCCCTAATCTGGGTAAAGCAAAACTCTTGAGTATCACTCAGTCTGCAGAAAGAAGGAAAGATGGCCTTTGGGAGAGCTTTCACTTCGCTCTGTCCACTCAAAGACTGAAGCCCAACTCTGCCTGTGACATTTGCCAATGGCAAAGCAGCGTTACTGGATTTTATCAAGACAAAGAACACCTGTGTTAAAGCAAAGATCCCAACCCAACAGCTAGAATCACAGAATGGTTTGGGTTGGAAGGGACCTTAAAGCCCATCCAGTGCTACCCCCTGCCCTGGGCAGGGACACCTCCACCACACCAGGTTGCTCCAAGACCCCTCCAACCTGNCAGCAGAGGGGCTCCAGCTCTCCCAGCATCTCTGTGGCCTCCTCTGGTACCACTCCAACAGCTCTGCTTCCTTTTGACGTTGGTGGCCCCAGAGCTGGAGGCAGCACTAGTGAGTGGTCTCTCCAGAGCAGAGCAGAGGGGCAGAATTGCCCCCTCACCACACTGCTGGGGATGCAGCCCAGGATGCGGGGGGCTTTATGTGTGGGCAATGGGCCAGCGCATATTGCCAGGAAATGTTGAGCTTCTACTAAGCATCATATCTGTGGGTCAGACACAGACCTCCCACCCCTCCAGAGCCTTCCCAGCAATACCTGTGTCTGGGTTCCACACCATATTCCCTCTGCCATTCCCACTGTAACCGATCACCGCTTTTAGCTTCAACACCTCGCTTCCAGCTGGAGGAGATAAGAAATTCTGCAAGGAAATTAGACACTGGCTTTAAAATAATCTCCCCAAGGATGGCCAGGTCAGGTCCATTCAACACCCACGTAAGAAAAAAGCGTGCGAGCCGGCACACACACATGCTCACACAGACTCTGCCAGTACTCACACAATTTCAAATTCAATACCAAAGTGCCCACTTATACACATAAAAGAGAAACTGCAGCAGCAAAACCAGGCACAGATGCTTTCAGATGGGGCACAAAACAGGTTGGCAGCAACTCTCCGGCCAAAGAGCAGCTGCTGGGAAAGAGTTCAATGGGTTTTGCTGACTTGGGGATGTAGATGGTCCAATAGGAAGACAAGTGGGGATGAAAAATAACACAACCAGGTGGGGGGACAGAAGAGAGAATCGAGGGTCCAAGCTGAATGCAGCTTTTCTCCCAGCCGAGCTTAGGAAAAGGTTAAGTTTCTGTTTTCTCATTACTCTGTTTGTTACCAGAGCCAGAGCTGCGCCTCAACTGCCTTCACGGCGCTCGCTGGATTGCCTTCCCCAGCCTGCTCTGCCAACGCATCTGCTCGCAAACACGAGCCGCGTGATGAATCACTCCACTGCTCGCTCGTCTTTCGCTTTCAATAGCACATGCCACTTCCATCCCTTTCGAATAAAAACGTATGCAGATTTGCTGAACAGAAAAAGAGTTGATTGCAACTCAACCCTTTTCCAGACTTTTTACTAGTCTGGAAAGAGCTGCTGATGGAGAGGGGGACGAAAATCAAAATCATCTAATTGAACGAGTATTTCACAAGCTGCTTTCAAGGAGAGAAGAAAATGGAAACAAATATGGGGAATCATCTGACCTGGATGATTCTATGCATTCACCCCAAAATGCCTGTTCGTCACCTGCCCAAGGAACCAGGCCTGGCACAACTCTCACCTGGGGGAGCACAGATGCCTTGAAGCGAGGAGTGAAATGCCGGTAGGAATCTGGGCGAACAGAGCACTGGGACTTGGGACTTTTGGTCTCCTTTCTGGGTTCTGCCACACAAGAAACGGTATCTATGGGATGCTGCTCCTGGGAGAGGTCCGGGAGCATCAGCTACGTCAGAGGCAAAACTCAGCCTACAGCGTCACATGCTCCTACGTGAATTCCCACAGGAAAAGCATCAGCTTTCCAGGAGCAAAGGAAAGGAAAAAGGAAGAAAGAAGGAAGATCCATCTTCCCCCATCCACACTGAAAACAGCCTAAGGGCATCCATGCTGCGTGCCCTGGGCATTGCTGCGAAAGCGTAAGCCACACAGCTTGAAAAAGGGTTTTTAAGGAGGCAGAGGCATAGTTTTATGTTGGAGCTTTCCAACAAGCACTGCCTGGGGCCAAATGCTGGCAGCTGCCTCCTTCTGGCAGCTCGCCACGAACTGCTGCAGCTTTGAGGCTCTGCCTCTATTAATAGAGACATCTGGAGCTTTAATTTCCGATGGGTTTAATAGAACGTGCCACTTAGAAATGATAACGGCTCCGAGCCGAAGAGGAGCTTCTGGTATGGCTGGAAGCAGCAGGAAGGAAAGGACCAGGGGACCAGCCTGAGCTTCCCTCGGTAAATCACACCCAAGGGAATAACCCCAAGGAACACATTGCTCCCCTTCGTCTCACAACTCAGAGCACGTGTCCAGGCCTGTCTGTGCCATATTAATAATGATCTTTCTTTACTTTTCTGACCAAGCTGCCATGCAGGCCTGTGCGCACGGTACCACTAAGGAGCCAAGCTCCAGACAAAGTGGGAATAACCCTGATTTACCATTTGCTGGTTCTCCAGAAGACCTCGAGCTCTCCTGCCTGACTTTAGGCCTCACAACAAGCAGCTCCTCATTTCTGACCGCCACAAGGACCGAGGCATCTTTCTCTCCATTGGCCACTGTCCTGCCATTGCTTGGCAGACCTGCTTCCTCCTCTTTGTCCGACTCAGAAAAAATACCTGAAGAGAACAATTAGTGAGAGGACAGAGCCATCCATGTCCTTCAGGACTGCTTCACGTGTGACTGACCCTTTGATTCTGGTGTTTGCCTGCTCTCTGTAACAGCCCATCTGTGAGGGTGGAGGTCAAAGCAGACATTTCCTCCTGGATACATCCAGCAAGGTATTAACCATGGCTCTCAGAGAATCTGTGCCAGCAGCCTGGTATATGGAGGACAGCAGAGGATAAAGGGGTGCTGAACCCAAACACTTCTGACTGGCTTTGTCCAAGTGAGGGGAAGGAAAGTACAGACTGGACTGTCAGGATGGGGCTCACGGGCAGCGGTAGCTCCAAGGCTGCTGCTCAATTAGGCAAGGAGTTTCTCCTAAGACAAGATTAATTTTCTCCTCTCCTCCAAGTAGTTGCTCTTACTTTGACATCCCGCTTGGTGGAGAGAGCTGACATCCAAACACGGTGGTGAGGACAACAATGGAAGAGGAACTGTCTGCCGAGGTGTCTCAGAGGCATCCTTTAGCTTCTCAGAGCTCCCTTCTGTGAAACGAAAATGGTTTGTGTAACTCCCTTCATCCCTTAGAGATCCTCTTGTCCTCCTGGTCTGATTGATGGTGATACCTCCAAGCTCATTTCTCCAGCTCCCTCTGACACAGAAGCCACTTCTCTGTTCTTCAAGAAAAGGAAGGACAGAGAGAGGGGGACAGTGAGGGCAGGGAAAGGGAGACAGAAGGAAAAAGGCAGAGACAGAAGGCAAAAGCTGAAAGACCTACCAGAAAACCCAGAGCAGCTCTGCTCAGAACATCACCTCCTTAGCAGACACCCACCGAGAGGTGCTAGTTAATTGAAGACTGAGCCTTGGGATTAATTAACTGGTTAGCCCCCTGCTCTCTGACCCTCTGAGGGAAGGAACTCCTACCCTCTGCCATGAAGAGTGGCCAACCTTCTGGCTGACATAACTCATGGGAGGAGGCAAACTCACCTGCTCTCGGCAGCAGAGCAGACTCAGAGGAAGGAGCCCTGGAAAGGCAACGGGACGAGTGTTACACCCAGAGGGGATGGGGCAGGGGAGGTGACAGGAAGGAGAAGGCACTGCTCAGCACAGTGCATTTACTTGTCTTGGGTCGGCCTCTCCACAGGCAGAGCCAGGAAATCCCAAAGGAAGATGGCATCTCCAACGCTGATGACACTCTGTTGGTCTGGGGTGAAGGCCACCTGGCGCACTGGCTCTGAGTGGCCGATGTACACCTGGGAGAGAACACACCTTCAACTTCTCCATCACCATGGTGGTTACCCTGCTCCCCCATGTAACCAGCATCTACTCAGCAGAAGATGACCTCAGAGGCGAGCATCACACCTACAGTGCTCAGACCTTGGGTTGATCAACCTGGGGTTGACCTTCAACACAAAGATCTGGAGAAACACACAGAAGCTGAAAACCCTCAAGCTCTTAATACCTCGGAAGCCCTGGATGAGCCATTTTCTTCTCTGGGTGGCTTTGTCCCCAGCACAGGAGGAACACCCACTTCTGTCCTTCGCAGAGGATCTCACTGTGAGGTGTTTTGGCAGCCCCAATCCATGCTCAGTGATGGGTGTTATTAGAATGTGGGAATAGGGCTGTGTTTCTCAGCTGCTGGGCAGACTGGGACTGGGGACATTGGGCAGAGGATATTTTGCTGCTCTCTCCTCCAGGGATTCAGAAACACCAGCCCCCCTCCCCTCCTTTTGGGGGAAGTACCTGGAAGTTGACATCAAAGCACATCCGATAGTCCCACACTTTGATAACTCTGTCGCCAGCAGTGAGCAGGTACCTGCCATCCTTGCTCAGCACCAAGGAAGAACAGGACACCTTGTGCACAGGAGACACCTGAGGACAAGAAATGGCACCAGCAGCATTAACTGAGCTGGTTCATGTCCTTTCTTAAACTTCAGCACAGGGATAAGAGTGTGAGAACATGGAAAACAAGGACAAGCTCAGGCTCACTCATGGTTCTTTTAGGCCTGTGGACTCCAGGATGAACAGCTCTTCTCTCATTTAGCCTCCTACAGCAACGTGAAGCGCCAAGCCCCACACAACATGAGATCTCAGTGCAGAAATTTCATGGTGTCCTACCTCTCGCACCAGTCGTCCCGTTTTTGCATCGAGCACGAGGATTTTATTGGAAGAAGTGGACACCAGGAGCTCGCCTCGAGGCACTGGAGCAAAGCAGACCCTCAGTGCCGAGTCCAAGGCTGTGCTGTTCAAATCTAGGATGCTGATGTCCACCCTCAGCAGCTGTGAAGAAAACAAGAAGATACTGAACAAATGTCCTGGAGAAAATACTGCAGAAGCCTGAAGATTGCTCTTGTGGCTTTCCTATGGTATGGTTCAGAGCCCCTCACAGAATTTTCCCTTCCCACTTAGGGGAAGGGAAGGGCCTGGGGGGCTGCAGGGTCCAGGCAATGTCCCTACTGCCCAGGAAAGCAGCTCACAAAAAGGAGCCGGAGCTGACAGTCTACTCAAGAGTTCTACAAATTATCTTTCTAGAGGGCAATGAAGCTGGAGAAGAAGAAAAACCTTGACTTTGTTTTTTCTATGTCACAGAACAGGAAAACAAGCCTCATTGTAAGTACCCTGAGCAAACATCTGCTACGTGGGAAACAGCCCTCTCCAACAGCGTCGGTGCCCAAGGCCCTTAATCTGTCTCATCTGAGGGAGCCTACAGGAATTTTCCCTGTGGCATGTCCTAGCCTTACCACCCTCCTGCAGGAAAGAGAGAAGCTCACTAGGTACCTCATCTAAAGAGCAGGCTTCCATCACGGTCACAACATACTTGGAGGGACCCACGAAGGCCAGGAGACGGCTGTCCCCACTGACTACCAAAGCATCCGGACCGCTGCCAGCATCCCGTGCCACCATGTTGCCTGGGGACCACAGCAAAAGAGAGAATGAAGAGAGGAGCAAAGCCCCTGCTGCAGCCAACTCACTGTGATAGTACTGCAACTTCTCCTGCCTCTGAATCAGCCATGGGTTAACGTTCTGGCCTGAAAAAGAGGTAACCTCTGTCACAGAAGATGCTATAAATTGGATCCACAACCCCCAAAGTGTGCAGTGAACCACCTCAAAGACAAGGTCTAGATACATAGATTGTTGCCTGACTGAATGTGTGCTGTTTCCAGAACAAAGCCAAGGGAATAAAATTTATATTAGTGTTTATTTTTTAACGTGACAAGAAGCTACAGACATGAGATCACAGCTGCAGCCTGGGTATATGAACCCTTCGCAGAAGAAGGCTGTGCGGAACCCCACCACGCTGATGTCCCTCCAGTGGGCAGATGGACCCAAAGGTCTAAACGTCACAGAAATCACAACAGTTTCTGTATTTATTCAACTACCAAAATTCCACAGTTCTGTCCCTGGAACAAGGCCAAGCAGAGTCATGATGTGAAGGTGCAGCTGCAGCACGGCCACCAAACTTGGGTGATTTTGGACAAATTCCCTAGTCTGTCCAAGACCCTATTCCTTCTCCACCTACTCCAACTGCACATTTCTTGACGCAGGAGCCTCCTTTTTGCACAATATTGAGTAATGGAGCTCCTCTTCCTCGCCCAAGCTGGTGCTGCCACAGCTTATTTCAAAAAAAAAAAACCCAAAATACAAACAAACAAACCCAACATTAAAAAGTCACATTAAAGATGACATTCATGTTTTAAAACCACTTTGCCCCTGCACTGCTTCCCTCGCTTGCAGCTCTCCGCCTTCTCCATTCACCAGCAGAGCTCTTTGTGCTGCTCTGCTGTGGCTGGGATTAGGGAAACGATCCAGTTTAAATAAATTAAACTGCACATCCACAAAATGGAAAGATTCAGGGTTTGGTCATGAATAAGTAGGAAGATTCTACACTTGCATTGCTTCCGGGCGACGCTCTGTTCAACCCAGACCTGAAAGGGCAGGGCTGTGCGATTCCAGCTTGTTCAGGAAATCAAAACACGGAGGAAACAGAGAGTATTTGAACTGGGGTGGGTAAGGAAGGGTTGGCAGTCACTGGGGTTTGCTTACACAAACGGCATAAACACAAATGACACGGCTCAGAAGGTTCCTCAGAAAATATCTCTCTGAGTTTGGTGCTGGGATGTCTGTGCTAATGGGAAAAAAAAAAAAAAAACAAGAAAGGCAACCCAGAACCTGGGTTCAAGAGGATGTGGGTGGGTGTCAGGAGGATGGGGACAGTCTTTTCTCAGTGGTGCTTGGTGACTGGCCAAGAGGAAACAGGCACAAACTTGAACATAAGAAGTTCCATTTAAACATGAGGAGGAACTTCTTTCCTGTGAGGGTGGCGGAGCCCTGGAAAAGGCTGCCCAGAGAGGTGGTGGAGTTTCCATCTCTGGAGACATTCAAACCCCAACCTGCTCTGGGTGACCCTGCTTTGGCAGGGGGTTGGACTGGATGATCTCCAGAGGTCCCTTCCAACCTCATAGCATTCTGTGATTCTGTAACCCCATCTTACCCAGGACTCTCAGGACGTGGCTTTTCTGTGCCACACAGCTGTAAAGAGCCAGAGTTCCCTGCAAACAGGAGCTGAACATGAAATTGCCGTCTGGAGAGAAGGTGAGTCCAGTGATCACAGTGCGGTGCTGCCTGAAAGAAGGCAGAAGACATGAAAAAGGGGAGGAAAACAACCATAAAAGCCCAGAAAACAGCAGCAACATGAAGAACTCAGCAGAGCAAAATTATCAGGGACAGGGAGAGGACCCCACTGTGCTCACACCTACAGCTGCCCAGGGCAACCGACACTCCACTTTTTGGAAAGCTGAGCAGCAAATGCAGGACTCCAGCTGTCCCTGGATGGGACATGCTCCCTCTCCCCTTGGAGCATCCTCCACTTCTCACACCGAAATTCCCAATTATTCTCTAGGACAAGCTCTTCCCTACTGTTGGACAACTGTCAGGATGTTGTAAAGACAGCACTCACACCCTTCCCAGGTTGGACTTTCACCACCAGAGCCTTGGCATGGGAGGCTGTCTCTGCTTGAAAAGCACTCAGCTGAGATGGGAGGATTGTCAAGCTGAAGAAAAGCACTTTTCCCACCTCCATGATTACCACAGAATCATTGAATTGTCTGGGTTGGAAGGGACCTTTAATATCATCGAGTCCAACCATCAACCTAACACTGTCAAACCCACCCCTAACCTGTATCCCTAAGCACCACCTCTGCCTGTCTGCTAAACACCTACCTGCAGGGATGCCAACTCCACCCCTTCCCTGAGCAGCCTGTTCCAATGCTCCTCCTACTATCCCATCTTAACCTCCCCTTGAAGCTGTTTCCTCTTGTCCTATCACCTGTTCCTTGGGAGAAGGGACCAACCCCCTCCCTGGCTACACCCTCCTTTCAAGCTGTAGAGAGCAAGGTCTCCCCTCAGCCTCCTTTTCTCCAGGCTGAATGCCTCCATCTCCCTCAGCCTCTCCTCACAAGACTGGTGCTCCGGACCCCTCACCAGCTCTGTTGCCCTCCTCTGGACACACTCCAGCACCTTGATGTCCCTGCTGTTGTAAGGGGCCCAAAACTGGACACAGCCCTCAAGGTGAGGTCTCACCAGTGCCCAGTACAGGGGGACCATCACTGCCCCAGTCCTGCTGGCCACACTTTTTCTGATACAAGCCAGGACGCTATCACTGTGGCTCTTGCCAGGACCAGCCCAAGTTAGACCTCTACCTCCCCTGGTGCAGCTTCCACCGCAAGCACTTACTTGTGCTCCACCAGCAGGTCAGAGGCGGTCAAGCAGAAGGTCCTCACCATCCCACCATCAAAGCCGCAGGCCAGGATCTGCTGGGTGGGGTGAAAAGCCACCGCACTCGGCGTTTCATCTGCAGCTGTGAAGTCGTAGAGCTGTGGGGAGGAGACACGCCGCAGGCACAGAGCTTCATAAAGCCATACCCAGTGGCCACAGCCAATAACCAAACAGCTTCCGACCTCCACCGCCTGCCTCACAGCAGGCATCAGGATGGAACAAAAGCCCAGTGAAGTCCTGGGTCTTTGGGGCGTTTAGATAAAGCCCTCGGCTATTATGTTTGGTGTTAAAAAGCAATATTCAGAATGTGGAAGAAAAGAAAATATTTTTGTTTAACAACACCTTCAGAAGCTAAGGCCAAATTATGAATTAAGCTAAAACTCTCAGAACCCCGGATTTCCAAAGGATTTTCGCCCACAATTCACTCCCTGCCCCTGAGTGCTCCAGGGAGGATGTTTAAAGGCACTTATTAACATTTAAGGGCACATTTAACTGTGGAGCTTTGATAACTGGACCCAACACAGACCAGAGAGACTATTAATGCATGAGACACCTCCTGACTCTCGTCTCACCTACCTGCTGCATGGACACCAGGTCCCAGACTCGGATGGTGCCGTCCCGAGACACCGTTGCCATCTGTTTCCAAACTCCCCCCACAGAAAAGGCCAAAACAGAGTCCTTGTGAGAGCGCATGAGGGTGTTGTAGTCCTGGGACTGGATAGCCAGGTAGCCCACGTTCCCGGCAGCTGTTGTGCATAAGACTTTGAGGCTGTCGGGGCTGATGCAGACAGAGGTCACTGGAGCCTTGTGCTCTGGGGAAAGATGCAGGGGGTCAGCAAACACCCCCTGGAAAAGGAGAAGTAGCAGCTGGAGTCCAGCTGACCAAACCAAACTCACATCTGGGAAAGCAACACAGAGGAACCAGCATCCCACACAGATGGAATGCTTTCAAGGTTTGAGTTTCGAGACAAATTAGCCTCTGCCCTTTCTAGAAGTCCTCAGGCTCTGCTTTTATGGTGGTTGTTTCAAAGACAGTAAAGAACCACTCAATTTCTCCCCTGACTTTTCATGGACAAAAGAGGTGTGGATGGAAGGGCACAGAAACCAAGCTTGAGCCCTTGCTATTACCCAGCAGATCCTGCTTTTCTCCTACAAGTTACAAGAATGAACATGAATAATTGTTGTTTAAGTAAAAGGCGTCTGAGCCAGCCATCCTAGGGACAGCAGGGACAAACGATGCCCTCGTTAATGAGAAGAGCATTAGGAGACATGGCAGCAAAGCTTTGGCATCACAGCAGCAGGATGATAGAGAGGTGGAGCTCAGAAGCACTGGTCCCAGCTCTACTCACCCGCCTCCAAGAGAACAGTCGAGAAGTCCAGTGGCCACAGCCGGAGGTAGCCATCTTCTGAACCCGTGGCACAGAAGGTTGAAGAGAAGCTAATACTGTTTATAGCGATTCCGGGGCCTGAAAACCCAGAAAACCAACATTGTGCACTTGAAACTACAAAACACAAACTGAGGGTTCCCCCATCCAAGAGCTGAGTCCAACAGTCCCACCAGTGGCTGAAGCCTCTGATGATGCCAAGAATACCATGGCAAGTGACAATATAGGCTGAAGAGTCTCAGCTTGCCCTTCTCAGGACTCATAACACCTTCAGCCCCTGTTCTTTTCCACCCTTCCTCTCTGCTGTCGTGTGACTCAGCTTACTCTTGCCAGGCACAGAAAATTCTTACCACTTTGTAAAGCCTGCCGTACTTTCGACTTAACAAGATCTTGTGGCAAGGGATTTCCTAGATTAACTGCCCCTTATATTTCTATGCCCCAAATCCTCTCTGCAGTATAGTGAGAAACGAGAGAGAATACAGATCTACAGAAACCAGGATTTTTTGATTCAGGTATAAAGCCAAAGCACTGGAAGAGTCAGTGCTGCTACCAGGAGGACACCCAAGGACATTGTTTCATCTCCTCTTGGACATTTTCTCTCCCATGAAGCGAAAACCAAAGCTATATACCTCTCAAAGGGGCACTTCTGGATTAATTAGCTCAATCTGCCAAAGCAAACTATGCCCTATGTTTTAAAATATCACAGCAAATCACACTTGAAAGTAAATTCTTCCCACTGTTAAAATTAATGGAAGAGCTGAAAGCGCTATTTAGTATACAGCAACAAAGATTTCCCAAACACTCTGCACAGGCTGGATAACGAAAAAGAAAAATCCCCAAATTCATCTTTTTCATTGGTCTGCGGAGCTCTTTTTCCATCTCTCCATTAAGATTCCCATCAGCAAATTAAGACCTTGTTTCATGTTTCTAAAAGTAGTGTTGCTCTGAAAGTGCAATCAGCATTGCAAATGCTAAAATTCTTTCTTAAAACGATACTTTGCTGCACTAAGGAAGATTATTTGCGGTGCTTAAAAGGCAAATAGCTAGCAATGATCCCTCTCATCAACCCAAAATAATCCTTAGCGGTAGGTAAAGAGCTGGTTTATTCTACCAGGAATTTGTCTGAATTAATTTGTGACGCCGAGGATGGTGGAGGTGCTGCCTGCTTGGTGTCATCCCGGCCGCCAGATCCTCCTACCTGCCCCATCCTGCCGCAGGCAGCCCCGGGGCTCTGCAGGCAGGAGCCGCCGCACGCTCCTCACGCGGACGTTCTTGCAGTCCACCTCCAGGACATGGCCGCTCTTGCTGCAGACAAAGCTGAGAAGGAGACAGACCCCAGGGTTACGAGGAGCTGTGCCAGCGTGATATAGTAAAACCCAGCTTGATTTACCCATTAAACGCTTTGCTGGATGGAAAGCAACTCTGCTTCACATTAACGAGGTGTCCAAGGGCACCTCTCCACATGCCACCCTACAAACCTACAACCAATTCTGAGCCTCTCCTTTTATTTCTTGTCCCTTTGAAACATTATTTAGTAAAAGAGGTAAAAGCTAGGCATAGATTTTAGAAAAAAAACCTCTCTTTGCCACAGGGGGGACAGCCCCAGGGAAGGCAGGGCCAGCTAAGCCAACAGCTCTGCCTTTGTGGACCAGGATGTGGTAGCAATGAATGCCTGGCTTTGATACACAATTTTAAAATGTGTATCTGTCTATAAGGAAGAGCATTATAGAATCACAGAATGCTTTGGGTTGAAGGGACCTTAAAGACAGTGTCACCTCCCACCACACCAGGTTGCTCCAAGCCCCCTCCACCCTGGTCTTGAACCCCTCCAGGGATGGGGCAGCCACAGCTTCTCGGGGCAACCTGGGCCTGGGTCTCACCACTTTCACACCAAAGAAGTTCTTCCCCACATCCCATCTCAATCTCCCCTCTTTCAGTGTCAAACCCTTCCCCCTCATCCTAGGGCTCCCCTCCCTTCCAGTCCCTCCCCAGCTTTCCTGGAGCCCCTGGAGGGACTGGAAGGGGCTGTAAGGTCTCCCCAGAGCCCTCTCTTCTGCAGGCTGAACCCCCCCAACTCTCTCAGCCTGTCCTCCCAGCAGAGGGGCTCCAGCCCTTGCAACATCTCCGGGGCCTCCTCCAGCTAAAAGCAGTCGTAGAGCTCCCTCCCGAGGGAGGGGTGATGGTGGAGCCCCTTACAGCGTGCGTTCCTCTGGCTCCCGTTTGGCCGCGTGTCCCTCCTCGAAGGCCAGGTCAGTGAACTCCAGGGAATGATACTCGCCCAGATTGACAGGGCAGGAGCGCAGGGCTCCGCTCCGCACTCTCCACAGCCTGATGTTGTCTCGGCCACAGGACACCATCCTGGTCCAGAAGAGACTGCATGAGGACCAGGGCAGGACCCTCCAAGCCCCTGTTGAAAGGTCAGTGCCCTAAGGGCTACTATGAGAACAGGAATGGAAACTAAACAGTTGCAGCACCATGATTAACCCTGCAGTCATGCCAAAACCAATGCTTTTGAATTATTTTCTTTGCATGCTACCTGGTATCATCAAAAAAAGCAATCTTCAAGGCCTGGATGTCCACATCTGTGTGCGCTTTGGCCAGCACGGCCACCTCTCCGCCATGGGTCACTTGAGCAGTGTTCCACACCACCACCATCTGAAAAGACAGGATGGCAGAGATGCTCAAAGGTGAAAACCTTGGTGGAAAAAGAGCTTTTCGTCCCAGCAGCTCAGCAGCTGCAGGCACGGGAGCTGGGCACCAAGTACCCATAACAGAATTGGAAAACAAACCCTCTCGCACAGAGGGTTTAGGACAGTCCAACAGCTTTGCAAAGCTTAATGGTAGTGTACTTGTCTGGCATCCTTAATTATAGGTTCTAAATCCCAGGGCTGCCTGGCAACGGGGCTCAGACTTGGAAAGAAAATCCACAGAGGAGTGGGAACTCTCTCTGCCAAGATCTAAGAGCTGCACTGGGTCTGAGTCGGTCCAGAAGAGCTGGAGGTAGCCCATGTTTGACTGCCCTGGCTCTCACAGCCCTTTGCTCCCATGCAGGTTTGCGTTCTGCTGGTGCCCGTCGCAAGGGGCACAAGAACCCAACCCTTTCCCCAAAGGAAAAGGGGGAGATGGGTCAAGACACGCAGGTGATTCGCTGCTCCACGATTCAGAACAGTGTTAAAAACAGACCTAACCTCACCTCGGAGGTCCCATTGTCCCAGGAGAGACACTCCTGGCCAGCTCCCCACCTTCTCCCATTCTGCTTTCGCCCTACTGATCCTCCCTCCCCAGTTCCAGCTCATCATCATGGGCCTTCACTGTCACATCCCAGGAAAAAACACAAAAGTGTTGTTTGTTTTTTCCTGCAGGTAGCATGCAATTAGTGATGGCACAGCTAATTGCTGGTGGTTGTCAAAAAGACATCAGGTGTGATAAAGCAAAAACCCTCGAGTTCCATGAAACTATTGTATTTTTGACTGCTGCACGTGGAATCTGCATCATCCCCAAGCTCCATCAGTGGGAGGCAGCTTGGGTGCCCAGCACCCCTTCCAGCAACACTGCCCGAGATGCTCAGAACTGAAAGATTAAACCTCACGTATTGCCCTAAAAGCTACAAAAAAAAAAAGGGGGTTGGGGAAGCTCTAGCCAGTGCTGAGCCTCTTATTTCAATTCTCATCCCTCCACGACATGCTTGCAAGCTTTCCAGCTCCAAATACCACACGAACACGTGTCACTCTTGGCCCCGGTGGGCCAGAACGGCTGCGGAGGCGAGGGACACCGCTGTGTGTGAGCCTGCGGCGATCCCCGTAGGGTGCAGGCGGAATCACACAGCAGGGACCACACCAGGGACAGAAACAGCCCCAAAGCTCAACCCAAGTATGTCTCAGGCTGATTCCCAAAGGATTTTTTTTGCTCACAGCCAAGGATTGCAGATGAGAACACTCGCAGGCATCAGGTGGGAGGGAAGTATCTTCTAAGCAGCTGATGAGAAAGGGATTTCCCTCTAACTACAGTGAAGAACATGTCTAGGAAAGCCCAGAGCAGAAGTTTGATTGCAAAAATAATGCTGTGATCTGGGAAACAGCCACCTCATATTGCAGGGAAAACTCCAAAAACCCAGGTTTTATTTCTCACCGTTTTGCCGTGCCCATCCTTTCCAACACCGCACAGAACGGCTCCGCTGTAGGAAAAGCTGCAAGAGGAGGCCACCTGGTGAAAGTCAGCTCCTTCTACCATGAGCGCATCTCAGCGGGGAGATAAAAGGAGACAAATCCAGGGTGTGGGGAGACAACAAGACCCGAGGGATAAGCCCAGGAGGGAGCTGGCAGCATATCGGCTGCCCTGGGCTGGCTGCCAGCAGGTCTCAGTGACAAACACAGGCAGCTGAAGGAGAGCTGTAATTCACCCCTGATTTATCATGCATGAAGCTGCTGAGCTGCAAGAGGTAGCCCGCCAGCACCCATCCCTGCACCCAGGCTGAAACCCACCTCAGGGACAGGAGGGAGCGGATGTGGGTTTTAAACAGGGATAGGCAGGTGCCCGTTGGGAAGTCCCAGAGACGCACCACGCTCAGAGGACCAGCCTGGGCAGAAGCCAGCAAGGTGCTGTCCCCGTTGAAGGCCAGCGCCGACACCTGCGGGAAGCGCCAGGTTAAGAGGCTCTGGAGGAGAGGTGGGACCAGGGATACATGGATAAGCTGTATCCATCTGGGATACATGGACAAGCTCACCTTATCCGTGTGGCCAATGAAGAACCTCTGCTCTCCAGTCTGGATCTGCAGGGTGACTATAACAGCGTGGCAGGGGTAGACCACCGCAGCGTTGTTCCGAGTCCACAGTGCCTACAGGATGGGAATGAGAGGGCTGCAGATCCTCCAGAGGTGCCCCAGGTCCCTGGCTGGACCTGCAAAGACTTCTTCACCAGGAGATATGCTGCATGTTTGTGGGTGAGAAGATGCTCTTCCATACAGGTACTCTTCCAATTCACACAGGAAAGCCAGGAGCTCAGCTGACAACCTACTTAGTTCAGTGGATTTACTGTAACAATCACCTCTACTACATGAATCACAGAATCATACAGGGTTGGGAGGGATCTCTGGGACCTATAAATCCTTTCAGTATTTATAGACATTGATCAGATCCCCCCTCAGTCTTCTCCAGATTAAAAGAGACCCAAGTCCCTCAGACTTTCCTCACCAGAGAGATGCTCCAGACTCCTACCAAGTGCCTCTAATCTTAATATGTTAAAAAGCAGAAGCCATGAGATCTACAGAGTTCCCATCATTTCAGATTCACCAACATTACAGCAGAAGCCCCATGCACAAACATACACTCATGCCCATTGGCTTTGGGGTCCTTTTCCCCATCAAGAAGTGCAGAAAAACTAACACCCAGCTGCCTTTAATGCCTCTGAAAAAAACCATCGATCTGTGATTACACATAAATTCCCCACACCATCCAAGTTACTGACCCATTTGGTGCTGTAGCCTCCAAAGCCAATAATCGTTCTCAGCTTCAGGATGGGATCCGGTAAGAACATCTGGAAAAAAAAAAAAGAA
>VZRU01006975.1:14604-41215 GCA_013398155.1 Pedionomus torquatus | reverse complement strand
GTTCCCCGAGGCGGGCGGCGCTCAGAAGGCCGGGTTGCCGAAGCCCAGACGCTGCTGGGTGTCGCGAATCTCCCGTAGCAAGGCGTCGTCCCGCAGCCCCAGCTGCAGGGGAGAGGGGGGTGTCAGGCAAGGCCAAGGGCGCACACAGACACACAGAGCCCCCTCTGCGGCAGGGGACTGCCCCCCCACCAACCCCCCCGGGGAACAGGAGGGGGTGTCCCTTGCTCTGCCGCAGCTGGGGGCCAAGGGGAGGGCATGGAAAGGGCAGATTTTGATAGAATCACAGAATAGTTTGGGTTGGAAGGCACCTTAAAGCCCAGCCAGTGCCAACCTCTGGGCAGGGACACCTCCCACCACACCAGGTTGCTCCAAGCCCCCTCCAACCTGGCCTTGAACCCCTCCAGGGATGGGGCAGCCACAGCTTCTCAGGGCAGCCTGGGCCAGGGTCTCACCACCCTCACAGCAAAGAACTTCATTCTGAGATCTCATCTCAGTCTCCTCTCTTTCAGTGTCAAACCCTTCCCCCTCATCGTATGTCTCCCCTCCCTGATCAAGAGACCCTCCCCAGCTTTTCTGGAGACCCTGGAAGGATTGGAAAGGGTTCTAAGGTCTTCCCCGAGCCTTCTCTTCGGAACCTCCCCCCCCAATTCTTTCAGCCTGTCCTCCCAGCAGAGGGGCTCCAGCCCTCCCAGCATCTCCATGGCCTCCTCTGATCCCACTCCATCGGTAGTTCCGTGTCCTTCTGATGACCTGGTCCAGGGTCTCACCACCTTCAGTGTCAAAAAACACTTCCCAAGATCTAACCTAAATCTAAGGGCTTCCCACTGGAAGCCCTTGCCCACACCAGGCTTTCACAGCCCCTGTTTTCTCTGTCACATTTCCTAATTAAACTTGCAGGTTAAAAGGGAAAGTGTCTTGTCCTTGTGAGAAGGCTCTGTGCCAGTGTCCTTCCCGTTGCCCACCCCACCCCACAGGGGTGCAGGGACACCAACCTTGACAGTGTATTTATAGCACTGCTCTGCCTCCAGCTGCCGGCCTCCCTGGGGAAACAGGACGAGAACAGGCAGTGAGGATAACCGTCCTGCCGGAAAGGTGCAGATTCCCACTGGAATAACACATTGTAGGGAAGCCCAGCACAGAGGACATGTCCCAAGGGATTACAGGCAGTGAGGGAGGAGGCTGCTTTTGCCATCCCTGTGTACTCCCCAGCTATTTTTATCACTGAGATCACAGAATCATGGCAGGCACCTCTGGAGATCATCTCGTCCAACTCCCCTGCTAAAGCAGAATTGCCCAGAGCACATCACTCAGGGCTGCATCCAGGCGGGGCTTGAAGGTCTCCAGAGAAGGGGACTCCACACCCTCCCTGGGCAGCCTCTGCCAGGGCTCTGCCACCCTCACCCCAAAGAGGGTTTTTCTGATATCCGAATGGAACTTCCCATGTTCCAGCTTGAGCCCGTTGCCCCTCGTCCTGTCACTGGGAACCACTGAGAAGAGTCTGACTCCGTCTTCCTTCATCTCACCCTTCGGATACTTGTGAGCATGAATAAGGTCTCCCCTCAGCCTCCTCTTCTCTAGACTAAAGAGTCCCAGCTCTCTCAGCCTTTCCTCCTCAGGGAGATGCCCCAGTCCCTCCATCATCTTTGTTGCCCTACGCTGGACTCTCTGCAGTGGTTCCTTCTCTCTCTTGAACTGGGGAGCCCAGCTCTGGAGGCAGTATTCCAGTTGTGGCCTCACCAGTGCAGAGCAGAGGGGGAGAATGACCTCCCTCCACCTCCTGGCCACACTCTTCCCTGTGCAGCCCAGGATTCCATTGGTCTCTGTTGGCACATTGCTGGCTCATGGATAGTTTACTGTCTACCAGGACCCCCAGATCTACAAGATGTTCTTCAGGCTCAAAACCAGACTCCAATAAAAGTCCAGTGGTGGGTGGGAATCGCTGGCTAGGCACTTACCCGCAGGCAGATGAGGGTGAGGTATCCCCACACTTCAGCATTGGTGTTATTTAGGGTGTTGGCTTCAGAGAGAGCGTCCTCTGCTTCCATCATCTCCTCCAGCTTGAGAGAGGAGGAGAGGTGTGAAGAAAAGGCAAATGGCAGGCGGGAAGGAGCTGCAGAACCTGACAGGCATCTGCTCTAGCACACGATGACATTGGTTTCTGGCAGGGTTTCCCTGATAGGGATGCAGGGAAGGGATTTATGGCTGAGACAACCAGTTATCCTCCACAGCAGCCTCCAGCTCTCTTATCTGGAGCACAAATCTCTCCCACTGCCTGCCAGCCCCTAGGAGCTGAGAGCATATTTCCAAATCAGCCCCCGGCTGCAAGGAAAGCAGCAGGATCACCTTGAGCTCCACCTCCAGGAATGGAGTGGTCCAGATCCATGGGGAAACTTGACTATATTATAATTATATTATAATACCTATTCCCACTACATGGTGGCTCCTGGGAGGCAGGGTTGGCTGGTGGGGCCAGCTGTCAGGCCACCACTCACCTCCGCAGCCTCCCAGGAGGTGTACATTTGGCCAACGGGGGAAACAGAAGTCGAAGTTCCTTCTCCATTTGCATCCCTCAGCCAAACTCCCTTGTAGGAACCTGGCGAGCTGTACCTCTGGGAGGTACTGCACTGCTGGTGGCTGGGTGTCCTTGGCAGCCCTTCAGAAGCACTGGATTCCCTTTGGGCAGGGAAAGCACCGAGATTCCTCTCCACTAACGTTTTGCTCAATTCCTGCATGGTGACACACAGGTCACGTGAAGGCAGGTACACAGAGCAAAGCCCAGGCCCAGATTACGGGCTCGCCACGACATCCTGGGGTGGGAGGTGCTGACAGTGGGACAAGAAGGGACAGATTGCTGCTCCTGAGGGTGACAGTCCTCTGACATCTCCCAGGGTGCCATGTCGGGACTGGCAGCTGAGTCAAAAGCACAGGTTTCACAGGCAGCTAAGCTCTAATAAAGGAGATCATGCAAAAGGCAAACCCTGCATCCACAGAACCAATTAAAGTGCAGACGAGTTGGAGGTAATTATTGCACTTACCCTGTAGCAGGCGATGCCCACCCCCAGCCAGGTGAGACAGGATGCGGAGTTCTTGCAGGCGAGTAGGTAGGTCTGCTTGGCCTGGCCAAACTGCCCAGAGAGAGACCATCACGTTTCTCTCTGCATCAAACACGTCCCTCTGGACAGCACCCCCTATCCCCTCTTCAGCACTATGCCAAACACCCTGTCTCCAGTGGGGTGCAGACACCCACCGTCCCCACTGCTGCTGGGGTGGCTGAGAGCCTGCCCCCAGTGCGGTACTGGCAGGTACCAATACAGTCATAGAATCATTGAATGGTTTGGGTTGGAAGGCACCTTAAAGCCCTTCCAGTGCCAGCCCCTGCCCTGGCCAGTGACACCTCTCACCACAACAGGTTGCTCCAAGCCCCCACCAGCCTGGCCTTGAAACCCTCCAGGGATGGGGCAGCCACAGCTTCTCTGGGAAACCTGGGCCTGGGTCTCACCACCCTCACAGCAAAGAAGTTCTTCCCCACATCTCAGCTCAATCTCCCCTCTTTCAGTGTCAAACCCTCCCCCCTCAACCTAGGGCTCCCCTTCCTCATCAAGAGTCCCTCCCCAGCTTTCCTGGAGCCCCTGGAGGGACTGGAAGGTGCTCTGAGGTCTCCCCAGAGCCTTCTCTTCTCCAGGCTGAACCCCCCACCAACTCTCTCAGCCTGTCCTCACAACAGAGGGGCTCCAGCTCTCCCAGCATCTCCATGGCTCTGCTCCAACAGCTCTGTTTCCTTTTGATGTCGGTGGCCCCAGAGCTGGAGGCAGAAATGGGGGGTGGGAAAATGGGGGCGGCTCATATAGAAGCCTCCCTCATTTCCAGGATGTTGAGAACAGCTCAGCAGCACCCTGAGACCTTACACAAAGGAACAGGGCAGATCATTGCTCCAAGGAATTGAGAGCTCCAAGGTCTGCTGTGTTGTGAGATTTCAGCTACAGCTGCAAATAACAGCATCTTGTGCCTGGAATCTACTACTTTGTGTAAAATTCCCTTCCTCCACGCCTGCTGTCTCCTCACCTCCTTCTCTTCCAGGCAGATGGAGCCCAGGCGCAGGTAGACAAAGTGCATATCTGCAGCATCCTCCACAAAGCCAATGGTTCGCTCATAGCACTTCTTTGCCTCACCAAAATCCCTCTGCAGGTAGCACAGGTGTCCTTTCTGAGCCCAGACATTTGGATTCTGTGCAGAGAAAGCCAGGAGTGAGATGTGGCTGGGAGACAGGAGAGACAGAGACCCAGGAGAGGGGCAGGGACCCCTGTAATCAGCAAAAAGGAAGAGCTGAGCAGTGATTGATTCTATGAGGACAGATTTTGCGTACAGAGTTAAAGTCAAGTCAGTGGCCTGCATTAACACCACAGCACTGGGAGCCCTCTCCAGCCTTCCCCTGCCCTGTGTCCTGGCCCATGCAGGGCTCCCAGGTATCATGAGTACTGGGAGATGTCAGTCCTCTCTGCCTTCTATTCAACCTGACCCTCCAAAGCCGCCTTTCCTCTCTCTCTCTGCTGAATAGCAGCCTTGTTTCTCACGAAACAGAGCCTGACTCACCAACAGAGGGAAATGAGGATCAGGATATACGTGTTCAAAGGGAAAAGACAGACAGACAGCTGTGGAGAGAGGAGCCCTTGCTCAGAAATGCCGCTTGTCTGTTCAGGAGATGATAGAAGGCAAGTAATAAGCGGGGTAATGAGGAGGGCAGTGCTGCAGCCACAGCCTGATGTGGTTCATCAGCTCTGATTATCCTCCCCTGCAGAAATTGCTGCAGACTCGAATTAGAATTGCTCAAGTGGAAACAAAGCACAGGCCCTAGGTTCACATGCAGCAAAAACACAGGGCAAGGTCTGCTGTGGTGTTTGGCTGGTGTCCTGCTTCAGGACACCGTGCTGCACCCCGGGAACACCCAAAGAATTACCATGGGTTCGATCCTAACGGCCTCACAGAGACATTCTTGGCATTTGGAGAAATCTTCCTTCAGCAAACAAGTCTGGGCCAGGGCCAGGTAGTACTCACAGGAGGGACCTCCCTGAAAGCTCAGCAGCTCGTGGGCAAGTGCCATGTGGACAAACTGGGGAGAAACAGCACAGCGGTGCGGTGAGCGCAACAGGAAAACCACAGGCACCCCAGAAGAACAGGGCAGGAGGAGTCACTCACACCTAATTCATTGCCACAGACAGAAAACAGGCAGAAGACTTTCCCCCTGCTCCTTTAAATATCTACCTCCATCACTTCTAGTTCTGTTTTGCTTTAACTGCCATGTAAAATGAAGGCAGACAGCATAATGTGACAGTCGGAGGGATTCCACAGAGACAACTGTGTGGGACAGGGACACTCCAAAGCTGACACAAAAATTACTCTGATATAGACAAGCATCTGAAAGAAGGAAGGGGTGCTGGCATCTCAGAAACTTCACATTAACACATCTGGACTCTGAATGTACAGAGAAAAGCACATCTGCACCGCATCTGACTTGGCTGTTCCCTCCGCCCCAAGCGGAGCTGAGCTGGGGCAGCCCAAGAACGCTTTCCTGCCTGAGACCAACAGTATCTCCAACCAGCATTTTGGTCTCAGTTCTTCACCTGGCCATAGTTATGCATTTCTGGGAAGTGGTGGTTTTGCTCCCTCTTGCACATGGTAACTGGGGTAGCCACAGCTTGTTCTCTGAGCCCAAGCAGGGGAACCTGCCACCCACTCTTTGGTAATAGCCCAGGGAAGGAGATTAAACCTCCCTTCCCACTCCTCTGCATTGAGCTGACCTGGATGGCATTGAATTTCATCAGGAATTCAACTGTCTTCATGAAGATGGTGCAGGGAGGTTGGCCAAGTCCTGAAACAGGGGATGGTGCTGCAAGAAAACATGTGTCCATCAGTCCCAAAACTAGGCTTTTTATTTCTGAAGCAAGAGCAGGGGCTGAGACCCTGCTGGGGACAGAAGAATCCCAGCAATATAGTGTAAAACCCAGGAGGTGGCAGAGGAGGCTGAAGCAAAGATCAACTCAGCAATTCTTTCTGAAGGCCTTAAGTTTTTGTAAGAGATGTGAAAAAAAACCACTGTGCTCTTGATCCACTAATTTCCCAGTCCAAACTTGGAGGAAGAAAAGGCAGGAATTGAGGACTGAAGTTTGTTAGAGTCAACTATGGTGAGGCCCCTGCCTCCCCAGACCAACCCAGCGGAGCCTGGAGCACCCAGCACTGCCATCTCTTTGCTACCCATTAGAGAGTGGAGCTGTAGAGAAGGCAGATCACACAACATGGGACCAGAGGAGATCCACAGGGACAGTTAAAGAGCTGGCATCTCAGGAGGGAGACATCTGAGCAGCCACTGAAGGCTGCTGGGATCAGTGACATGTCTCAGGGTGGCTGACTGTCCCCCCTTGAGATGTGCTGCTCTGAAAACATGGATGAACCTGTTCACTTAAGATTCCCCAGCTATGGAGAGAGAACAAGCCTTGATGCCCAGCCTTGGCAACAGGATGGCCACAGCTAAGTGCTCCCAAGTCACTACCCCTCCCATGAGGCCATCTCCCAACTCTGGGCTCTCCCTTCCACGCCAGGTCCCCATCCCTGTACCTTTTGGAGCTCCTTCCAGTGCAGTATCCTCTTCCTTGGGTGCCGCAAAGGCCAGGGCAGGCTCCACCGCCTCTGACACCCTTTTGGCTGAGCCACCTGGAACGAAACCCCCAGCAACCATTAGGTGTAAACAAAACATTTGCCATAAACTGCCCAGTTTGGTGCATGATTCTGCAGAAATGGAGAAAATATAAACAATAGTAAAAAATCTACCAGATTTTCTGAACTGGGAAGATATTTCTTTGCAGGAGACAATGCCTAAGTCCGGGTTTTTGAGTGCAAGATTACCATGTGAAGCTAGAAACAGGTATAAATGAGGCAATATCCCTTCTCTCATAATCAGAAGGGGAAAAAAAAAGGCACATGGCACTGAGGCACTTTGCACGGAGGGTGATAACATTAAAAATAAAGCCAGCCGACATTTCCCACAACCTGGCATTTGGGACTCGGGACAGAAAGTCTTGGCTCAGGGTAAAGCTGGATGCAGTTTGGCTCACAAGGAAGCCTCCAGTTCAGTTCACCACCAAGCAGCTGATTTGTGTTGGGAAGTCACAGCAACAGCGTTCACAAGAGCTAAACCTTGGACTGTCATGGGGGCAGCTCTGCCCTCCCAAAGCCTCAAAGAGAACGTTCACTTCCTCCAGCTGCAGGAGACTGGGGCAGGAAAATAAACGCTAAGATAGGACCCTCTCTAGGCTGAGGGTAAGGCAAAGCATTGGCTGTGCTGCGTTCAGAAAGCTCCATCATTTAAAGCAGCAAACTTGCTGTCTCTCACCGCTATAGTTCGTAGTCAGTCTATTCTAACTCACAGTCCACATCTTCCTTTACCCTTTGTATTTCTCCTCATAGAAATACTTGGAGTTTTCTCCTCTTAATGTTCAACACCTCCCACACTGCTCCGAGCCCCTAGGGCACCTCCTGGTTTTGCCCAGCCTTACCTGACAAGGACTCGTCTGGGCCTGAGCTTTGAGACCTCACAGATGCAGCAGAAGTTTGCTTTTTCTCTCCTTCCCCCTCAGCAGCCAGAGGGATACTCCTCTCCTTGGTGAGCTGTGCTTGCAGGAGTTTCTTCGCCTCACGGAAAGCCAATTCTGCCCGAGTGTTATTATTCTGCAGCTCATAAAATAAACCTATGGGAGACAGAAAGCAGCATGAGCAATCATCTGTCCCTTAGCAAAATCCTTCCTTTAGCCCTCAGATTAGAGCAGGGAGAAGAGGGACAGGGGCAAAAGCGACACTGTGCTCTACAGGAAGGCCTTGAGCACACCGTCTGACTTGCTTGTGTACCTGAAAGTGCCCAGGCTATGACACTGGATGGTTCCAAGCAACAGGCGCTCTCAAAGAAGATCTCTGCCTCTTTGTAGTGCTGCAGCATGACGGCCACAACCCCAGAGAGCAGCAAGCTGGGGACANACCCACCAAGAATGCACAGCACCTTTGGATGTGATGGAGATCCAGAGAAAGAGCCTGCCAGAAACACTCCTGGGCTTTGGTTGTTTCCTCGAGCAGGAGGTGGAATGCCCCATAGTCCAGCCAGTGCTGGATGTTGTGCTGGTCCTGACTTAACCTCTAGACAAAAGAGGTCACTGGTGGGACGAGGACTGCTGCAATCATGCTCAGCACACACAACGTACTGGCAAGACAACTGGAATGACCACAGCTTTCCTCAGCCCACCCCACCCAGTTTAGCAACAATCAAACCCATGTCTGTCATGTACTAGGCTTTCCCTTAACTGGGATGTGCTGGGCTTCCTCTAACCCTGGTTCACCTAACGCATGTCCTCCAGAGTCAGCTGGCCTCCTAGCCTCCTGTTAGAAGGCCCAGTGTCCCCAGTGCTGACCCAGCATGTCTTTTGGACCAGCTCATCCCACTTCCCTGGGCCTCGAGGCTGAAGTCCTCAGTGACCCAGCCAGGCTCTGCCTCACATCCTCCAGAGAGCAGCATCTCCCTAGAAAATCCCTCAGAGATTCAGCCTGAGTATCTCGGTCATGTTTACCTCCTTCCTCCACACAGAACAGCCAGGCATGGCCCAGCTGTGAGCAACACAGGCCCCATGCTGCCATGACACCGTGCTGGCTGCCAGCCCAGACACACGGGAGACAGGCAGGAAAGAACAGGGGCTCCTTTACCTGCTGGTGGTAGATGGATGCCAGCTTGTAGTCCTTGTTGACTTCAGCTTCGTGAGCAAAGAGCCAGAGCTGCTCTGGGGTCATGCGTAACACAGGGACAGGTGAAGCAGCTTCCTCGAACCAAAGCTGGTAGGGACCGAGACAGTGTTAGCCCTGGGAACAGTTCACATGAACCCAGTACAACAGCAGTCCCCAGTCCAGCACTGCCAACAGGTAAGAACTTCCCCTACATCAAGACCATATCAAAACTCCTCGGTGGTGTCACTGGTGACCCCAGCTCACACTCTGCCTGGGTGGGTGGCAGATGGCACAGACCCAGCCACCCTCACCACAAACCATCTACAGCAGCTTTTAGGAGTGGAGTCTTATACACATCCTACCATCAGGATTTCATAGCAGTGGGATATAGATGGAAAAGTCCTGCTGCCTTCACTTCATGACTTCCGCAGGGAAGCCATGTTCCAAGTCACCCATTCCAGAGGACCAGACACACGTCAGGGTTTGTCCCTACCTGGTTCAGGGCAATATGCATCTGGTCCATGAGGTACACGTAGAGCTCACTGAGAAATTCCTGGAACTCCTTCTGGGTCTTAAATGCCGTGGTCTTTTGGTATTTCTCCCTGACAATCTTCACAACTGCATACTGTGAAGACATGTGACAGTTGGACAAGGCAGGTCTTCACCAGCTCTGTAATCACACAGAGCCAGAACACATTTTCCTGAAGCCCCAACCTATTTCTGAGGAAGAAATCTAGCCCAGCACTGATAGAAGTTAAAAAAAAGCAAGCAGGGGTGAATTCTTTTCCCACCTCCCAGCCCTGACTCTTCCTGACACACCAGTGCCCCTTTAGGTACAACATGTGGGAAAGCTTGTCCCCTTGGCACAAGAGAGGCTCTCTGGGCAGAGAGAGGAACCCCTCTTTCTGCCAGCGCCAACTGTGAGTGTGCAAGAGCAGTCAACTTTGCCTTCCTCGGGTTATGGGCATGGTGCAAATGGATGTGACCAGCTTTGGAATCTCCCCTCTTTCACAGGAAGGGTTCACCTGGTGTGTGACCTGCTGCCTGCTTTGGAGGTGCCTGTTTTTTCCTCTTTTTAGAGGGAAAACCTGGCCCTCCCCAAGCCCACTGCAATAGCTCTGAGTGGCAGGAAGGGATTCTGCAGCAACACATCATCCTGAGTTACCACCACAGAGCAGCAGTTCCTCACTGAGAAACCTGAAGCCCCAACATTTCTGAGGAAGAAATCTAGTCCAGCACTGACTTCCTCACTGAGAAACTGCCAGGACAAAAGAACTAGGGAACAGAAAAGCACAATGGACTCTCTACCTTTAGCTGCTCCTTAAAAGCAAAATATTTCCCAGAGTTATTGAGTTTGAAGTTGAGCTGACGCTTCCGTTCCTCCAGGGTTTGGGGGTCTATCGCTCCCCCGTCAGGATGCTGCTTCCCAAAGAGCTGATGGCATTCACTGAGGACAGCAACAGCAACGCTCATGATGTGGTTGTGATAATCTTCCACAGCCTAGGAAATAAATAGTCAAACTTTACAAGTCACTTAAGCCATCAACCTTGAAATGTATTTTACTTGCCAGAGCCCACGCCTCCCCTAAACTCCACCTGACTCAAGTCTCAATTAGTCTGTCACACATCCTTTCCCATCACTCTTTGCCTTAGGGCTGCAAAAATATCTACGTGTAAATACAAAAGAGTTCCTTCATAATTAGACACTGCTCCTGCTATGGTTTTCAATCAGAACCCAGTATTTCAGTCATCATCCCCTCTTCTAAAGCAGTGTAAGTGGCTGTAAGTAAAATATATCTCATTTGCTGGGAGCCTTTTAAACCCAGAGGCCAGCCCTCTTGACCAGACTCTAATCTCCATCATCTTGGTGGCAGGAGCTTCCACACTCTGCGATAATCAGAATGTATCACCCTCTGTGCTCCAGACAGGCCAGCCCAAATCAATTCTGGGGTCAGAAGTGCTGTTTCTTGGCCCACCGTTGCTTTGAATTTCCCATTGGGCAGGGGCCACTTGAGGACATTCTCCTCTAGACAGCTGCGCTGTACCCACAGAAAACGAGCCAGTACTCCCAGACCGTTTTCTGAGGACACAAGTGTCCTCAAAAATTCGGGTGACCTGAGAGTGGCTGGGACTGATTCATGTTGTCTGGGTCTAATAAGGCACGTCTGCCTTTTGCATGGGCTGCCAACATGAGAGATGCAGCCCAGGAATGACTTCCCAACGCATACTATGATGAAAGTAACACATCCAGACGTTTTCTTTTCTGTGCATTTTCCATTCAGACCTCACCTACCTGTTGCCGTGGGGCTCAGCCTGAGGGTGCAGGTTCTCCTGTGTGAGAGGCATCAGGGAAGGATGAGGTGGCAAGAGTGTTAGCAAGGCTTCTGGACATACCTTTTTGGCTCCTTCAGCCCGGGGAGGCAGCAGCGGCCGAGGAGGAATCATCTGCTTGACCCTGTAAATGAGAGGACAGAGATCAGACAGACAGACCATCAGCAGCCTTGGCTTCTCTTGGTAGCTGGCAGCCTGTAGAGTGAGGGTTCTGGCTTGGCACTGTATCCCTGAGACACCTCACAGGGACCTTTAGCAGGGGGAAACTGAAGTCTCAGACCACGAATAACCTCTAAACATACATTCAGTGCTTGTAGCTCATCACAATGTCTTGAAAGAAGGACAGGAAACTGCTGGAGAAGGTAGAGCAGAGGACCACAAAGATGATGAGAGGCCTGGACCATCTCTCTGCTGAGGACAGGCTGAGAGACTTGGGTCTGTTTAGTCTGGAGAAGACTGAGGGTGGATCTGACCAATGCCTATAAATACCTAAAGGGTGGGTGTCAGGAGGATGGGGCCAGTCTTTTTTCAGTGGTGCCCAGTGACAGGACAAGAACAAACTGGAACATAAGAAGTTCTATCTCTACCTGAGGAGGAACTTCTTTCATGTGAGGGTGTCAGAGCCCTGGAAGAGGCTACCCAGAGAGGTGGTGACCATCTCGATCTCTGGAGATATTCCAGACCCACCTGGACACATTTCTGTGGAATCTGCTCTGGGCGACCCTGCTCTGGCAGGGGGTTGGACTGGATAATCTCCAGAGGTCCTTCCAACCCCATATCATTCTGTGATCCTGCAAGAGAACTAGCTGCTGCCTCGCTCCCTGCTGACAATGACACTTCATGAGGATTAGAGAAGATTTATTGTTATTTTCATGGGGTTTGACTGACCCATCACACAAAAGCTAATGTAGAAGCTCAGCCCAGCAGGTAGAGTTAACATTTGTTATTGCCAGCAATCAGAAATGCTCTTCTATAGAAGCAGATCTTCCTATCCATCTACTCTTCCTTTCACTTGCAACCTCATGGGTGTAAGAAAAGTATCACCCTGAAGACAGGTCTGAAGAATTTTAGCACTGTAAACCCCAGGCTACACAATCCATCAGTTCCTGACATCACACCGCGTGGCTGTGGCACCTCATCCCTTGACTCCTGGACACCTCACCAACCCTGTTTGTACCACTATCAGTGACATTGACCCATCAAATATTAATTCAAAAGCCTATAGGCTTACCGTATTTTTTACTAAGATTTTATTAAAATCCCTGGTGTCAAACCAGCCTATATTAATTGGGATTTTTATCAAGTTTTTCTGTTTGCTGGTACCAAAACACCATTGGTCCTTAGAAGACAATCCAGGCCAAGTAAAAGTGTCACATCCCTGTGTTGGCTCCTACAAGCAAAAAAATTTCTTATTCCTCACCAAATATGAACCACTCCTGTCACTGTTCTGCCAGCTTTCAGAGTCCCTCACCCTCTGGCACTCTCTTCTGCACTGTCTAGTGCACGGTGTGGTCCCCTCATTTGCAGAGAACCCATCACCGCTCTTTGGGAAGCCACAAAGCCTGAACCAGGGGGTGATGCAGCTCCTATGCTCGCTGTCCCACCCTCAGAACAGCACCCTCACTGACACTATTCCTCCGCCCGTGGCCCAGATGAAAACCAAACTACTTCACTTTTCAGATGAGAAAAAGAAAACCAACAACAACCTGGGGAAAACCAGTGAGCGAAGAAAGCCGAGCGGAGGCTGGCAGAGGATTTTGGATGGAACCCAAAAAAGAGAGTGATGGTTTGCTACCGAGGTATGCATTTAAATGTCCTTCTACAGAATGAACCTCACTGTTGGGCTCGTCTACCAAGGACACATCAGCTGGAGCTCCCCAAGATGGGGCCCTTCCCACAACTCAATAAAGCTAATTTTTCAGGCCTGAGATCTGCAGCTCAGGAAAGTGAAAAGGAATTCAGGAATGGTATAAAAAGGGCTCAGAGAAGGTTTGTCCTGGGCGGGGGTTCACCTTCCTCAACCTGTTCTTCCTAGAAGCCAGCAGGCAGCACAGAAGACACATGTAGTTTCCCTTCAAAGAATGACTGCTGCTCATATTTCTGCTTAAGAGAGACAGTCCGCACTTGTTACACTTTATTCATTTGCTGCTTTTTTCTCTTCTTTCTTCAATAAATTATACATGCTAGGCCTTTCCCAGATTATAATGCATCAGGGCTACCACCGGACAGGAAGCAACTGCCTCAAATCAAGCAGAGAGTGAAGCAGCAGAGATGAGAGAGAAGCTCTGCAGTGGAATGACGTGAGAACTAACATAGGAGCCAAGAAATGGGTAGAAGATTGTGAGAAACCTTCTGAAAAGACTGGGGGGGGTTGGATGGGGAAAATGCTATGTGAAGTTCCAGCAGCTCTCCCCATGCTGGTGGCCAGTCCTGACCAAGCAGCTGAACATCACATGCAAGAGGAAAGCAGACGGGGATTAATGGGAAACAAAGCCCAACCAGGAACACAGACACTGTTGTTGCTGCTCTGGTGTCTCTCTTTTGGAGAGGAATGGCAGGGACATGCCAGCTCAGATGAAGGCAAGTGTTTTCTCAACACACCAGATGCCATCTTTTAAGCAATCTGGCCAAATCCTCCCCCTGATTCCAGTGGGCTTTGGCTCAGGCCCTCAAGTGGTCCTTAACAGAGCACTCCAAGAGGGTGGGCTTGCTGTTTCAACCCTGCAGAAACGAGTTGTCAGCCCCAGGGTTACAGCATGTCTTTGTACGCACTGTCTGGTGAGCTCCTTCCGCAATCGCTTCGGTACCAAGGCTTTGTCCAGCTTTATCTCCATCACCAGGAACGTTCCCGCTTCAGCATATTGCTGCAAAAATAAACATTGCTCTCTCAGTGTCATCCTATCTAAGAGCCATTGCTGGCATGATGGAAGACTGAGCCTATAGCTACAGATCTTCAGTAAATCCTCTCCAAACTGCAGAGAAGCAGCTTGTTTTATAACCTGCCCTCAGACTGATTCACAGCAGCAGAATTCAGCTCATGAAACCAGTCTAGGAAATAGGAGAAAGCCCAGATGATCAATCTGCTTGCAAATTCATTCATTGCAGAATGAATATGCATTCTAGATGTTTTGAGGAAGAAGCCAATATGAAGAAAGCCTTCTAAATAAATGCCTGATTATTTACAGAGACCTTCTAGCCCAATGTCGGACTGCCCTCCAGCTGGATGGCACTGGAAGAACTCCAGGACAGTATCTATGTAAAACACCCCTTGTGTTTAAACTCACTCTTAAAGAATTTAATTGTATGAAAGGTAAGACACAGGTGCAGTGATGGTCTAGCAGTCACTTCTCTTTGGAGATACATAATTACCTGTCCATCAAGGCTGAGTTTCTTGGCGTTTTCATTTTCTAGAGAGGTGTCTGAGAACTGGATTTTGGGCACGCTGGACATCTATTGAAGAAAAAGAAAAGACACCTCTTGCTTCAGATTCAATAAACTTCACACCTTTGCAAATTCAGAATGTAAATTCATTCAGGCAGCATGTACTAAAATTTCAAGATAATGAGTATATCTCAATTGGCTGAGGCAACACAGCATCAGTCCCAGGTTTCTGCATGCCCCAACTACTTCTCAGGTGGAAACAGAGCAACCGTGTTGCAATATGCCCCTCTAGACCTTACCCTTCTGCCGATTTTCTCTTCCTTATGAGTCTTGCTGGGAAAAGTTTTGGAAACAGGCGTACTGATTCCTGAGGTCCACGAACCTTCCTTAGTCAGACTGAGCTGTGTCCTGAGATCCCGGAAAACACTGTGCTGGCATTTAGTCTGAAAAAAAAGAGGGAATGGAGGGATTCAAGGGACAAATTAGGCATCCCCACCCCTTTTGCCTTAACTTCACACATAGCAGAACATATAGTCAGGGTCCTAAATGCATTCAGAAGCTATGCATCCTACTCCTTAGACCGTTAGATGAATCTGGCTACCATCACCAGGGCTGCTCTGCAATTTTTTGGGTGCCTGCAGTGAATCTCAGCTCCCAGCTCACCCTTCTGGCATGGAGCAGCTTCCCTGCCACACCTCAGTGAATTGCAAGGAACAGGTTTTTCAGATTGTCTGTTTACACACTGCTTAACCACCTTAGAGAGGCGGTTCCCTTCCAGCCATCACTGTTACATGGGTTGGAAAGAACCAAGGGGATTGTGGTGAGAGGATGGAGCGGCTGTACCAACACCATCAAGGCCAAGGCCAAGGAGCAGCCCAAGGCTTCCACAAAACCAGAAAATAAGAACAACAGAGAGATAGCGTGTCACTCGTGACAGATAAACGTATCAGGACAAGGAGTTCTTTGCAGCCAAGAGGCCGTTATTCATGGTGGTGAAGTGGGGATCAGCAAGGAGCTGTGTGCCTAGCCCTGCTTTCCAAAGGCCAGTGGGAGCAGGGAGAAGAGCTGTAATTCACCCAGCTCCTGCAGCCTGGACAGCAGCTCCATGGAGAATGTGGGCAGGAAAACCCACCTCTGCCCCCTTGGAACAAGCTCAGGTTTGTTCTGGGAGGACTGTGGGAAAATGGAGATGTAGCTGTCACTCTTAGTAACAGAAGGGAGGAAAAAAAGCAAAGACAAATAAACCTCCATGAGCTACAGCTGAAAGAGCTCCAGTGACAGCTTTTTTTGGTTGTTGCCTGGGGTAACGCCATCCTTTTAGAGCCACTGTTTGCTCTTCCCAGCAACACAGATCATTTGCCCATGTTCCAGACTGGGGAGAGAGGAGCGTTCTTACAGCTCTCCCTGCTCAGCTGCTGGCAGAGAAGGGAGCGGAGTGAGATTCAGAGCCTTTCCCAGCCCCCAAACCTACTCAGAAATCCTCCGCCTTTGAGAAGTCTGCACCTAAACACTTGTCTCATTATTTTTCTCCATCACCAGAAGGGCAGGGAAGTTTCAGAGCCAGCCTTCAAGTTCCACCCTGCCCATGCAACTCCACTCTGGGTAAAACCAGCTGCAGAGCCTCCAATGTCGTCTGCTCTCACCTTCTCCAACACCTCACTGTCTCGGTAGCTAAAGACACGAAAGGCACCTCGGATCTGCTTCACACCAGGGCAGAGCAAAGGCAGCACGTTGACGTACGCCACGCCATGGAAGAAAATCTGCTTGTCCTCATCTCCCTGGATACACAGAACAAGGGACAGAGATACCGAACGGACTGTTATTCTCTGCAAGGAAACAAGGTCACCAATCCCATTAAGGAGAGGCCACGCAGCAAACTGATGCACCAGTGGCTCTCTGGCACTGGCACGCAGCCGAGACAACCTGGACGAAAACACTGGAGTCATTCCATATGTAGAATATCAATTTTATTCCAGTCCCTGCAGGGCAGCATTTCTCTCTAGTGCCCGCACTGTGCTACTCCTCGGGATGGTCTTTTCGAGGTAGAATTGCAAAATTATGAGCCACATGGGTAGAAATCCAGGTGACCGTACCAGAGCCATGCATCTCGGGTTTGACAGAAATCAGGTAGCTAAGAAGGTGTGAGAGTCTGGGCCAGTGGCAGAGTGTGTGGGTAAAGGATCTCCATCAGAGCTGCAAAATCCTGGCACCAATGAGTGCTAAAAGAGTTTTATCCCCATTTAGATGACTTTGCCTCTGAAACAGCTCTCACAACCAGCCACCAGGAACAGAACCATTACCTAAGGGGCTGTTTCTTTGTTAAACAACCCCAGTTTATGTGCTAACGCGTAACTTTTCACACCCTGAGAAAGGCATAAGTTTCTTCAAGATGCTCCAAAGGCTGGCTGAAGATAAGCTCAGTGAATTACCTCAGATCTCAAAAAGCACCATCTCCCTGACCCCTTTGCACCCAGCTACTGTAGACTGTCAGCATGAGTGCTGACAGTTATTCTCCAATGAAAAAATGTTATCCTTATGTCTATTTAACAGCTCTATCGAGCTGATTAATCCCTTTACAAAGCCTCTAACTCTCTGACTCGCTTTGGCTGGTTCGAGGCTGGTTTTGGTATAATAAAGGCATGGAAAGGAAAATGCTCGGCAACGTGATGCTGCTCCACAAGCCAGAAGAACCCATCCCTCCCCACTTTTACCTTGTCAGCTTTGCTAGTTTTCCCTTTGCTGGCTGAGTCCACTGTCATCCTGCAGACCTCCACGGGCCAGTACTGGCACTCTGCACTGCGCTTCTTCAGGCTGAACACAAAGGAAGGCACTGAGAAGGTGCAGGAACCAAGCTGGGGAGTAACACTGCCCTCCTTTCTGCCCCAGCAGCCCTGAAACATCCCCCCCCCTGCCTTGGGTTTGCTTTGACCCAGTCCCACAACAAGCAGCCTTGGGCCACTGGAACATGCGTGGTTTTGGGCAGGCTTGCTGCATTTTCTTCTCCATCCACCATTGGGAGCATTTATAGAACAACCAGCTATAAAAGAATTGTGAGAGTGACACACTAGGTTTTCTCTCTCCCCTGGTTACTTCAGAAATGAAGGGAATAAGAAGGAACATGCTTAACTTTGGTATAAATCCTGAATTGCACAGAGCAAGGGGACCCTGAGCTCCCATTCAATGGGCCTGGTAACTCTGAAACCAGCAGGCAGACTGATGGAAGTGTAGGGGGAAAAAGAAATTTAAAAATCAAACCAGATAGAAAGGACTATTTGCACACATGAGGAGTAATTTGGCTGTGAAACTCAGAGCCATGATGCAGCTGAGGCCAAGAACGTGGAGTGAAAAGGTTTTCATGTGGGAATTCAGGAAAACTTAATTAGCAGCTCAGAGAAGAGTTGCGTGGGCCACCCTACTCCATCTTTCCTCACTATAACTCTGCTGGCCCTTCCTTCAAAACCTGAGGGAACAGTCACCAGCTCCAGTTGCTGGCAGAATGAGCGAGCATTTACACCCTGGAGACAACAGCTCCAGCCAATTCATCTTCTCCCACCATAGCAAAACTATGCTGATCCCAGCAATTAAAGGCAATCCGATGGACAGCCACAGGCCAGGCAGATTCACGGTTTCACCATGTAAGAGGTCTGAGAGCATCTGCCTGAGATGGGTCTCTTGGCTGCGTGCATTCTAGGGTGGTTTCTCCCCACCGCTCCATGCTGGAAGGGAGGTTCTCAGGTCCCTTACGTGACTACTGCAGCAGGATCCAAGTAATAGCGCATTTCCATGTCCCATACGATTCTCTTTGTGCTTTCTGCTTGGATCCTCAACTCCTTGTCCTGTGGGAAACAGTGTGTGGTCAGAGCCAGGATAGTGACCTTTACAGCCTGCGTTTTCCTCAAATCACCCCCTAGAATGTCCCCTGGGAGAGAAAATGAGTCAGACAGAGGTGTCCAGGTCACCCTCTGAGGCCACCCTCACAGAGTAAGTTAGCAGCTCTCCCTGCAGACATCAGAGCCTGTAAATACTAAAATCCTGGCCTACGAGGAGGTAATACAACCCCCAGCCCGGCAGCTCAGGAGTAGGTAGCTTACTGGTGACCAGACCTGCCACATGCATCCTTGGGACTCTCCTGTGGTGATCTAGCACGTCCACTGTCCCAAGGGAACCGTCTCCATATCTGGACACTCCACAGAGAACCAACCACCCTCCTTCCACCCCTCTTCCTGTAATGAATCTCTTTTAGTCTTTCTCAATCCCTTCAGTGAGACCTGCCTGTTCTCTTCCAGCCATGACACCGCCAGTCTTTCCTCACCTCTCTTTTGTTGAGCTCGCCATCCTCATCCTCATAGGGACCACCAACAATGAAGGAATTGGGCATGTTCAGAGCACCAGGGGCCATGATGTTAGCAAGGGACCATTTTTTGGGCCGGGGTAATGGCTCTTTTTCCCCAGCAAGCTTCAGGATGCCATTCTTGAAGAGCAAGGGGAATTCCTTCTAAAGAGACATGAGAAAGAAAGGACTTGCATTTCCAACATGAGCTGCTCTAAGCTGGGTCTAACAAAGCAAAGGAGCAGTGCAGGGGCCTGGCTCAGAAAACACACTCCACCCACAGGCATACAAAGAGCTGGGAAAAAATAAATAGCCATGTGGAAAAAAAAGCCCTGCTAGTTTCAACCCAAATCTTGCCGAGCAGAATTCCGTTTGTTAAAAGAAACACATCATGCGCCAGAGACTCTGAGCACTCGCAACAAAGGGCAAAGCACAAGGAGCCGTGCACCCCATGGGCCTGGACGCTTGTTCCACGGTATGTGGCGTGGGAGAACAACCCACTTTGTAGCAGCCAAAACCCCTCTCACCATGTGAGGACCAACCCTCACCTCCCCAGCTGCTGGTACTTGCAAGCAAGCCATGTAGTTTTGGGAGGGTCCAGTGGGGGTAAATTCTTCGGGGATGGAATAAGCTGCCTCCAGGGTGACACTCAGGAGGTTACCGTTTGAGAGCTGAGCTGTAGAAAGCAGTGGCTCTTCGGTACACACTGTCACTTCCAGGCCACCCTGTGAGACAGGGATAAAGTAGAGCTGGTTAACTAGACAATTAGAACTCTTCTGCTCTTGAGGAAGAGGCAGGCAGAAAGCCAAGGCCAGAATGTATAATGTTATCATATTTTCTTCACCTCAGATGCAAAAGAAAACAAACCAGCACAGAAAAGGAATCTCATGATCAATTTGTCTGAATTGTAATATTTGTTCCTTTAAATAGGAGCCTGCTCGAGGCAGGGCATGTGCCCCAAGGGCCTCAGGAAATGAGCCAGGGAGAAAGAGTCAGGGTTTCATAAAACAAGCCAGGGAGAAAGAACACCAGGGATGGAAAATAATGGTTTCCTCGTGGTGATTCAGAACATGTCAAAGCTAGGGCCACACTTCAACTACTTGCGCTGTGTGCAGCCTTTAATTACCTGTCCCAAGCCAGGATGGATGGTGTGCAACGAAAAACCAGCTGGTCTGCATAATTAACTCTCCTCCCTAATGGATGACCCCCTGCCTTGCTTACTATGTAACACCTCTTAAACACAGAAAAAATAATGCAATATCCACCCCTCCAATTCCCTCACAGTCCTAACTGCAGGCAGGCTCAGGAGCAAAATTAGACGCATTTTCCCAGTCTCATACTTCATTCCCCGCTTTATTCACAGAGTACTTTTCAACAGGCTGAATGAGTAAGGACCTCGCAGGAAAGGCAGCCAGAGCTTGTACAATAATGAACTGTGAGATACGTTATCTGCAGCAAGGAGGACTAATAAAGTTGGACAGGTAATCCTGCCTTTGCCTTTTTTTCCTGACTTTTCAGCACTACCTGTTCCATCTCAAATATCTTTTTCCCCTGAGCAGTTTGGTAGCTGCACACATTAGCTTTTCCTAGCACGACCTCACCTATCATGGGCAACCGGGGACAGACGTCAATGGGAGTAGGAAAGGCCTCCAAGCTTGTAACATATAGGGCTATAACACATCCGTGATGAGCGAGGTGGCTGAGTCATGCCCACCTTCCCATTAAAAAGCAGCAGAGAGCCGAATGAGCGAAGGAACAGTTCCAAATTCCACATACCTTGGCCTCCGGGTGAAGGCTCTCTAATGGAGAAGGAAGCACTGCATACAAAGGAGCCGAGACCTTAAATGAACATTGTCCTGGGAAGAAACAGGAATGGAAACAGTGTAAAGTGAGATCCTCTGTAGAGAAATCATGGCCTAACTCCTCACGCTGAGCTGCTGACATCACCCCCTCTTCCCCCAGGCCCAGCTTTCTACAGTTGCCACAAAGTGCATTTTGTGAAAAGGAGGTAAGTTATAGTCAGGGGTCCATAAGCTAAGATCAGCAAGTTCCAAGGAGTAAAAAGTGGTTACAGGGTCTGTGGAAGTCAATGTTGGACCTTGCAGCAGAGGTAGAAGGTCCACCACAGCCTGGCCAAGAGGCACGGTCATAGTTGTCTTCTGCTTTTTATCCTTTTGCATCACTTCCATCACTGTACCTAGAGAGACAAAGAAAGGGGAGCTGGCAGAGTTTCTCAGACGGCTTCAGCCCAGCAGTTCAGGGGCTGCAAAGGCTCTGTGTCAGCTCCGGCACACGCTTCCTACATCATCTCCCAAGAAGAGTGAAGCCAAGGAGCACAGGCCAACATGAAAGGGGATTCTTCCAGCTGGCAGAGACAGGAACAGAAGTGCTGAGATTCCCACCCCCCACAGCTGCTACTGAAGTGCTATTCTTGAAGGAGTGACTCCCACAGCAGGCAGGCAGAGGGGAGCAGCTGACAGCACCCACCTCCTCAGAGGGAGATTCAGCGCCAGGTACTTACAGAGCACAGGTTTCTGCGCGATGTTGGCCAAAGAGTTGGGCCCATTGGGGCTGCACTCAAAGCTAGTCACAAAATTATAGTTTGCTGTCCCATCTGGAAGGACGTCAGTCTTGGGGGAGTCTCCCAGGATCACCCCATTGTACTCCACACGCACCAAAGTGGCTGACACGTTGCTTTTGATAGTTTTCTGTCAAACAAATATCACATTTAGCAGCTGGCTCTGCAGCAACAGGCCCAGGATCAAAGCTGCATCTGGGAGGGCAGCTCAGTTCAGTGCTAGGACAGAGAGCACTGGGGGTGCTCTGGCTGTTCCACTACAGGAATGAGGAAGAGGAGCAAAGCGTGGTTGTGCTGAGACCTCACCCTTCCCTGTCTTTAGGAGGGAAAGTTTCTGCTCCACCAGGCTGTGATGCCCCAGGGATTATCAAGACGTGCTGCTGGAAGGGGCAGGGGAGATAGAGAGCTCCAGGCTTCACCCCAGCAAAGGCAATGAAAGACACATCTAAAGCAAACCCAAAAATATCCCATTGATATTTTTGTGCTTCCAGGAAGCTTGAGATCTTGGTCAGCGCTTAAGAAGGTAGATCCTGAGCTGCATGGCTGATCTCACAGGACACATGTGTATCGCATGGCTGGAGAATGCCCAGAAATCAAAGAAGGGCTCCAGCAAGCTCTTTGGGGAGCTCTGGAATTTGTAACACCACCCTTATGTCACTTGCTTTAAGCAGACATGAGGAGGTTTGGGTTTAAACTCAGGTGAACAGGAATGGTGGGAGCACAGCACCTCACAGCTTGGACCAACATGCCCAGGCAGCCCTGGCACCTCCACAGCAGCACAAGAAGTGCAGAGACAGGCAGTTACCCCCAGCTTCCCTGCAGCAGAAATACTTCCCTGTCCAGGGAAGAGCAGCCACCGCCCTGAACACGAGGACTGCTGTACCCAAACCAAGCCTTTCTGGGTCTTTTTTGCCTGAGCCACAGAGATGCCTAATTTCCACAGGCGCCTCCCTCTCGCCATGCCACTGGAGTAATTAATTCCATATTGGCTCTCACACAAAAAGAGATTTCATTCACTTGGTTTTAATTTTCAGTCCTTCTGACTCTTTCCTTGAGCATATATATTCCATGAATGGCTAAACAGAAGAATCTAATTAACCTTTCTCTGTACCATCAATTATCCTAGACTCCTCTCTCATCCTGCTCTACATCACCTCTAATTAAGCAGATTCCACACTTCTTATAGATGGATTTTTTTTTCCATATTGTTGTTCTTATTATTGCACTTTTGTAACCACCTTCTCTGTTTGCTGGAGCCTTTCCTAAGATGGAGCAATCAGAACTACAAAGCAACGTTCAGGATGCAGTCCATCCACTGGTCTATTATTTTCAGCTTTGCTTTCCCTCCTCTTACCATCTCCGTCTCACCTAAGATGCTATTTGCTGAATCTGTCAGTGAGAGAGGTACTGAAATACTTCAACATAAAAACATAAAAACCTCAAAAAAGCAGGCAGGTGCTTTTGATTTGCTTGGTTTTTGTTGGTTGGGTTTTTTGTTTTTTTTTTTAATTTATTTTATTTTATTTTGTTTTTTTCTGGTCTGCTGCTAGAGCAGAAGCAGGGATTTGCATTTTTCTGCTTGCAGCAGTAGCTGAGTTTCTCCTCTGCGCTCCCTATTAAATGTCAGTTCCTCCAGAAGAGTTTAAGGACAGCTAGGTGTATCACGCAGCACATGGAAAATCAGAGCAGTCATGGTGTGATGGGAACCAGTGGAACCTGTAACCACACTAGAACCTCTGTCTTTGAAAACTAGAGCCACCCTGTTGCTTTCAATAAGATTTAAACCACTGTAGCTGGGATGAAAAATCTGACTTTATATCCCAGGTGAGCTCATTCTAGAGGTATTTGTCTCCCTGATACACATTTTCACTGTGTTTGGCTTAAAAAAGCTGCCATTTACAGACAGAGAAGGCAGAGAGGTACATTTCAACACAGCATCTCCGACCGCTGCTGAGGAGGTGCGTTCCCCAAGCTACATGTATCACAAGCCTTTACTCTGTGTGAACAAGCCCTCTGTGGGGAGGAGGAAGCCACAGCCACCTACAGTGTTCTCACCATGCCTTACTGTCACCCTAATCGCCTCACACCTAGTCTCGGATGGGATCACAGCACACAGAATCGCTCTGGCCTCGTTTAATAAACCAGTAGAGACACTCTCAGAAGAACTTTACCAGCTCGTGCGCCACCAGGACTGTGATCTGTACTGGTTTCGCTGGTGTGGATTGTGACTCTCTGGGAAGAGCTGCAGCAGCAGGCAAGGCAGAGGACCCTCTTCTGGCAGGGACCTCCATGGCTCTGCTATAAAAAGAATGAGAAGAGAAGCATGAGAAGAAATTTCAGAGAAGAAATTTTTCCTAATATCCATCCTAAACCTCCCCTGGCACAACTTGAGACCGTTTCCTCTTCTCCCATTGCCCGTTCCCTGGGAGAAGAGACTGACCTCCCTTGACTACACACTCCTTTCAGGGAGTTGTAGAGAGCAAGAAGGTTTCCCCTCAGCCTCCTTTTCTCCAGGCTGAACATCCCCAGCTCCCCCAGCCTTTACTCACAAGACTGGTGCTCCAGACCCCTCACCAACTCCATTGCCCTTCTCTGGACACGCTCCAGCCTCTCAATATCTCCTTCCTGTGGTGAGGTACCCAAAACTGGACACAGCCCTTGAGGTGAGGCTTCACTGGTGTCCAGGACAGGGGGACCATCATAGCCCAAGGGATTATTCAGTGCTTGACTGACAAAACACCATTGGAAAGGCTTTGTCGGTGACAAATCTGACAGAGAGAGGGAGATGTGATAGTTGTCTGGCTCTGCAAATTTAACCCAGCTCCCAGCTCCTCCGTGGGCACAGGCAGGGTGTGGTGTGACAAGGCTGCTCTCGGCAGGGCAGTCCCCAGCACAGGATCATAGAATGGTTAGAGTTGGAAGGGACCTTAAAGATAATCCAGTTGTAACCCCCCTGCCATGGGCAGAGACACCTCCCACTAGGCCAGGTTGCTCAAAGCTCCGTCCAGCCTGGCCTTGAACACTTCCAGGGATGGGGCAGCCACAACTTCTCTGGGCAACCTGTTCCAGTGCCTCACCACCCTCACACCAAAGAGTTTCTTCCTAATATCTCATCCAAATCTCCCCTCTTCCAATTTAAAACCATTACTCCTTGTGCTGTCACTCCACTTCCTGACAAAGAGTCCCTCTCCAGCTCTCCTGTAGCTCCCTTCAGATACTGGAAGGCTGCAATAAGGTCTCCCTGGAGCCTTCTCTTTTCCAGGCTGAACAGCCCCAGCTCTCTCAGCCTGTCTTCATAGCAGAGGTGCTCAATCCCTCTAATCATCTTCATGGCCCTCCGCTGGACCCATTCCAACAGGTCCATGTCCTTTCTGTGTTGAGGACTCCAGGGCTGGACACAGGACTCCAGGTGGGGTCTCATGAGCGCAGAGTAGAGGGGGAGAATCACTTCCCGCGACCTGCTGGTCACACTTCTTTTGATGCAGCCCAGGATACAGTTGGCTTTCTGGGCTGCCAGCACACACTGCCGGCTCATGTTGAGCTTCTCATCC
This sequence comes from Pedionomus torquatus, assembly GCA_013398155.1. Classification (NCBI taxonomy): domain Eukaryota; kingdom Metazoa; phylum Chordata; class Aves; order Charadriiformes; family Pedionomidae; genus Pedionomus; species Pedionomus torquatus. The sequence goes on along the minus strand of VZRU01006975.1, from coordinate 16,288 downwards.
ACGAGCACTTCCAAGTCCTTCTCCTCAGGGCTGCTCTTCCGCTGTTTTCTGCCCAACCTGTATTTGTGCCTGGGATTGCCATGTCCCAGGTGCAGGACCCTGCACTTGGCTTGGTTGAACTTCATGCCATTTGCACTAGCCCACCTCTCAAGCCTGTCCAGGTCACTTTTGATGGCATCCCTTCCCTCCAGTGAGTGCTGCCTCTGTCCCCCTCAGAAAGGAGTCCCCAGCAACTACAACCCTTTGTTTTTTCTTAGAGGGTGTGGTATTGATCTGGAGTATATGCTTTTTTGATTCAGGAGGCATCTGTGTAATAGAGCGCTCCTTACCTACTTCTTCACCAGACTGGTCATTCTCAAACAGAACCTCATATCTGTTACTACGAGGTATTTACAGGATGAGATGGGTAAGGTGGGAGGTCATTTGCTGCCCTGACCACAAACCTGCTTTCACTCACTCTTTCCTTTTACACTTTTGCCTACAGCCTGACCAGTGTTGCCTACAGGGGCTCCTAGACCCTTGCTGCTTTTCTCCTTATTGCTGCTTTTCTCCCTATTGNCACGGCGGGGGGCGGGACGCGAACCCGCGCTCTCCCTGCCCCAGCGGGAGAAGGCCCCGCGCGCGTCCCGTAACCACGGCGACGAAGCGGCTCCCGCGAGAGCCCGCAGCCTCGCGAGACCCTGTCACGTGCCCCGGGGGGCGTGACCTTGACGCCCCCGCCGCCATGATGGGTGTGGGCAGCCCCGACCAGGCCCCTTGTGGGGCGCCCCGGAGGCCGTGGGGTTCCTCCACCCCACTCCCCCCCCTCGAACCTACACGGCTCGACTTTGAGGGGGTTACAGANCTCTGCAGCCCATGACCTGGACAGCCACATGTTTCTGGAGGAGCTCTGGCCGGGTTCCTGCCTCCATTCTGGGTCGGGATGACGGCATGACCTTCCGCCAGGTCGAAACCATAGCTAAGCTCCTACCGAGGGGGTGACGATCACCAGGAGGACTCGCTTGCCAAGCTGACAGAGGTTTGGGTTCCTCCCGGCGTGCCCTTGCCTGCTCCTGTGCCTTTCTGGGTGCCCAGTGACCAGCTGCTGTGCACCCTGAGAGGCCTCTTTACCCGAGGGGGCAGCTGGCTTTTGGCACTGAGCAGTCACCTTTATAAAGTCCTCCAGAAGAGCTCCTTGCCAGTCCTTTGGAGACATTTTTTTGTCGCGATCCCCTCCTGCGGTGCCCCTTACCTGCACTTCAGCTGGTCTCCTCAGCAATACCTATATTCTACTTCTTCTTTAACTTAAGCAGGAGCCCACACGGCTCCCACCCGTGCCCAGGGGCCCTGGCACCATCCATCACCACAGGAGTGCCCACAGCCCCTCCGCATGAAGCCCCCCCTGGCTACACGGCCTGCCTCCAGGGCANCGCCGCCACCCACCGCCACCCGCCCCACCCCCCGGCCACCTCCGCCACTCTGCTCCGAGGCCCGCAGCCCCCCCGGGGGCCTTCAGGCTGCGGGGTGCGGCCGGCGGCCCCTCACGGCGGGGGGCGGGACGCGAACCCGCGCTCTCCCTGCCCCAGCGGGAGAAGGCCCCGCGCGCGTCCCGTAACCACGGCGACGAAGCGGCTCCCGCGAGAGCCCGCAGCCTCGCGAGGCCCCGTCACGTGCCCCGGGGGGCGTGACCTTGACGGCCCCGCCG
>VZRU01006971.1:0-11787 GCA_013398155.1 Pedionomus torquatus | reverse complement strand
CGTAACGAACTGTGAAACACCATCACACGGCGTTGGCCGGTCCAGACGGCTAGAAAAGCTGAAATTCAGCTTCCCAGAAGAAGTTTCAGTGCCCAGAAACCTCAGCTGCTCATTAGATTGAGAGTCCAATGAAGTTAAGAGCCCTTAATCAGGTAACAAAGGAGGAAGAAAAAACCACACCCGTTCAACCCCAGATGAATGATTAATAGAAAAGAAAGTTGATCCATATGCAGAGTGATTTATAATTGTTAGACTCCAGCCATATGGTAGCCCTCCAAGCATAGATGTTAACTTCGCACCTGCAAGACACTCATTAGCAGGAACACAGAAGGATCGACTTTTCTTCTTCACCCATATCCAAAGTACACGCCACCTCCTCCGCATGGGAAAAGCAAGGTGGGAGGAGAAGATAAACCTGTAAGACTTTTCCAGTGCAGCTGGAACTTTCCAGCACCGGAGGAGAATCGAGCGTTACCGGCTATTTTTAGTAAAGTGTGTGTTTTATTCCCGTCGGTGTAGAAATGTCAGGCAAAAATTAAATCACAGAGCTTTACTCACAGGAGATAAAACAGATCTTTTTGCTCTTCTCACTCTGAAGCTGTGGGAAAATGAAGAGAGGCAGAAAGCACATCATTTAAAGAAACTGCGCTTCCAGAACGACAAGCTGAAGGCTGTACATTTCCAGAGTGAAGATGTTCTGTATCTGACAGAACTCGCGTACCAGGAATGGGCTTTTTGTGGACTACACTAAAACAGTCTCTCGCTGAAGCCCTAAAGTAAACAAAGCTGAGTTTTTCAAGGTAACTAAGTAAGAATGACCTTAGAGAAGAAATAACATATCTCCCTGCAGAGTTGAAAAGCTACATTTTCCAAGAGAGCTGGCAAAAAACGCCCAGCGTTCGTCCTCTTTGAAGAACAGACCACAAAGTGACTTAAAATTAAGCAGACACAACTGTGAAGAGGTTTGGGCAGAGGTGAATCCCATTCTTCCCACGAAGCCCATCCTGCTGAGAAAAGCCAGTCTTCAAGTAAACCTACATCTTTCCGAAACATAAGCATAGAAGAGCGACTGCTGCTAAGGAGGATTCAACAGCTTCAAACCCACTTCGGGATAATACTGAAATAATCGAGGAAACATTCAACAGATAAGGGAAAGGTAAAAAAAAAAATATGCATCTGGCTCCTTTGGAATAGCTCAGGTTCAGAAAGAGGTCTCTCTGCTAAGCAGAGGGAAAATGAGCCTCAGTGTTCATATGGTACCTTATGGTGCAAACATCACACATATCTAAGTAGCCCTTAACAGCCATAGGCAAGTAAGGAGATTCCCGGTTTCCAGATGTGGAAAGAAAAGATCCAGGGACCCACTGGGGTTCCCAGTAATTTCCCCTCAGGCAGGAATCGCACCTCCTGACTCTGAGACCGCATCGCTTTTCCTGAAGCTCACTGTAGAAGGAAGAGTTGAAAGCGTTTTAGAAATACACCTTCTGGAGTGGAAGATCAGTTATCTGCCCCAACACCCTGTTTGCCGTGTCTTTTGGAGCACGATTTTCTGGGGAACATACTTTCCCATTTCAGCACTAGTAAAATAACGGACAAACCATTCCATGTAGAAAAGGCAAGAGATGGAACCACAGCCCAAGGCAACATCAGCTGAGTGAAAACTCAGTCAATAAGACAATAAACACCAGTGCTGGAGAAAGAGAGATGCTCTTACTAGCATGTTAGCTCTTTTTTCTGCTAGAATGTCTAAATAAAGCAGCTACTGTCAAATTATTATATGATAGTTTTTAAGCTGTTACTCAAAGTCTCTATTAAAGAAGGCCCAAGAACCCTGAAGTCTATTTAAAGCTTTTTTTTCTTTTTTTTTTTTTTTTAATTTGAAAGAATTGCTATTGGAACTGCAACTATAAGCAGAATATTGCACGTGGATGAAGTGGCACAATTTCCAGAGACCACCAACCCTCCCCACCCCAGAAATTCAACAAATACTAGATGAGGGCAGAAAGAGGTACGGCCCTGCGTTGCTCTGCGAGTGCAGAGCAGGAATGAGAAGGAGGTAAAAACGAAGGGTAAGGGAGCACAGGGAAGGGCACACGCTCCACGTCTGCCAATGTTAAAGCCCTATAATAATTCCGCTTCCCAGAATCTAGAGCCTCTTTCTTCGAGGACGCTTGGTAAGGAAGGGAAGTTCTCCCATCATCATGTCTAAAACACTCTCGTTCCATTTCCACTCTCTGAGAGAGCAGCAGTGTTTTATTAACCACCCGCTCTGGTGACCAGTTAGCTCCATCCACAACCAGTTAGCCATTACCCATCGCTACTAATTCAGGAGATTAACTGCAGACTCAAGAGTGGAAAACCAGAACAGATGTGACCCAGCTGAGGTTCTCCAGTGACGCAAGAGGAGATCTCGGAAACCAACACAAACCCAAGATGAATCCTGCAAAACTTCGATGCCTGAGGGTTTCTTGTGCCCTTTCAAGGAAAAAGTTTTTTCAAGCCATGAAAAAACCAACCCCAAAAGCAACACGCTTTCAGAGTTCTTATTTTATGAAACTCAACAGGAAAAAGAATGAAGTCATTGAAGTTGATGAGGGAAGTCACGTACCGGTGTTTGCTGTCCTCTTCCTCATCTCCTATCCTATAAAGCAAGATTCCAACAGTAGAAGGTTACATGCCAGATTTTTGATTCAAGCATGCTGTAACACACAAACCCCACAAGCTTGTAGAAAATTAACACAGAGATCAAAGGAAGCACAAACGGGCATGCATAAAATCCCTTCTGCAATTGATGGGGTGTTTTTTTCTTTTTTTGCCTTCTGCTTTCTGGTAAGTGAAGCTATAAATGTTTACTATAGATTTTTTGTCTTCCAGAATAAGAGATGAGATGTGAGGGGGCACACGGCATCCTATTTTCAGAAAATATGTGCTTCTCTAACATTTAAAGGCAGCAGAACAATGAGGGAGCACATTACCCCAGAAAAATTACAAGAGGAATTGCAAAGAAAAAAACCAAAACAAAACAAAACCAAGAGAAGAGCTTGAACTATCCCAAACTAAGACGAGAGCATTTAAAATCTTAACAACTAAAAGTCAAACACAACACTCAGACACAACGTTTGGTCTTTTTACTTTCTCTTTACCTGCGCAGCAATTTAGCCTTCAGCTCTGCCTTCGTCTCATTCCAGGCATCCAGTTCAGGACTAGTCAGGGCTGTAGGTTTCATGTGGTCCAGGACAGTATTGTCTTTTCCTTGTTTCCATAAATCGTAACGTTCTGGTTGCAGAACCCTCACAAAGACATCCATGGAAATCTTCACCATGTCCTTGCGGCAAGTGCACTGCAAGAGAACCAGACACCACATCAGACCAAAGGAAGGGTTTTAACTTTTCGTCAGCTGAGTTTGCCTCTCTCCAGAGGAATGACTGACGCTCTACTCGTTTTCTGCGTAAGGCCAACGGTAGTTATTGGGGTACAGGACTCGCACCGGTGCGTAAGTGGATATCTCAGCAGAATGGAAAGCATTGGCTCCACCTGCCCTTGAAAAAACCAGAGACAGCACAAGCTGCCGAGCTCTCGGAGGGCAGCTGAAGACTCTGTTCCCAAGAATTTCTTTCTCCCTTTAAGCCCACCCACCTTTCTGGTGACACCCTGATCTCCTGTCTCACAGTCATTGGACACTAATAACTTTGGCTGATGTAGACCAGGTCTGAGTCTGAACTCAAACCTACATTCCCTCCGTAAGTCAGGCTCCTGTGGAGTTTCTCAGGCTGAAAAGAAGTCATTAGTATCGCTTCACAACTGAAAAAAAAAGCCTTAAAGGAACAAAAGACTAACCTAGCCAATGAGGCAGTTAAACTTCATAATTATATATCGTGGTGTTGCACATAAATCCCTCAAAAGAGCATAGAGAAATAAAAAAGGCTACAACAATAACTTCCTTCTGCATCTAAACCACACACGCCTAAGCCAAAGCAAACGTGCGTTATTCATTTCAACTTACATCTGCTCATTAAAATTAACCTCTGGAATTAGACCCTTGCCAGCAGACGTGCCTATACAAAGACAACTTACCGGCATTTTCACTTGGATATCCCTCTGCTCTGATGAAACCCAGAATTAACAGCCTGTTTCCAGCACTGGGGTGGATCCTCACCCAGCACAGAGACACGGGATGGAACGACAATATGGGTCTTCATCAAATTTAACTCAAAAAAAGGCATGGGACTGAAAAGGACACAGTGATCACAGGAACATCTAGAACATCTTTATGAGGAAAGACTGAGGGACCTGGGGCTTTTTAGTCTGGAGAAGAGAAGACCAATGGGGGATCTGATCAACACCTTTAAATACTGCAAGGGTGGGTGTCAGGAGGATGGGGCCAGTCTCTTCTCAGTGGTGCCCAGGGACAGGACAAGAGGGAACGGGCACAAGCTGGAACATAAGAAGTTCCACCTAAACATGAGGAGGAACTTCTTCGCTTTGAGGGTGGCAGAGCCCTGGCAGAGGCTGCCCAGAGAGGTGGGGGAGTCTCTGTCTTGGGAGATGTTCCAGTCCCGCCTGGACACGTTCCTGTGGGACCTGCTCTGGGTGGCCCTGCTCTGGCAGGAGGTTGGAGGAGATGATCTCCAGGGGTCCCTTCCAACCCCAGAGCATTCTGTGAGCGCCAGCCTCAGCCCGAGGCTGCAGCCACAGCTTTGCTGTCGTTCATGGAATGTTGAGCCCCATTTTAGTTCTGCCATAAGGTGCAAAGCTTTGCTCGCTGTGGACTGACACTAATTGCTTTTCAGCTTCGAGCAGAGAATGAGGTAATTAGAGTCCCTTTTGCAGGGCTTTTATTTTTCCCCCACCTTTTCAAAACTATTCTATCCTTTCTTTTAGCATGAAATTAAACTCGCTTCTCCCCTTTCTTCTTCCATTTTTCACTGCCATTATGAAAAGATTTATGGCCCTAGTTAAGAAGTCACCGAGAGAGAGAGAGAAGAGAGTCTTTCTGTGCCATTCCTGCCCACCCCGCGTCCCTCCCGGCTCCCGAGTTCCATTTTTCGGAGCGTGCCGGCCACCTTCTGCTCCGCCTGGGAGCTCCGCGAGAAGCCCGGTGCGCCGAGTGGGAAGGAGTGTTTATGGGGACCAGGCACTTTCAGGAAAACTCAATTCATTTAATGAAAAATAACGCGCCGCAGAAAAGGCTGGCAATGCAATTTGGCCCAAGAGCGGCAGGAACACAGCTGGTGCCCAGGCTCCTCGTTCCCGGCCAGGCAGGAGCTTCTCCCCGGCACCTCCATCAATAGTGGCTTAAGGGATTTGTATTGAGCACATTTTCAATCACTTTTCCTAAAGAAATTTTAAAAGCATCTGCGTGCAGCTACAAAGAGGAATACAGAGGAGCACTCCGCAGCATGCCCCGTCAATGAGCTACGGAGATTGACCTCCTCTGCCTTTACAAACTGGGAAAAATGGCTTAAAAAGGGGATCAGTCCCCTTCTGATCCTACCCTGGACCCAACGCGCTGCCGCAGGCAAATGTCAATGCCTTCAAATCAAGCGGAGAAAATCCCAAGGCAGATGGGTCTAAAGGTCTCCAGAGTGGTCTCCAACCACCACCAGCTTAAGAGTCTCACAAAAATATAAAGTATACACAGATTAGCGGGAAATGACATCCCGAGCTGCCTGGGTGCTGCTCAGAGGGATGCCACCAGGCTGCAGTCCCCAGCGTCCCTCGCCCACCACAAGCCAGCAGTAGCCAAGTTCCTTTCTTTACCCAAACCTAACATGATGTATGCTTATATTTCTATTTTAATTTAATTCTATTGCTTTCACACTGGTGAGCATGAATAATTTACAAAGCCTCTTTCCTTTGAGGCTTCTTCTGGACCATACACTGGATTTCCTCCGCTGCCGCAGTTGTGTCACATTCCCGTTCCCACAAAGGCTGGGATATTTTTCCATACCCTTTCCATACCCTCCCACACCACTTAATGCAGGAGATGCTTCCAGGAAAACCGCAGAAGGGAATGTGCCTGTGTGAGGGGTGTGAGAGGGAAGAGATTGTGGAGAGGGAAGGGCAAGAAATTTCCTTTGCCATTAACGACCTGCCCAATTCCATTAGAGCAGCTCAAAAATAACAAGCTTGTGTTTCCCTCTCAGTGACAGCCATTTCCATGTATCACCTCCTCTTCCGTACACACAAAGTCATATTTCCTTCAAGATATTTAATTGTGGTCATAAACACGTGTATTTCCTAGGAGATACTGTGCCTACGTCCCCACCGCTCTCTCCCCATCCCCATTTCTGCGGAAAACATCCTTCCATATTCTGTTTTCCCCTCTCGAATTCTAACACTTCCATAGGCTATGGAACTTCACGGAAACATAAATTAATGTGTCTACACTTAAAACACCTACACTTCAAACACCACCACTAGGGAGAGCTACAAAACCTGTTTTGTTTTTTTTTATATAGGGCAAAACTGAAGCACGAAGCCCCGCTCCAGGTACCCACGGGACCCCCACGCCCCAATAGACCTGCAAAAGATTTAAGAGTGAAATGGTCACCTGAAGCACAGACCGTGACTAAACGGCACCATGAAGGATCTGGCTGTCATCTCCCAGTGACAGCTGAGAAATGGAAGGAACTCTTGAGATCTAATCAAGTATCTTCATGTCTCTGCTCTGTCATCGCTCGTTTAGCAGCCGGACCCCGAGGCGGAGCTGCCCAGGAAAAGCGAGGGTGTCGGAGCACCAAAGAGCAGAATAAACCACGGCACGTTCATACGCAGGATCTGCACGGGGCCTGGACATGGGGGTGGGAAAAACCCAAAACAAAGCTCAAACCAGTTTTAGGATCCGCTCTTTGCCTCTGTTACAGGGGATTGGAGACCCAGAGCAACGACGAGCCAAGAGGAGCTTCCATATTCACCAAATCTGCAGAAACTTAATTATTTCCATCTTCTGAAGGCTCTTCCTGGCCTCATCTCTCCTTTTTCATAACCTAATGACTTTGTTCACCCCAAAGGCGACTCACAATCTAAGCACATGCAAACATACACAGAGCTTTTCAAACACAGAAACCCAACCTTCTTCCTCTAGTTATTATTTTATTATCTGCTACTCAAAGTTGGAGACGGCGGTAAAATATCTGACCACAGCAGGAGCCCTGTCCCATCAATTATAACTCCGAGACGGAGAGTGGGAAATTTGTGGCCATCGAATGCCTAACCGTTATCATGTTTGCATTATTTTTTTTTAAATAAAACTACTAATAAGTCTATATAAAATAACAGCCAAATAAAAAGACTGTCTCCTTGCAGTAATAAAATGCAATGATATATGGAAAACCGCAGCCTCATTCAACCTCAACCTTCAGCATCGTTTCTGTCAGGCTCTTTCCCTCCCTTCCCAGAGATGAGCACTAAACTGGACTCCATCTGTTCCGTAACGTATACGAAGCAAATGTAAAATAACCCTTCTCCTCATGTAGAAATTGTCCCCAAAATGACAGGTGTCAATTGGAAAAGCCCCTCAGATGAGACCCGGACCCTCTGCTCGGTTGGGGATGACTCCGCTGGGCTCCCGCTTTGCCTCGATGGAAAACAGAAACATTAAGAAACCCCAAATCCACTCAAAGCTGAAGTTCCTGCACCCATTAAGCTGTCGTTCAATGCCAGACCAAAACCTTCCCTCAAAGCTTTTCTATCTGTTTTTTTTCGCAACAATGAAGACTGAAAGCAAGTTACTGGGAAAGAAAACTGGTGACATTCAACAGGCAGCTGAGAAATTCCTGCTGTACATTCTAGACACAGGCACCGCCAACACTGCCAGCTCTCCCAACTCCTCTGCATCAATTCCCTGGGCAAGGTATAAAGTTCCAACTTTTGGGAGAAACACAAAGTCCTCCCAGTATAATACTCTTAAGAAGGCTGGGGAGGGGCTGTTCACAAAGGCAGGACGAGGGGCAATGGACTTAAGTTGGAGAAGAGTAGATTTTAGTTGAATATTAGAAAAATTTTTTTTATTTTAAGGGTGGTGGAACACTGGGACAGGTTCCCAGGGAGGTGGTTGAGGCCCCTTCCCTGGAGATGTTCAAGGTGATGCTGGATGAGGCCCTGGGCAACCTGGGCTAGTTGGGGGTGTCCCTGCGACTGCGGGAGGTGGGACTAGATGGCCTTGGGAGGTCCCTTCCAGCCTGGAGGATTCTACGATTCTAAATCCAATTTGTTACCGGATTATAGATGTTTTACTTGAGATCTGGCTCACACTCTCTCAGTGTGACAGAACAAACCAGTCTGGGCTCCAGTTTGATTTTTTTCTTCCACTTGGACCCTGGACATGCCCACACTGACAGCCAAGGCTTCAGAAGTCAACTGAAAGTTGGAGCGGCAACTATTCCGCAAGTAAAGGAGGAGTTAAACTTTTGAGAAGGAGAAAAAAAACCTAAAATGGATAGTTTGTGTGTTTAATGGTTGGTAGTTGAAAGCTTGTGGGGAAGAAGATGAGCCTTGACCCCCTGTTTCTAGTGTAATTACCAGCATTGCCCTAAGTCTCAACAACAAACCAGTTCATTAGGAAATCCACTGGAAACCATCTACAGAGTTTCATAAACAAAACAATTAGGCAGAGCTTTCCTTGGCCTCCCCCGGTCCCTGGCTGCAGGGCACGCTCTCTCCACGCTTCCCCAACCTGCTCCGTAGCCTTCCACGCGGGTTTCTGTGGGTAGGAGAGTTGGGGAGTCAGATTTACCCCACTCCTCCCCATTCCTAATGAGGATTCTAGTCCAAGATATAACATAAAATGTTACACGACGCGCTTCATTTTAGGCAAATAAAATAATAACCCATCCCAACTTCTGCTATGTGTCACATGGAGATTATTTCTTCTTTTTTTTCCCTCTTTTATCAAATCTATTTTGCAACTTCTGCCGAAATTCTGTTTTATCTTTGACTATTCTGTAGACAGCAGCTGTAAGGGCGCCAGCAAGTCCCAAATCTTTTTCAAACAAACCCAACCCTCATTGCTGTAAGACAAATGCCAGCACAGCAAGGAGCAGGGGGAGGATCGTCTCGGTGGGGGCCTGAGTTTCATGTCTCAGATAAGGCTGGAAGAGCACAGAAGGGAATTCAGTGCCCTCAGCAGCACCCTGAGTAGGGGATTCAATGAAAAAGCAGTCCTGTCTTGATGGACTCATTCCAGCACAAGGGATAAACAAAATAAGACTTTGATCCAGTGGTTATGATGTGGTAAACATCACTCTGAGGTTATCTCAGTGTAAAAACTCTTCTCCCAAGTCACAGGCGATGGAACAAGAGGAAATAGCCCCAAGCAGTGCCACGGGAGGTTCAGATTGGAGATTAGGAAAAGTTTTTACATTGAGAGGGTCCTTAAGCCTTGGAATGGGCTGCCCAGGGCAGGGGTTGAGGCACCATCCCTGGAGGGATTTAAAAGCCGGGTTGATGCAGTGCTTAGAGACATGGGTCAGTGATGGTTTCTATCAGAGTTAGGTCGATGGTTGGACGAGATGATCTCAAAGGTCCCTTCCAACCCAGACAATTCTATGATTCAAGGTACTACTTCTGCATCATAAGACTTGGGCCACCAGCGAGCCCTCTGAGTGGCAGAGCATGCTGTCACGTTGGCAGGTCACGCATGAAGCAAGCGGCGAGCGTGGACCGAGGTGGTTTGGTGAAGATCTACAGTTCCAAAGCGCCAGCCACACGAGACAACTCTTGCTAAGTGACTAAAGTCATCCTTTTATCCCCCTGTTTGATCATCTGCGCTTTATTCACTTCTTTTAAAAAGCCAGGCGAAGGCAGTGTTGGGTTACAAGTCTGTAAACCAACAGAGGAAGTAGTAAAATCCACCGCTCCGCACCCCGGGTACAACCAAGATCTATAGGTGGTTTGTAGAAACATGAATAATTACGTTTGGTGGAACACGAAGTGTCAGTATCTGAAGTGACAAGCCAAGATTTGCTTCTAGCACACTACGAAATCCTTCCCCCTGACAATAACGAGAACTCTTCAGGAACATTTTTCAAAAGGCTACGAAGCTGAAATAGTTTTTTTTTTTTGAAACTCAAAATGCTACAATTTGGAACGAAGGGAGTGCTGATGTATAAATAAAAGAGACAAGACAGTGTAGAGAAATCCTGTAGGAAACAGTAATCGAGACCCCTCTGCAAACAGGACACCAAATGAAGCGCTTCTGCCTCTTCCCCGGAATAATCCAGCTGCAGCCACACGTATTTCGGAGGCAGCCAGGGAGCGGGGTGAGTACGGAGCAGGAGCACGGTCTGAATCCTGATGGCTGAGACTGGGAAGCGCCCGGCTCTGAGCCACCCCAGGAAAACCCCGAGACTGCGAACGCCACCAGGGAAAGCAGCTGGAGGAAGATCAGAAGCACGACTATCGGGAAAAACAAATAATGAAGCAAAAGGGAGTTCAAAAAAGAGTAATTAAAGCGGCTGTTGATAAGCAATCTGCTCTCAATACACAATAATAAATAGCAGGCTTTATTTTTCAAGTGTTCTCCATGCACAAAGGAAAGAGGCAGAAGGGTAAAAAAGGCTGCCTGCACTAAAGGAATCTCTGTGCAGGACATCAAAAAGGAAGGTACCTGAAGAGAAAGCCTAATGTCAACTCACAGCTACTTTCTGCCTTCACACCGCCTTTCAGAGCTCGCCATCCTGCACTTCTGGAACAGAACTCACTATTTAGTGATTTTTTTCTTAGGTGGAACATAAGACTGCTCCTCTTTCCTCCTCTCCATGCCCCCCCACGTGTCACCCCTGAAGCAATCCCGATGGAGCGGCACCAGCTGGACAGCAAAGCACAACGCTAAAGCAGCTCCCAAGAGGGGTTTTTGATGGCCCTGCCACACTGGCGTCCCCAAAAGCCAGATGACCCTTAAGCTTCGGCTCTGACACATGAATGATTGGGGCTGGGAGACTTCATCAGGGACTCCTGGGTGACAGGGAAGCCGAATGAATGAGCTGCAGGGAGCACATTCTTCACATCGCTATTTACTGCGGCCACAAAGCGCAGCAGAACCTCCAGCGCCATAAATCACGGGGTTAGCGAGGCAGAGCGAGACTGGGGGGCTGTCAACCCAGCAGCATCAGGACTCCACGGGCTGAGGGCAGTTTTCCATCCCGGGTTCAATCCCAGGCCCTTGGAGAGTCACCCCGAGCTGGAGAAGTCATTACTAAGCAACATTAAAAAAAAAACCAAAACCAAGAACTGCATGCTTTATACCTCACAGTAATTAACCTAAAGTAAATTACGCTCAGTAGCATAAAGAGGCCTAGTCTGTTTAAAAAAAGAAAAAAAAAAATCTCTTTAAGAAACACCAGATCCTTCCCAGTTCATGGCTCCAAGTGTTAGGCCAAGCACTGAGTAGAGAGGGAGGCTGAGCTGCCTGAAGCCATCTGCCACCAGCTGCCTGCCCCCAGGTAAAGACGTCCTTTTTGCTGTAAATCAAGCTCTGAAGGGTTCATCATTACATTCTGGATCTAAATTAGTCCTTCAGATGCCACTTCTTAAGGGCAGGACATCCACAAGGGACAGACCAGACCACAGAATCATAGATTGGTTTGGGTTGGAAGGGACCTTAAAGCCCACCCAGTGCCACCCCCTGCCCTGGGCAGGGACACCTCCCACCACACCAGGTTGCTCCAAGCCCCATCCAGCCTGGACTTGAACCCCTCCAGGGATGGGGCAGCCACAGCNCTTCTCTTCTGCAGGCTGAACCCCCCCAACTCCCCTAGCCTGTCCTCCCAGCAGAGGGGCTCCAGC
>VZRU01006970.1:42740-55245 GCA_013398155.1 Pedionomus torquatus | reverse complement strand
ATGGTTGGACTCAATGATCTCAGACGTCCCTTCCAAACATGAAAATTCTATAATTCTGTGAAAATTTTCATGGGCCAAGAAAATTCTTTTTGCCATCTGCAAAAAAAAACTAGAACAAAACTGTAAAAAGAGTTTCAAACTTCTCAATTATTTCTTGTCTAGTCAAACATTAATGATACCTTTTCCTTTTTTGTTTCTTCTCCCAGTTAGGTGACTTTTTACCCAAGTCTGCTTAACATACTTCTAAAGTGAATCCATTTCACTAATATTTAAATAGCACCTGTATTAGAATTCAGTTTTATCTGAAAGTTAGTGTGATACCCTTCAGTTGGAACTTGGAGGGGGCAATCAGAATTCATTCTTGGGAAAAACTGTTGGATTTAGTGGTAGCATCCTTGCCTCTAATTTCTTTCTAGCTAGAGCTGTCAGCCAAAAGAACGCTGCTGCATTGTTGCAGAATTTACTCCTCTGAAACGGTCTTCAGACTTGCCTTCCAGTGTTTGGTGTGCAGACTTTTTTCATGATAGAGTTTAGAAAAAGTCTGTAAAAGCTCCTGTCAAAGCCTTCATTCTCTCACTTCAGCTCCAGTTATTTGCTGCCAACAAGCAGTTTCACTACTAATTTATTGCATTGACTGTGTGTTGAAGTTACTGTAAATAGAAATTAAAATTAGTCTCTTAATGCTGTAAAAACAAAAGGCGAAACAGAGAATGGCACTTCAGTGGTATTTGAGTTTTCAACAGCTTTAAAACTTTACAAACAAAAATTGCCACTTTATTACATTTCTTTGTGTAATTTGATGTAATATGCTTTGAGTTCTTCCAGCACTTTTCCTATTAAGATTATGTGAAAGAGTTGAAGAGGATAGATTAACAGAGATCTAGAGAAGAAGGCTTTCCCTGAAAACAATGAACATTGAAGCAGTGATATATATAATGCCATTAATTGCGTATTTGGTACTGAATTTGTGAGAAGTGATTTGCCTGTGACTGCACAAAGGATGTGGTAACAGAATACATTTTCCTTAGATTAAAAAAAAAAAAATTTTTATTTGTATTCATGATCTTTTGTTTTCATTCCTTTTCTATTTCCAGGTATGCTATGTTGATCATGGCTTCAGTGAGTTTGTTGAAAGCAACAGTGTGTGCAAACTACAGAAACAGTTCAGTTCACTTCCATTTCAAGCTGCAAAATGTAAACTGGCAGGTAAGAGAAAGCCAGTGTTGACTATACAGTTCACTCTTGCACAATTCATGAAGTGTGTCAGTCTGGGAGTTTTGATCCTTACTTGTAATAACCCTATGTATGTTAGATTTTGTCAAAGACAGCTAGTCTAAGCAGACATGGGCAGGCATGGAAATGAGGAGAAGGAAGGAAGGATGTGAAGCAGAGTTTTGTAAATAAATGTTGATTTCAAGTATCTCTGTAATGGGGCTTAACTGTTTTTACACTTAACTTGAATGTCTTTGTTCCTTTAATATATGCGAGCCTAAAGAAATGTAAGGAAACATGTCTTGTTGTGTGAAGCAATGTACTAGCACAACCCCTTTTTGTTTTGGCAAGGCTGGGCAATATTCCTAAGTATGATCCTCTTTACTTATTTTAAGTGATCCTTCCTTTTCTAGTACTTGCATACTTGCAGACTTAGACTCAGCTGGAAATTATTTACCTTCCTAAAACTGGTACATTTCTAACTTTTCGAAAATTATTTATTTTAAATATTAAATTAGCCATGAGTTAGGTTTTTTTTCTTTTGTTTGGTTGGTTTTTTTAATACTTGGATGCATTCCTTTTATCTGTACGTGTTTGCCTCATCTCTTTCTGAAGACGATCTTTTCTGTTTCTGCTCCTCTCTGCCCCCCTGTCCAAGGATGCCTTTCTGCATTAAAGAGGTGGAAATGATGGAAATAGAACACAATGCAAGTAGGGGTGCAGTACAGTTTTCCTGATAGATATTGATTCTTGGAAGGGTTCCTGTTGCAAACATAAAGCTGGTTGTTATTTTTCCCCTTAAATACAGTGATACATAAAAGGTATGGTGTGTCTTACAGGACTGGAAGTCTTCTGTGATGATCCTGTCCTGGTAAAGACTGTGGAATCGCAGACATGCTCTAAAATATTTGCTGTGGAAATACTGGAAAGGAGTGATGTTCCTCTTCTTGTTCTCTATGACACTTCTGGAGAAGACGATATCAACATCAATGCTACTTGTCTTAAGGCATTGTATGACAAGTCCCTTGAACTGCACCCAAAGGTACCATTTTCCTGTTTCCTTCTTAATTCATTGAAAATCATTGACTGCTATGGTCTTGGATGGACAGAAACCAGTATGCAGAAACTTGCGAAGTTTGTGGGGTGTTTTTTTTCCCCTTTCTTGTGAAAATCTTACTCTTGCAGGTAGATGCACGCTATACAAATGTCAGAGTAACCAGTGTTTTCTCTGATGGAAGCCTGTATTGTCAAGTGCCATCTAAAGGCTTGTCTAGACTTTCTGAAATCTTGCAGAAAATAGAAGACTTCTTCCATTACAAGGTAGGTTCTATGGTGAGAGAACTGGTAAAGTCATGTAGCCTCTCTTCAGAGTGTACCATTTTCTTCACATTTAAGTTCAAGTTTCTGAGGTAGCTATAGACTACTCAAAAAGGCTATAAATTTACATTCTAGTTTTTTGAGGTGCATCCTTCAGTGTGAAAAGTATCTTTTGATGCTTGCTTTCTTCATAAGCTGTCTCTATGGTTTCAGTCACTACTTACAACTTTCCTTCAATAGTTATAACAGCAGCAATATGACTCATAATGGGAAGCTTCCATCAGGTTGTTATTAAGCCTGTCGATACTGCCATGTGGGTTTTTTTCTGGAAGTTTTACTTTGTAATGGAGTTGAGGTGCATGAACAGCCTGCCCACAGCATACCATGCAAAGTGACTGAAGCAGTGTAATCGAGGTCTGTTCCTTTTAGCCTGGCCTCCTTGGACATTGGGTGACTTTGATCTGATATATGACATAGTTTGTCCTTGTACATTTAGCTTTTGAATGGTGTGGCTAATATCAACTAGAACTGACATATAGGAGGCATTTTCAAAAGTCTTAAGTCACTTTAAAATAGTCGTGTTGCAGAGAAGTCTGGCATCCCACTGGCCATTTACAGACATATGCAACAACCCTACTAGACTTAAAAGAATTTATACAAAAATGAAACCTTAAGAGAATCTGATTTGTTTAATATTGAGCTAAGCCTTAAAGAATCCAGCCGTGAAATGCTGATCCTTGAAGGTCCTGTTAGAACTGCTACTTGTGAAACTACTCTGTCAAAGTGTTTCTAGGTGTAGAAGTTGACCTTCAGGCCTGTTACAGAATATGCACCACCTGTATATACTGTACATCTCAGTTATCACAATTCAGTTTCAAGCAAACTAAACACTAAAGGAAAGCATGTAGAACCCTGAAAGGTTTAGCAACACAAAGACAGGCAGCCAGACAGGTATTTCAAAAGTTCAGATTTTCTGGACAGAGCGTGTGTTAGATTCTTGTTGCTATCCCAGAGAGACGTTGACATTCAGAATCTTCTAATATCAATCTGTGTGTGGAGGTAAATGAAGCAATCTTGACTTCAGAGCTTGTCTTGAGGGGTTTTATTTGCCTGGGAATTTAAATGAGGGTGATGATGGGTCTTCAAATGGAGTTTCTTCATGCTTTTTGTAGTGCAGCCATTGTCTTGTTATGTTATTTAGGACCATCATGGTGAATGTTACCCCCAGGAGACTGTCATTTGAATTGGTAGTAAATTTGGGTTGTTGAATATTTGAACAAATAATGTGTTCTGGAATATAAAGGTAGGAGCTTCTTCAGTTGTCTGTAGCAGGCCTAAACTGCCCTTGCTTTTCAGAACATTAAAATAATGGTCAATGATTTCATACTCCTTGTTTCCAAATGTGGGATTTTTTCCCTTGGCGCTTTGTATTCTCTCAGATTCTCTATAAGAGAAACAGTTTGGAATTAAAGCTTTACAGATTGGGGAATTTTAAAACAACATAAGAAATGCTTCTGAACTGAAAAGAGACTTTGTATTTGAAACAGTATTTTTACTTCTCAGAACTGTGTATTTCACGTGTGGCTTTTATAACAGTTAATTGAGTGCCAGATATCAATAGATCCATGTTTTTTACCTTTTAACTGTTTTTATATTTGCAGCAGACGTCCGAGTTTAATGTGTCACTACCTTTCTGTGGCAAAATCTGCTTGTTTCCTTCCAAAGGAAAATGGGCACGTGTAGAGGTAAGAAGTATTCAAAGAACAGCTTCAGTTTTTCCATATAAAAGTGGCTCTTCTTGTCTAGCTAAATCTGAATCTTCAGATTCTATGAAATTTTTACAGTGTATGTCACTGCTGTGTTTTTAACTGCAAAATGGTGCTTTTCTTCTTTCAGATAAGGTTTATTCACTCTAGACGGGCACTTGATGTACAGTTCATGGATACTGGAACAGCCGCAACTGTAAAAACATCAGAGCTTAGAGAAATCCCACCACAATTCTTGAGAGAAGTAATTGCAATACCTCCTCAGGTATAAAGACTTGTTAAAGCTAACCTATGCTAGATCCCTTGGTGGTGTTTGTAGAGCTGTTTCTTCAAGGTTTATGTAATGAAACTTGGTTTTGTTTAATAGACTTCAACATTGGAGTGTATGTCATTTTTGCCTGAAATAAATGACAATATCCTGTACTGACAGGCTGTTGTGTAAGTGTAATGGTACTGGTTTTATGTTTTCCTGTCTCTCTCTTTGTCATGAGTTACTGAATCTACCAGTATTAATGAAGTTTCTGTCAATAGGAACTGTGGCCTAGTTTCCGTATTACTAAATTATACCTCGTATTTGTAATTCTTTTCTTAGGCTATAAAATGCTGCCTAGCAGATCTGCCTCCTAACACTGGCATGTGGACTCCAGATGCTGTACTCTGGCTGAGAGACACTGTAATGAATTGTCCTGAATTTATCATGAAGGTAAGTAATCAAAATGCCTGTGTGACTCTAAATCCATAGGCACATGGAAAGAGCATTGAAAGAACAATTCTAAATAACCAATCATCAAATCGATTTTTGTTATAGAAGTTTAAAAGCCAGCTATAAAGCCAGAATCTTGGACATAAGTTTTATATGCAAAGTCCTTTTCCTTAGGACTTGTGGGGTAAAACTTACTTGCTTAAGCCTGTTGGAAGCTTCTCTTTTCCTGTCAAGAATTGAGCAGCTTTCACATTAGCCTTTAACATTTCTCTGTCCCAGTCTAAATATACAGCCATAGTTATTTTACAAACTAATAAGAAAGAGGGTTTCACCACATGAAAAGATACAACTGTTGAGTTAATTTAAAATTATTTTATGCCTCTTGGGAGCATGTTTTTCTATCTTTGTGGTCCTGGAAAACAGCTTTATTTTTTGTTTACTTTTTCTAATCTAGTGTGATTTGGTATGCTACTTGGTATAGATAGAATACATACACTTATGTATGTATTCTATGTATATGCATATATACATAGTGTGTATATATGTATTATATGTATATACATATACTTCTGTTATCTTTGAGATAAAACTGGTTACACTGCAAGCAGAAACAATACAGTGCAATTAACTCTAAACACCCTTCTAAATGAAATGTTTTACTAGTTAAAGATTGAACAAAGCTAATTTCCTCTTAAAAATCTGGTTGCAGATGCACTTTGAAAATGTGTTTTATAACTTTACCTTTTTGCTTGCTTTAGCACTGGAGACGGTGTAGCTAAAACTGAGCTCTTGTAGTCCGGGACTTAGGACTGTTGCATCTGGCTCTTCTAAACATCCTTTTCCAGCATAGTTTGAGTTTCGTACTAATCCTTGCTTAATTAAATAATATGTGGCAGATGTGTGCTTTAATTGTGGAAAATTTTTATTCCTGGCTAGGAAAATCAACAGAAGAATATGTAAAGAAATGATACATACTGTGCCAAATTAAAATTTCAGTGCTTCATTGTCAATAGTGTTACCATATCTGATGTTAAATAGAAAATATTTTCATGTCAGTATTTGAAAATTAAGCCTGATACAAACTCAGAGTTTTTTTCATTTTTTTTTCCATCCTTAATTTACTAGGCTTCATCTCACATAATGACAGGAAGAGAATTTGGAAGGATTAAGTGTTAATATTTAATAGCATTACTTAGTTGTTTAGATTTGTATGACACTGGCTATTGTTCTGAAAACTGGAATTGCTCGTGCTGTATTAAGATTGAACCTGCTGGGCAGAACAAAACTCAGTCTTTGTTTGCTTTACATTAGTGGAATTGCTGCAAACGCTCGTGGCTTCTATGAGTTGCTTGCTCTCCAACACCTTCATTAATGTATTTGAGAGAACCTTGAAAATACTTCTGTGCATACAGAATGCAATGAACTTCTGCCACTTCTCTGTTAAAGGCTGTAGTCTTCTGTACAAAATCAGATGTGTTTGTATTAGGTATTAACTAGATGTTAAACTGTATTTTGTTTTCCAAGGTGATTAAGCAGGATGGTTCAAAGGGAATTGCACACATTTACTTGTTTGCTCCAGAGAATTTCCCTGATATGGATCGTAGTGTCAATCGACAGATCAAAAATGCAGACTTGTGGAAGCATCAGAAAGATGTTTTCTTGAGTGTAACACCCAGTGGGACTAGTTCCACAAAAGTGGCAAGTGATGCATCAGCTCTGTGGTCAACCAGTGGAAAGGTAGAGAAAAGTGATTCAGCCAGGGAGCCCAGCAGTGCAGCGTCTACCACTGATATGCCTCCACCTCTACCCTTGTCAAAGACTGGTGAGCTCATGGATGTCTATGTCTCAGTGGCTTGCCATCCAGGTCACTTTATTGTTCAGCCTTGGAAAGAGCTACATAATTTGGAAGCCCTAATGGAAGAAATGATCTTGTACTACAGCAGGGCAGAAGAGAAGAAACCTGTGAATGTTGAGAAAAACAAACTGTATGCAGCTAAAATTGAAAATCAGTAAGTAGAAACTTGAAAACAACTTCCTTGAAGGCAAGCCTAGCTCTGCTTTGTCTGCATTGTTAACAAGGTGGCAGATGTCCAATGGTATCTGAGAGATTAGGGGAGTAAATGAGGTTGCTGTCTCTTCATGCTTCCAGATTGCAGTTGGAACAGTTGACTTATATTCAGATAATACCAGATCTGGGAAGCCTGAAACATGTTGGTCATGTATTATTTTTCTGGTGCCGTGACAGTGTGTGAATATGAATTTAAAGTGTCTATTCTTGTTCTCCTTTTTAGGTGGTACAGGGTCATAATAAAAGGAATTCTTAGAAATGGGGTTTTGTCGGTATATGAGCTGGACTACGGTAAACATGAGTTTGTCAGCATAGAGAAAGTGCAGCCACTCATGGATACATTTAGAAAACTACCTTTCCAAGCTATAACAGCTCAGCTTGCAGGTATGTAGTTAGCATTTACAGTTCTTTTTGTTACACTTTATGTCAGTGGGAATACTAGGTGAATAGAAATTTTGAAGTAGAGAAAGCGAAAGGTTAGTGATGTAATTGTTTTTTTCTAAAGTAAGCATGTA
Source organism: Pedionomus torquatus (assembly GCA_013398155.1). NCBI lineage: Eukaryota > Metazoa > Chordata > Aves > Charadriiformes > Pedionomidae > Pedionomus > Pedionomus torquatus. Next base: position 47,664 of record VZRU01006970.1, on the reverse strand, counting down.
CCTGCTTGCAAAAACAGCTTAATGTGTGCATGTGTATGCCATCAAAATATCTCTGCTTTTCTTCTTGACATAGGCAGTGATGGTTCTGTTTTCTTATTTGCTTATTTTAATGCAGCACTTTTAGTTACAGTGTGTAAAACAGAAGATTGCTTAAACTTTCCCAGCAGCTGCTTTTCATTGTCATAGATATCATTTAAGGCGTGTGATGTCTAATATGCAAAGGACATAGGGAAACCAAAACTAAATACATTTTGGATCCCTAAACATAAGACATTACAAAGTGTAGAAGTTACAACATACCTGTTGATAAGAACTTATGTTCTGATCATAATAATCTACATACAGTTAGGAACTGAATTTCTGGAGAAGTTTTCCTTGTATATCTTGCCTCTATGGTAATTTACTGTTTTCAGTGCATATTTGGAATCCAAAGTTGCCTAAAATACAGGTGTTTCCAAACCAACAAAAACACACAAGAAGGGTGGAGGCTTTTAACAGGCTTAAGATTAATTTTCTTGAGAATATGGGGCATAGACAGTATGCATACATCTGAAGAATTAAAAAGATAAAATGTGGTCTCCCTTTGGTGGCTTTGCTTTCTTTTTCCCAATTTTTCTTTCATTTCTGTATTGCTTTGTTGCACGCATCTCTCTTTATTCAGTGGCTGCTTTCTGCTGCCGTTTGGCCAGTGCTAGTTGAGACTTCACTTACAGGATATGCTTGTCTGAAGTTGGTGCTCCCATCCTTAGGCTGCCTTCTGTGGATCTGCTTTTCTGCATAGCCGCAGCATGAGCTTGGGGGTTGCTTTAGACTAGTGATGATGGATGTGTTACCAACAAGCCATGTGAGTGTTACTGCACTCGTGTGTCTTAGGAGTGCGGTGCTGAAATGAAACTGATTTCTAGCTGTGTCTGTCTGCTGGGGTGGTACAGGATCCAGCTGAGCAAGCCTGCAAATCATCCAATTCTCCTGCTTCACAGAATCCCAAGTAGCTAGTTCAGTTGGCCTCTGAGCTGCTTCAGATTGTCAGAGCAGGCAAACTGAGCCCGGAGCACTGGTAACTATTGTCTTGCTGTTCTTCCACATTTTTCTCTTTTTTTTTTTTCATGTCTGCTACCTTTCCATTTCTGGTCAATTTCCTTGTAAAATCCCATTTGCTTCCTCACCAGCCTTTCTTAGCATTAATTTTACCCTTTCTTAACTGTTGATGAACTGTTGACTTCTAATTCCTTCTGTAACCTGCAAGGAGCTGTGTCCCTGTATCTTCCTGTCCTATCAGCAGCAAACTGCTGCTAATAGTAAAAGCAAAGCATTGTCACTTTGCTGTTTTGCTGCTTTTATCCATAAGTTGTTGTTTGGGTGTTCATGCACGGTATTTGAGCCCTTTGTGTCTAGATGCTATGCACTAGTGGTGGTCTGGGGAGACTAAATTTCAAGTCTGCAGGAGACACTTCTTTTCTGCATCCATATGCAAAAACCTGTTTGAGTTCTAGCATCACATCTCTAGCAGACTTGATCTGTGAAATGCTGCTCTCAGAAAAATAAATAGCAGCAGTTGCAAGGCATTTAGGCAGTATTTGTCTTTGTTCCTGCTCTTTGCAGGTCTAGTTTGGGACTTGAAGGTTTGGCAGATGTCTTAGTAGCTGACACTGCTTTGAGATGAAGAAAATTTAATTTAAAGCAAAGCAAACAGTACAAGTAATTTCAGCAACCTCAGGCAGCAAATAAAGAAATAATTTGTTTGGAAAGGATCCTTAGTTTCCTTTTTGTCATGTTTCTTAATGCCTTGATCATGTGTGGCAGCTGATACACTTTGAATGGCTCTGTGGGTCAGCACATTTGCCTTTCACTTCTGCAAACTTTCCCCTATCTTTAGACTTCAAGAAAAAATAAATGTCCTTGTCTCTGTAATAATTAAGCTTGTTTGTGTGGGAGATAAGTGAGCATGTGTTTCTTTTCTAGAGTTAAACTGCATTCAGTAGCACTTGAACATCTGTTTTCTCAAATATTTAAATTCCCCTCACTACTTTATAAACTTAATCATTAAAATTGGTCTAATCTATAAATGACTTTTTGTTTTGCTTTACATTTGTCATAGGAGTGAAAAGCCAGCAGTGGTCAGAAGAGGCATCAATAGTGTTTCGGAATCTTGTAGAGAAGAAACCCTTGGTGGCACAGATACAGGCAGTTAATGAAAGTGCTAACTCTTGGGATCGAAAAATAGTGACTTTCCTCGTGGACACATCTCATCCAGATACTGATATATGGATTCATGATTTTGTGTCTCAAAGTCTTGTGGAATTTTCAAAGGGTGATTAATCACCATTTCTGAAACGTAGCAGCTCAGATTCTTTAGCAATAAAGTAAGTACCAGGCTTTTAAGAGAAATACAACTACTACATGGCCTTGAAGATATAAAGGGGATAAAATTCAAAAACCTGTGTTCTGTGAAAAAGATTTGTTTAACAAGTTTGGGTTCTGTTGACTTCGGTTGACTTCCTGAAAGTTTGCACTTTGTTTATCATTGTAATGCTAGAATGTTTGGGTGAAAATATTAAAAAAAGTTACTTATCAATAAAATAACTGACAACTTTTGGTTTTGTCTTCTTTCTCTAATTTGAGGGAGGTTTTTTCCTCATAGCTATAACTCAGAGCCATTATTGGATACTCCTCCCTTTAACTAGCTTTTCTATTACTTGGGAAACGTAGAAGCAGTCCTCAACATTTCTGAATTCAGAGACATGGATTATTGGTGGGGTTTTCCCCCTTCCTTCACTTCATAAGAGTTGAATAGTTGAAAGTGCATTGTTTGGGAGATGGCATTTGCAGGACTTTGCTTTCACAGAAAGGTATGCACTTCATACCCTCACTGGGCTGCTTGCTGTTCAGTAGCAATGATACCACTTCTCTGAATTCTCCACTCTCCTGTGCACCCCACCCCCTAACCCTTTGCTAAACTGAAGGCATTTCTTTCCCTCCTTTTTCATAGCTCATTTTCATGTATGCTTCCGAGAAACTTTCAAGGACTGGTGCTCCCTGGAGACAGGAGCAAGCGAAGTCCTTTAAGCGTGTGGATTGGTGCTTAAAGTCCTTTGCATACACTATTTTTGGCCTACTTTTATTTTTGGCTTTCAAAATATTTAAAGGAGGTATAGACATGATTACATTTCATAGTCTGCTGCCTAGAATTGAGTTCACTTGCTGTAGCGCCTTAGTATTAAAGCTTTGTGCAGTGAGTGGCAGCAGAAGGGATTTCTCCGCTGTGCAGAGCTGTGTGATCTTTCTAGGGAAACACAAGCTGAACTAAGATAATCCTGCCAGTGTGCTTCCTGCATGGGTAAATGGGCATGGACAGAGAGAGAGCCATGGCTTGAAAAGTGCAGTGAGCTTGTGACATTACAATAGGAGAAAGAAAACGCATGCCAATATTCTGACTAGCCAAGCTGTTTAAGCCTGTAAGACTGGTACTTGCCCCCTTTCAGTCTAATTCTGGTGTAGCTCTGTAGGAGGTCTTGAGTGAAGCAGCAAGGAGTCGTCTTGGAAGTCTGCTGAGTGTCCTCTTTGCCTGGACTGTGCAAAGGATGCAGCGGAGCCCTTACGAGCAGTGTGGGCAGTGATAAACTAATTGATCTAATGCAAGTTGCTGATGAAGGTGGACCTGTCTGTTTTTAACTATGCTGAGGTGAGAAGCTTTAAGTGTACTTGTTGAGAGATAAGCTTTGTTAACACCTGAGATACTGATATTTTTTTCATATTAATCAATGTTTCCTACCTCAGCTGCCACTGCAGGGAAGGTGAAGAATGCAGGTGAAGGACTCAATGTGGTAATGAACTACTGTAGGATAAACATCCATACCAAGGTTTCCTGTTGGACATGGGACTGCTGATGAGCCTGCAAGTCTGAATGGTGCAGGTCATTGGGATGAGACGAGCTCTTTCCTGAGCTCCCGAAGAGAGCAAGAGTTTTCATACTGTTAAGTGATAATTGCAATGGCATAGGGAGTTTTGCTGGAACAAGTTTTTCTGGTTCTTTGAGAAATGCCCATGCTGTGATCACATCCTTTGAGACTTGGGCATCTGGTATTGGCCAAAAGTTGATTTGCTGCTGCGAACTGATGGAGCAGGGTTTGGGGCTCTATACTTGTATCGGGGCAGATGTTCAAGAGACTCAAGGTGCTTTTTGAGCTTGCTGTCTGCTCCTTCTGGAGCACGCCTGAACCTCTCCTTGGATGTTGTTGGCTGCTCCAGTCTAAAAAGCCTAGAAGCAAGGACAATACCCCTTATGTCTGAGGTGTTTGCACAGCTCTGTACTGGAGTTTGTGCAGCTGCTTTGTATGTGGGTAAAACAGTGCAGTCTAAGTGGTCAGCAAACCCAAGAGCACCACACTCCAGGTGATGAATCATTTCATGCATGCAAGCATGCACCCCACCCAAAGTTACTAATGCAGTGCTGCCTGCAGCTCATACACTGTGTCCGCAGGCTGCCCTGAGACGTCTCCCCATTTTCATGTCTAAATCTGCCCAGCAAAAGATGTCCTGAGGGTGCTGGTGCACAGCCAGCTTAACATGAGCTGACAGTGTGGCCAAGAAGGCCAACAGCATCCTGGCCTGTATCGGGAGCAGCGTGGCCAGCAGGAGTAGGGGAAGTGATGGTGCCTCTGTACTTGGCACTTAAGAGGCCTCACGTCACGTACTGGGTTCAGTTCTATTCCCCTTCTGACTACAAGAAGGACACTGAAGTGCTGGAATGTGTCCAGAGGAGAGCCACCAAGCTGGCGAGAGGTCTAGAGAACAAGTCATATGAGGAGAGGCTGAGAGAACTGAGCATGATTAGTTTGGAGAAGAGGAGGCTGAGGGGAAGAAGGATGTTGGCCTCTTCTCCCAAGTGAATAATGACAGGACCAGAGGAAACGGTCTGAAGTTG
>VZRU01006970.1:5475-26993 GCA_013398155.1 Pedionomus torquatus | reverse complement strand
GTGAGCACTGTGCCCTCCCTGGGGCCACCCACACCTCCCTGTGTCCGGCAACGGGATGGGGGAGTGCTGGGGAGCCCATGGCATTCATAGAATCATAGAGCTGTCTGGATTGGAAGGGCCCTGTCAGACCATCCAGCCCAGCCATCAACCCAGCTCTGGCAAAAAGACCACTAAACCGTGTCCCTCAGCACCACGTCTACCCGACTTTTGTATACCACCACGGATGATGATTCTACACTGCCCTGGGTAGCTTGTTTCAATGCTTGATAACCCTTTTGGTGTAGAAATTTTTCCAAATATCCAATCTAAACCTCCCCTGGCGCAACTTGAGGGCATTTCCTCCTGTCCTGTTCAGAGCCGGGCTGCACACACTGCACAGCCCCTCGCTCACGTGGGCAGCCCCCCGCTTCAGAAAAGGCCACCAGTGGTCAGCTGAGATGGCAGCTTTCCCTCACCAGCTGTACCATTCGCTTTGGACTTCTGAGTTGTAGGGAAAAGGCCTGTTCCTTGGCCTGTTGCTGTCCCAGGAGATGGAGCACGGCGGTCTCCACCTGGCATGCCCTCCGTGTCTCTCCCCCCCTGCCCTACTGTCCTCTGCAGCGACGCTGAGTCAAACCAGCTGCCCCAAGCCTGCTCCTCCCTGCACCCTGTGTACTCGCTGGATGGCCGGCTGCTGCCCCTGCCTGCTGCCAGACCCTCTCCACCACCTCCTTCCCACCCCCTTTTGACTCATGTGCCGTCTGCCCTGCCACTGTGCGTTTGGAGCCGGCAGCCCGGGCGGTCTCAGCAGCAGGACTCATCCTGTAACAGTGCTGGATGCCGGCCGCTGGCCTCTCCTGGTACACCTGAGCACTGGCAAATCTCCATCCTTTTGATGCAGCCTTCAGAGAAAAGGAGTCCTGCAGGGCTGAGCTGTGCGTGGCTTTCCGAGCGCTGGGCAGTCACCGTCCTGTACAGAGGTACTCCTGGGCTTTTGCAGATGCAGCCCTTGGTGCTGCTGAAGGAGCCCAGCTCCACAGCTGGAGGTGCCTGGCAGGTGCCTCCGGGCTCATCGGCTCCGACCCAGCCGATGGGAAGGGACTCAGTGTCTTCTCCATTTTTTCTCTAGGTCCTTGTGCCTCCTCTGTCCTTCCCTCTGTGCAAATCTCTCACCCTGCGGAAATGTGCCTGCATTTGTGTGAAACAGGTGCTGCAGCCATACTGGGGGTGACCTCACTTTGCATTTATAGGAAAAGCCTGGATTCCCAAGCAGAAGCCCATGGATCCTGTTTTGGAAAGCGTGACTCTGGAGCCAGAACTGGAGGAAGCCCTGGCTAATGCCTCCGATGCAGAGCTCTGTGACATTGCTGGTAAAACAGTTCCGTGTGAATTGGGGGGTTCGAGTTGTCTGACTACTGGTTTCTTTTTGTTTGTTCTTTTGTGGAAAATAAGCTGTTGGGCTTTTTGCTGTTAATATGAGTGCTGACAGTTTTGACAGGATTTATTTCTTTGTTAAAAAAGAGGGGTATATTTAGAGTTACTCTTAGCCCATGTGATTTAGTCAGGAGCGTGGACCAAAGCTGAGGAGGGAGAATAAGGATTTATCAAGGGAAGAGAGTGTGCTGTTTGATCTCTTCTCCTGTCTCTGCCACTGAATCTTGCAAATTGCAGCCTGTCACCTTCAGCAGTGCAGGTTTCTTCAAGCCAAACCTCTAGCAAACAATCAAGCAGACCCAGTGAGAATGTGGATTTCTTGTGCCAACCTATTAAAGGAGCTGTCAGGTTAGAGCAGTCTTTCAATGGACACTTAGGGCTGCTGTTCATTAAAGAGCTTTTCGCAACACTTTTTAAAGCTAGGGATTTCTTGCAATTTGTGTGGTTGGTCATATGCCAAAAGAGCCTATGAACCACCTCCTTGCTGCTTCAATGAGCTCACGTGTCCCCTGCGGGTCCAGCAGTCAATGAGTATTTCGGTGCTACTGGCTTATTCTTCCAGACCGATCTCATTCAGACTTGCATACTGCCAAGCAGTATCTTACTTGCCAGAAGTCTGTAAGATAGCGTGTAGAATAATCACACTGACTAGACATTTTCTATGTAATAATACCTTATTCTGGCTTAGAAGTGTGTTTCTGCGTTAAGGCTTCCAACACATGTACCCCGGCCAAGCACTGCATCTTTGCATTTTGCTTTTTTACTGCATTCCTAGAGTCCTGTAAAGCCCTGTCCTATAAAATCTGCCTTTCTAAGCTCCAGATCTGTGGAGTGATTACTTTCACAGAAATACTGCTCAGGGAAGCTCATTCTGCAATTGCTGGGAGAATACACTTGAAGTGGCAGCAGCAGAACTGATGTGACACAAGCTGTGCTGAAATCTCAATGTTGACAGTGACAGTGTTGCTTTTCCAAGTTTGCTAAGGCTGCAAAACAGCTCCTGTCTGTTTAGCCAGGCTCGTTGTCAGCCATGATGTATTGGGTTCTGTCCTTGGCATGGCCATCGGGATAGCTCTTGTGGGTGACTCCCGACAAATCCTGGAAGAGCTCCTGTGCCTCTCTCTGCACTCCAGACACTCGCGGTCCTGGCTGCTGGAGAGATTCCATTGCCAGGGTAAGCTGTGTTTGAGGTGTATACATGTCCCCAAAATGCTGAGCCTGCAAATTAGTTTCTTCGAGCTGTGTTGCACTCCCGAAGATTTCATCTGTGAGTAGATGACAGGGGAAAGGGCCAACTGAAACATGAACTAGCAAAGTTGGAGTGCCCANGTACAACTGGAGATGTGCTGGGGGTTGCTGTGGGGAAGGGGACCGTGCTGTTCCTTGGCACCCTTTGCTGCAGGCTGTCCCACCTCTGCGACCCAGGCGTGGAGTCCTGTTGAGCTGTCACCACAAGAGGTGCCATTCATTATTGTAATTAAAATTAATTGATTTTTAAAATTATTTAAAAACCTGTTTAGTTTCAAGCAGGAGCTTTCTGTGAGTAGCAGAGTTATTTTTGAAAACAGAATCTTTGCCCAAATATTTCTAAGCCTTTGGCTTCCCGCTGCTCATTTGCAGCTGGTAACAGTGTCAGCAGATCCCCCTGGGCACATTTCAGTCTGCATTTGCACACTAGTTTTGCAGTCACGAGCCTGAGATGCCCAAATTCACAGAAGTTTTCCTTTTGGGCTCTTACAAAGTCCTTGAATTTTGTGTATACAGTCAGTTCCTGTGTTTCTGCCAAGCCAGCAGAGCTTTAGCTTCCCACGAGGTCAGGTTCCAAGTGTTCAAAGCTCAGTTCAAAGCACGCCACCAGCACCGCCACCACTTTTTGTTGGGTGAGGGCACGGTGCGCGTCGCCACGCTTGGGATGACAGCCAGCTGGTGTCTTGCTGCCTGAGGGGTTGGTTTGGTCCCACCTGGGGCACAGCTCGTTTCACAAACAGGGACATGTCAGTGCGTGGCACGTGCCCAGGTGAGCAAGGCTGATGAGGGTGTGCAGGCTCCTGCTGGCCTGGACGCTGTAAATTAAATTCTACCAGTGGCACCTTTTGGAAGGTGTGCTTTATTGTCTTTCCCCCCGTATTTTTGTGTGATATTGAATCAAGTTGGCTTGATACTGGGAAGCCGTGTCTGCTTGTGGTCCCCAAGGTGATGTTCCTCTTCTACTACTACTACTACTACTACTTTGGAATAAACATTTGAGCCCCGTTTTGTATCTATGGCAGCTGGGAGGCTTGGTCCCGCATTTGCGTGTTGTTCTGTGCTTGCACAGGGAAAGGTAATGCTCTACAGATCCCCATCCTAGGCAGCACAGCACAGGTGTGTCTTTTCCTGGCTTTGGAGCCTGCAGTAACTCAAGTTGCATTCTCCTTTTCTTTTTCTGTAGCGATCCTCGGCATGCACACCTTGATGAGCAACCAGCAGTACTACGAGGCGCTGGGGAGCAGCACGATCGTTAACAAAGAAGGACTCAACAGTAAGTGATTTGAAGTGCTCACAGGCTGAGGTGTTTGGCTTTGGAGCTGCTAGCAGAGGCAAAGTGGCAATTATTTTTAGGCTAAAGGTTGGAGCTGGGAATGTCAGAACAGCCTGCGATTGCTGGGGCCGTCTCTGGTCCATCCTTGCCCTGTGTGAGCCAGCATGGCCTCAGCCACTGTCCTGGTGCCATCTGGGAGGTAGCACAGCCCAGGGAACAGCCCCACACAGTCAATGTGCCCTCCATCACCCCATTTTGTACCCCGAGAGCATGTAGCAGCAACCGCCAGCTGTCCTCTGCCGGCTGGCCCCAGCACCAGGCAGGAGCACAGATGGAGCTGATGAGCGTGTTTTCAGTCTCATGTCTTACATCTGTTTGTCAGGTCATGCTTCCCTCTCCCAGCACTGCTTCTGGAAGGGGAGAAACACACGCAGAGAGAACATGCTGCTGCTCAGTCTGCTTTTGGTGTCACCTGTCTTGCTTTTCACGTGCAGGTGTGATCAAGCCCACACAGTACAAACCAGTTCCTGACGAGGAGCCGAACTCAACAGATGTGGAGGAAACTCTGAAACGAATACAAAACAATGATCCTGACCTTGAGGAAGTCAACCTTAACAATATTATGGTATTTGCTCCTTTCTACTCTCCTCTCCATAACAGGACCAAACATTTCATACTCAGAAGGCAGAGACCAAGTCTGTTTTGCTGCACAGAGCAATACAGTAACACTGAGTGAAGCAAGACAAGAAACACCGGTGCTTCCTGTCTCTGTTTTGGGCAGCAGGGGTTGTTACCTGCTGTGGGATTGGTAGCAGGAGGTGCCTAGAAGGTGTAGATGCCTCCTGTAGGTGCCTGGAAGAGCAAAGCTGTGTTGAGGGTAGTCTGGGGACCTATCTGTCTCCAGCCTGCCTGGTTAAAGGCATTCCAGATTGCTTTAATGGTTTAGTCAGGCACATTTGGTGGAAGGGCTGTTTACATAACATCAGCTAGTGGGAGGAAAAAGGCTGGGCTCTGTGTTGTGGCTCTGCAGATGGCTTTGACTGTAGATGGTTCCACATGGTGGGACCCAATTGGAATGGCAAGAAGTCCCAAGCTGAAGATACCACTTAAAATTTTAAACAAGTGGAAGTTTGTGCAGCTGAAGTGGGTATCTCAAGTGCTTCATAAGTGAAAAATACTCATTTCATAGGAACTCGGTGTAAGCAGCATGGATGAATTTTATGGACTGAGACCTAGTATGGCAAATGTAAGCCCAAAAGACGCTGTACAAAGCTGTCAGAGGTGTCTGTAGTTTGTACTATGAGGAGATAATTTCAGATCTTTCTGGATCAGACCCAGTAGGTGGAGATTTTCCTGAACATAACAGGAATGTTGCCCAGTGCTGCTGTTTGTATTAAAATGCGCAGGAGTGATGCTTTGTAGGCTCATGGATCCTAGTTACATACATCCCCACAACGCCTGTGTTTATAAGTAGCTAAGTTTCTGGGTGATTAAAATAAACAGCAGAAATGTTGCAGCTTCAGATCAAGGCAATGAGTTATCAGCAGAGTGAGAAATCAAAAGAAGACATTGCCATGCTCCTTAGGCCATGCTGATTATAAGAAGAGAACTTGCAAAAACATTTATTGACCCCTTCCTAAATTGCTGCAGTGCATTTGGTGATTTGACCTTGATAAGCAATTTTAAGCACTGTTTAAATGTGTTGCCTATTCTTTCATACAAATGATGGCCTGGCACAGGTTTTCTGCACTTCTTTTCACAGAATATTCCCATACCAACTTTAAAAGCTTTTGCGGAAGCACTGAAAAATAACACCTACGTGAAGAAGTTCAGTATAGTTGGGACACGGAGCAATGATCCTGTTGCTTTCGTAAGTACTGCCAGCTCATTGTCGTAAAGTTGTGACAGGAGCTGCTGTTGCACAAGGTATTTTCAGAGTTACTGACTGACTGACTGCTTTTGCACCTCACGGTGTTCTGCACCTTTGGCGTTTGGTGCCGCTGCTTCATTTTCAGCAGTGCTAGTGAAAGCCAGCGAGACAGGCTTTGGTTCCTTCACTTCCTTTTTCAGCTACAGAAATTTCAGGACAGAATCAGAATCACAGAATGGTTCAGGTTAGAAGGGACTTTACAGATCATGGAGTTCCAACCCCCTTGCTATGGGCAGGGACACCTCCCATTAGAGCAGGTTGCTCAAAGCCCCATCCAGCCTGGCCTTGGACACCTCCAGGGACTGGGCTTCCCTGAGCAACCTGTTCCAACATCTCACCACTATCGTAGTGAAAACTTTCTTTGTAATACCTAACCGAAATCTACCCTCTTCCAGATTGAAGCCATTGCTCCTTGTCCTATCACTACGTACCTTGGTAAAAAGTCCCTCTTGAGCCTTCTTTAGGTACTGGAACGCTGCTATAAGGTCTCCTTGCAGTATTCCCTTCTCCAGGCTAAACAACCCCTTGTTCTATCAGCAACCTTTGAATTGATATTAACAATACTTTACATCCATTCAGTCTCATATTCGCCTTCAATGATCTCCTGGGGAAAGAGCAGGATACAAGAGTTGCCTTCTGAGTGGCAATTTGTACAAGCAGTTTGTCTCTCTCGATTTATCCTGCGTCAGGGCCACCTCATTTGTTTCTGCTGGTACGCTACTGAGCGCACACCTGTCCCTCCCCTCACACGCGTCTGCTCTGGCTCCCTTTTCTTATGTCCCTTAGTGCAGACCTGTGCAGAAGCAGGATTCTGCATTTCTTCTCTATGGCCTCTGTGGATGATAAAAGGTCTTTCTGGCTGCTGCAAGGGGTCTTAAATACCAGTGAGGATGCTTGGCCCTCGTGCTGCCTTCCAGCCTGCATTCGTACATACTCCTCCAGCACTATTGCACCCAGTTTTTGCTTTTCTTCACCCAGGCCATGCACATGCGTGCATGCTGGTTTCCTGTTAGAAAAGAATCTACTTTTTGGAGGATGAGCACAGCCCTTACATTATTTCAGGCATGCTGGACTGGGGAAGAAGCCTGTGCAGGCAGCACTGGTGCTGTGTGAGGGTTTGTGGGGCACCGTGCAGGGGTAGGAGAGCTGTGGAGCCATGCCACTTGGGCATCACTTTCTGCTCCTTCTGTTTCATGATGTAGATGGGTCCTTCCATGCAGCACATGAAATAAGATCATCAGATCAGGTTGAGGTTTGGGAGTGTGTCAGCCCACTTCTGGTCTTAGCTGCTGAGGGAAGCAAAAGTGTTTAATATGGCTGTGATGCCACTCAGGAAAACATCTTGGATGTGAAGAATGCCTTGTTGTTCAAGACAGATGCTCCTCTTTCTGCTTGCAGGGAGGGGAAGCATCTCAGCCCTGCACAGAAGGAGCAGTGCAGGCAGGAAGCCGATCAGGCAGGAGGCAGGGCAGACATGGGCCAGCATCCCTGGCATCACCATGCTGGCTTTAGAAAAGGGACAGATAAATCTGTCTTGGGGCAGCCGCTGCTGTCACCTTTTGGGGTGGCCCCAAGGCTTTGTCCATACGAGGTTTTGCTGTGGTCTCCAGCATGCTGACACTCAGGGATCCCCCTGCAACAAGGCGGAACCGCCTTCAGCCCACAGAGGGCTGTCTGTCTGGTGGCAGGGAAACTGCTCATCACGCAGAGTCCTCCCGGTGTCCTCTGGAGGTGAAGGGAGTCGAACCCCTGCTGCACCGGGGTGCTCTGCCCCTGTCTGACCACCTACTTCTGCCCACAGGCACTGGCAGAAATGCTGAAGGTCAACAACACACTGAAGAGCCTGAACGTGGAATCAAACTTCATTTCTGGGTCGGGGATACTAGCTCTTGTCGAAGCGCTCCAGGGCAACACATCACTCGTGGAGCTGCGCATCGACAACCAGGTAAAGCACATGTGAGCAGGAGCTCTGGCCAGCTGAACATGTCCTGGGAGAACATGGGAAGATGAGTGGCTGGTCAAGGTAAAGCGTTGCTTTGAAGAGGTTTCAGCCTTTCGTTTTCTGCTGTGCTTCCCAGACAGTATCTGCTGCTTCCTACAGCAATTAACAAAGGCTGGGGACCACAAGCAGCTTCCACGTTCCTGGTGCTGCACTGCAGAGCAGTGATGCACCTGGTGAATATCACTCTGAGCTCTTGTGGGCACTTGAATAATAACATCTGAAGAAAAAAAAAACAACCTGAAATTTTTGCTATGGTGCAGGGGAAAGAGAAGGAAAGCTCCGTAGTGTGCAGTGGTACAGATGCCATGGTGAGTTTAGTTCCCCAGAAACCCATGGAGTAGTAGTGAAGATACAGGGAGCTGATACGTAGGGGAGCTCAGGAACGTGTGCCTGGGAGTTCAAAATCATCATTTCTCCAGATGTCTCCTAGCTGCAGACCTGTCCCAAGAAATAAAGTTTTTGGGCAAGAGTACTTGTAGGAATGGAATGTCTGCTGGGGGAGCTGGAGCCACTCGGTTGTACCAAGAACAGGCCAGCAGTTTGTCTCACCAGCTCCAAGTCAGAGATGCCAAATGGGCTAACAGGTCCAAAGAAGGAGGGAAGGGGTGGAGATGCCGGGTCTAAGTGTTTGCTCTGAACCACACTCTGACCTGACCAGCTTGCTTTTCTGTTTGTTTCCAAAAGAGTCAGCCCTTGGGCAACAAAGTAGAAATGGAAATTGCAAACATGTTGGAAAAAAACACCTCCCTGCTGAAGTTTGGGTACCATTTCACTCAGCAAGGTCCACGGCTCCGTGCCTCCAACGCCATGATGAATAACAATGACCTAGGTGAGTGGGGCTGGCTGTGAGACAGGCAGCACGGGAAGGTCCCGTGGGCAATTTCTGGTGGGGGAATAGCAGAACTGCTCACTTGAAGGCTCCGGAGGACGGGTTTGAATTAGAAACCACTTCTCGAAGGGCCTGATGATGCTTTCCCCTGGAGGAGGAAAGCAGCCTGTACTGACTGCTTCTCTAAGGCAGCGGCTGGTGGCCTGGCAATGGGTTGTGCTGTGAACCTGGAGGCCCTGGGCAGCTGAAACGCCCAGAAAAGGCAGTGGTTTTGGCAGTAACAGTGGGTCTTGTTGGGAAGGAGTGAGAGCTGCTGAACATGTTCCAGTGCAGTGCGTGATACAGCGTTATGAGCTGCCAGCACTTGTGATTCCTGCCAACTGCTTGTCTTCCTCCTGCTTCGTTCCCACTGTAACGAGGAGATGAAAAGTAGTGGAGTTGAACTTTGATGACAGTGGGAATTGGCCCATTCCCTTCAGCAGAGCAAACTGGAAGTGTTTCTAGGGAGAGGTGGGAAGGCACGTAGCTTTGAGTTATCTTTCTACCCTTAATGAAGCAAGAAGTGGGCAACCTGCAAGCTGGTTTCAGCCAATGCACGCAGCAGAGGCTTCCCATAGCTTGGCCACAAGTGGCTGTAGAGCCCTGGGAACAGGTCCAGCAGAACAGTATTGAATGCAGCCAATATACTGGCCATGGTATGGTTTTTTTTCTTACATTAGGAAGAACCCCTTCCCTGGGACGGCGGGGGTTTACAAGACCTGGAGGGATAGAGCCAGCAGCTGCCCTGACCTGGGTCTAGGCAGAGCCCTGCTGTGAGTGGGAGGTTGGCCTGGAGGCTCCCAGGGACACCACCACCACCGCCAGAACTGCTGGGTTCTGCCAGACACATCTGGAGAGCAGGACCTAACAAGCACAGCCCAAAAAAATGCCCAACGAGTAAGTGCCAGCTCTCAAGAAGTGGGCAAAAGCTGGAAACGCATATATGAATCTGCAGACAGTTCACCACAGACAGGGTCTTTGGTCACTTCATGAATCACCTTCAGGTTTAGAAGCCACAAAAATCAGCTTTAAGCAGCTGCTGTATTTTGGCAAATGATAAATACAGAGGGGGTTTAAATTATTTTTTTTTTAGACATCAATCTTGCTTCAGCTAGTACCATGCTCTTCAGAAGCACAGCCAAGTGCAGAGGTTATGTGCCAGTTCTTCAGTGACCACCAGAATACACAGTATTACGGTTTGCTGCGTATTTATTCCACATGCAGCTGCATTCCCAGTCACTAGAGAGCTGCACCAGAAAGACTCATTTTTTTCTGTCCTCTAGAATACAGCAAGGGTTTTAGTGACTGTGGAACACCTGGCATACAAAGTCGTCATCTGGAAGATGTGGATATGGTGCTTTAGATAGTCCTGCTGCAAGGGGAGGAATTCACAACTTGCTTTCCATAGAATAGTTGTGCATTTTTGCCTCTTTGACCAGTGAGATCTGCATTTTTGTCTGATTTGGTTCTTGTTTGCAGCTCGTATTCACCGGCGTAATGATGCCTGCAATAGCATCTCAGCTCCACACCTGGACAATGTATAAGTATAGAAAACTTTATTTTCCTCCCTGTCAGCAATAGCTCTCTGCTTCTGCTCCGCTCCAGTGCTCTTGCCTGCCATCATGTGATGTTACCGAACTCGGTTTTGATCCTACAGCTTCTGCTCTCTAAGATGCTCTGTATGAACCGACTATGAAGGCTTTTACATTTATCCTCGTGAGCTAACTTCTGCATCCTCTTTACACCTCTTTCTTTTTTTTCTTCCTTGCACACATTTCTTCAAAAGTCATGAGTGTAGCTGGCAGCTGTAAATCAACTTGAAGAGCTTTGACTGTGGTAACCGGGGGAGGACTGACGGCTAAAGGCTTAAGATAGCAAATGAGATAGAATTTTTTTTTTTTTTTTTTTAATTTGAAATAGCAGTTTAGAAAAACTGTGGCATCGGTCTCCTGCTTTCTTCACATCAGTCAGCATCAGGTGATATTTTGGCCAAAGCCAGATTACAGAGGCGAGATGTGGGAAATATAATTGACTGTAAAATAGGGGAGTAAAGGCTGAAAGCAGCTTCCAGCCTTGAAAATTCATAGGGACAGAAACCTCATCTTACCTTCCTTGATTTTAAACTGCGTTACTCCTGCCACTGTCCTGTTTCTTTCCTGGCAGAAAGCAAATCTCTCAGCTCCTTTCCACAGCGGGTAAGCCAAGCCCACCATCCACGTCTTCCCCTTGCCATCACTGACTCCTCTTCCTCTTCTTTTCCAGTGAGGAAGAGAAGACTCGCAGAGTTGAATGGGCCTATTTTTCCCAAGTGCAGAACTGGAGTGTGATTCCTGGCTGTGGAGGTCGTTCCCGGTGATCTGCGCTACACTGTGGAAATCTAAAGGCAACAAGTGCCTTGACAGAGTATTTGTGGTGCCTCGGTTCTGTTTTATGCACTTACAGTTTAAATTAACTAGTGGCTGTAGTTGAGGGTTTTATCCAGTAGAACTGTTGATGTTTTCTATTAGAGTTGGAAACTATTCAAGCCAATGTTATGCAATCTTGGTTTAAAGTACATCCCAGTGTAAAAGTGACTTTTAGCTAACCTGGGACCCAACTTTTCTATAAACTTCCTGCACGGTGTTTCATACAGTTAGGATGTGGAATGCATGAGTGAAAGATACAACTGTTTAACACAAATTGTAGAATTATTAAAAAAATACTTTATTTTTTTTTTCCAAATTGATCTCAAGTAACTAGAGGAGCAACTACTTTAACAAGCATTTCTACTACCCAGAAACATGGCTAATTTCAAGAACTGTGAATTACAATTTTTTACCGACATTAGCTGAGTCAGTCAGTTGGAGATGCTGTTTCAAATGCATCTCTGTGTTTCTTAGAAAAAAATTGATCTCCACCCCCTGATTAAGTGGAACTTAAGGCCACCAATTATAAAACAGAGCCTGAAAAACTGAGCAGTTTAGGGTAGGTTAATAGCTTGCTGTGCTATGCATGCCTGAAGAAAACCGTCACCCCTAGAGATGTGATGCAAATCCTGACCCCACAGAGACGGCCAAAGGAGTCAGCAAAGCAGAGAGATCCCTCTCTTCTAATCCCCACTCCCTTCAGCTTCCTCCTGTTAAAACCACATGTCCAGATACTCACCAGAAACAAGTCAAATTCTCTCTCTTTGCTGTTTTGTCTCGATGATCACATCCGTTAATTAAATTTTATGCTGCTAGGGATTGTTTCTTTTACTGCCGCCCCTAATGTTTGCGTAAACGCAACAGTAAGTGCTGTGCTCTAGAAAAGCCGTTAAGTGAAGCACCCCAACCTGGAACTGACAGAGCATATACTCTATCAGCTTTTCTATCACCTAGCACAATCCCACCCAAAACTCCCACTAATAAGGTGGGTGGGATCCTGCTTGTTAGGTAGAGTCTCCTGGCAGAAGCATTACCACACTGAAGCCTTAATCGTGGTCTCTTGGCTACCTGACCTAGAAAATGTTCTCACTTGTTAGAAATCTGTCTGTATGCCTCTGTTAAGAGTGAAGTTGTGCAGCCTTTTACGCATATTCCAGCAGAAGTCCCACGGATTTCTTCAGAGCTTGCGTGCAAATACCACACGTGACTTAGCTCTGACCAACGAAGCAAAGAAACACTATACTCTCAGCAATGTGGGGAAACATATTTGTTGCTCTTCAAATCTTAATAAATGCACTGGTGGTGGTGTCAAATAAAATGCTTCATTGTAGTTTCTTCCCTGCAAGTTCTGTATCCAAAAATGAAAAGAATATGAAAGAAAAAAATCTTGAAAATGTATTAAAAAAGAGAAAGAAAGAAACGGCCAGACAGCCTCTTTCAGTGAAGACTTCAAAATGGTCAACTAAATCATCAAACCAGAGCCACACAGTTTCAGGTGAGCCACCCACTCAGATTTGCATGGCATGGGCTCAGCTCCTCCCTTGACTTCCGAAGAACATAGATACATCTCATCCTGGGAAATCCTGACGGTGCTAACAAACCCAGACACACAAGTAGATCCATCTGCAAAACAGGGAGCACTACTGTGGATACTAGAAAAAAGCTGGGAAAAAAAAACCCAAGAACCTTGCTGTATGTTTCACTGTAGCAGCATCCAAATTAAACAAAATAACCATGCAGCCCAGAAGTATGTTAAGCTGGCAGGATCAGTCCAGGTTCCTCAGCTGATCCTTACAGAGCCTCTTTGCTAAAAGATGCATGTCAGACCCAAGAGCTGAGCAGCAGATACAGGCTGTGCTGAGAGCCTCCCAGGCTTTGTGGTAAAAGGCATAAAACTGTGCAGCCATGGAGCTACAAAACGATGGTATTTAGGAGCAAATGGATCACTGTTTCTCCCAGCACCTCTCCAGGAAAAGGGGGGGCAGCCATCTGCTGCTGAGTGCAGCATCTGGCAGTCACAGCCAATCCTTCTTAACCCGCATCACTCCTGTAGCTAATGTGCCTTCTCTCAGGCATTAGCACTGAGGTGCCTGGATCCCACCACGCAGCATTTCACATGGCACGTCCTTATTTGTACTAATCTGACAAAACTAATCCAGAAGCCAGGATACAGAAGCTACTCGTGGGCTAACCTGCAAGAAAGAGGTGTCTTAACTCCCTCTTCCCTCTCTGCAGCAGAGGGAACCTGGCTTTATGGGCCTCCATCTGTATGGCTCAACCCCTCTTCCTCCCTTGACTTAATGTAGCAAGGAACAGATCCCCATGGATCCCCTCTGCCTTTGAGGCAGAATCTCCAGCTACCAGGAGCTCTCAGGAGCACTGTACCTTGTAGTCAGGTTTACCAATGGCAGCTAGCTAGGTTTTAGCATTTGCATCCCTAGAATGAAGTACCTCCAGCATAACAGGTAAAGTGTATTTGTGCAGTACTGTAAAAATTACGATGGAAGCACTAAACAGTATTTATCATCTCACAGGATTTTCAGAAGCTTACATATAAAATATAGTTGTTGCCATTATGTACTGATAAGTGATAGAGAAACCATCTTCCAAACAGACGGCAGTATTCCAGAGTTGCTGACAGACTGAATTGCAAAATTGTAGGTTTTTCTAGCCTAATACATGAAGAAAAGAGAGCATAAAATAATATGCAAGCTGGGGCATTCCCGTCAGTGCTCTAGAGCAGGCCTGCAAGTAGAGCTTGCCTGTTTTTCCACAGCTATTCCAGTCCTCAAAAGCACAGAGGTTAACTGGCCAGCAAAGCTCAGGAGGCAAGATGCCAGGGGATCATAGGTGCTGCTTAGACTTCAGCTGAAGAAGTCTACTGGTGGGAATTTTCCAATTTCTACTCCAGTATGGATTGTGCAGCGATCTACTATTATATAACATCCTAGAAAGATTCCCAAATGAGACATTTGTAAATTTCAGTCTTGCTTCATAAAAGGAATGGTCAAAAAGACAGTTGCTGAACCATTGATTTCAGGGTAGCAATACTGGACGTCAGAAGAAATGCTTTGCCATGGCTTTAATGGAACCCACACCCACATCTTGAAGTTGCAAGTCAAGCCAACAATAAGGCCTTGCTGAATCCACAGCACTGTGGGAGAGAGTTACAATCTGTATGAAAATAACATTGCCCTAACTGTCATTAAGCAACTGCAGAAACCTGAGTGAACTGTTTTCCTGCTTTTAAAAACAGTTGCCAGTAAAAAACCCCAACAAACCAGCAAGTGATTTTGATTTCCTAATGACTACTATTTAGTACCAAGAATGACAGTAAGATTCAAAGACATTTTTCAGTCAAGACACTTCTACTCTATTAATAAAACCTTTCGGTACATTCTACAGCATCAGGCACACAAAGCAGCAGGCGAGAAGTATTCTGAGCTCATATGCTGTGTATCCCCTCAAATTCAAAGACAATTTCTCCACTAATAGGAGCTGGAAATTGCATAAACATCTCACAGCTTTTGAAGAACTCAACCCATGTTTACAAAGCACAAATTATCCCCAAATCTTAAATTATTTAACTTGGATAAAGGACCTTGCAGTTTCCTTGTAGCTGTTGCTGACATTTATGCACACGTGTCAGCATTAATTCCAGTGCCATAATGCTGGTATTTTGACAGTCTCTGAGCTCCCCTCTCTGTGTCTCAGTTTCAACAGGCTTCAAGCTGTTGGATTCTTCTAGTGCAAGCAAAGCTGAGCCCTGGGTATTTCATGTACTGACAAGTTGAGGGAAACAACAGTTCCCAGGGAGACAGAGCACTGGAATGAGGATGACTTCTGCTGTTCACCCTACAGGTCACACACAAGAATGGCTGAACAGATGGTATCTGTGGGTCCTTACGCTGCCTTCAGCCAGTTTTATGCAGGAGTGAAGTTGGAGACCAGGTAACCTGCTTCTCAATGATACAAAGCAATAGACGCAGGCAGATGGTGTGCATGTAGAAAACACCTTCCACTCTAATCTGGTCTCATACCCACACCTAACTGATACATCTGTGGTTTTCATATCCTAGCACCAGCTACTGAAGCAAATGCATCATCAATGAAGTGATAGGACAGATCCATCCCCATGCAGGAGGAAAAGAATAGTTGTTTTTATGTCACAGAATTGTCAGGATTGCCCAGAGCACATTATTTAGGATTGCATCCAGGCAGGTCTCAAAGGCTGACTTCAAGTTTCTTTTGAATTGTGAGCAGCTGTGTCCTAACGCACATAACTCTGTTCCAAAATCCCCACGGCAGAGGCCAGGCTACAGGACTGTACCCAAGGAGAAGAATCCTGTAGTGCTGGTGATGGGTTGGGCACTCTGGTAACTCGCAGTCAAGTAATGGATGGTTTTGAGGGCATACTGAGGCTTAAAAGCAGCGTATGAACAAGTATTTCCAAGCCAACAAAATTTCATGATTTCCAAACCTAACTGAGTAACAGATAGGGATCTGGTTATAGAAGCCCTTCACATTAGCATGTGTCAGATTAGCTAATGAAAGAAACTGCTTAATCTTTTCCTGTGTCCAGCGTCCTTTGCGAGACGTGTTCAATAGGTACCCTTGGCCGCCTCCATGTACATTCACACTCCTCCTTAAGTGTCTGTCCTGAAGCCCTTGAAGTCACCTTGAGCTCTTTCTCTTGACAAACAGGACAGCAAGCTGTAAGACCTTTGTTGCAACAACTTGGACATGTCAGGACAAGCTGCCGGCAGTGCTGGCTGGAACAAAGTTTATATTGGTCCCACAGTGTCCCACAGTATCTGCATGCTGGAGGGAGGAGGAAAAGAAAAAGTTAACACCTACTTTGCCCCATCTGTCGCCCTTGCAGAGGGTTCTCTTTGGCACCAGGGTGGTGCAATCTCTCACTTAATGGGCTATCTATTATCTTCCAGCTTTTTAATTCCTGCTTTAGCTTCATCTTCCGGAACCTAGTTAATTTTTAAACTTCCCTTTTGATGTAAAAAACTTAGGTCAGCTGTCTCTCAGGAAAAGGAAAAAGTGCTCAGTAGTGCTTCCTTTAGTTCCGATTAGGCAGATTTAAAGATTCTTGATACCAAAAGAAGAACAAAGACATATGCTGGTACTAATTAAACCAGTATACAGGAATGTTGCCTGCTGGGGAAGTAGGTGCCATGGGACTTCCTCCCACCTAAAAACAGGCTTGCCCAGGTGGGGTGTCAATTGCCAGTAGAATCCTTCCACAACATCAGAGAGGTTTTAACCCTTTAACTGAAAGCTACAGCCCAGTTTAGTTGTACCATAAACAAGGTGCCTACCCCAACAGTTCCCCTTGAAACTTCTGTAAGAGCGGCTCTGATGTAACCAGAGTGTGTTCTGTTCCTACACCAAGTCAGGCACCTTCACAATGTGTATGGTTGCAGAGAATGAATAAGAGGTTATGCTTAAAGAGTTACCCACTCAAAGAAAAATCAGCACTGCATTGTAAAGATGTCTAGAGCCAAATTCCATCTATTTGTTCATGGCAACTGAGAAGAAGAAAACAGGTATTTCGTTTGCAGTATCTGAAGAGTGACCCTAGCCAAAAGACCAGCAATGCTCTTAACTTCAGCTAGAGGTCACTCAAATTCTAGGCTACAGAAACTTTTAAAGCATGAAAATAACAGAGTGCTGTAGACTTTAGTGCTGCTACTCTCCCAGCGCTTGGCAGCCTGTGCTGATGTTCTGTGAGATCACTGGAGCAGAGAACAGCTGACAGCAGAACTATTTACTGCTCTGGTCACTTGGTCAACCACAGTCTGATCAGCACTGTGGGCAACGAGTAATGACAGCAGTAGTTCTTGACGCACATCTCCATAGCTCTAGATGGCTCATAACAGCAGCTGTCCTACAGGGAATGCTTCCTTTTACTGCTGCAGTTTTAGGGAACTCTGTTTAGTGAGCCCCTTTTCTCTCACTTCTGTTTTATGTGTTAAAGCCATAGTGTTGATAATCATCATGAAAAGTGACAGCACTAAAAGATCAAAGAGAGTATGAGGAAGAAGTACAGAGACCAGTTTGGCTGCCCTTATCCTGCACATCCCTGTGGAAATGCTTGCAATAGCTTCCCAGCCTTCTGCACTTACATTATCTACTCCTACCTGAGATGATGTCTTCATTGGAACAAATGGCGTAACGATCATCAAATACAAACAGCTTCCCCCTGTAGAATCCATCTGGAAACTCTTCCAAGTACTTGTGAATTCCACCTTTTAGCTGGTATACCTCTCTGCACACTGCCTGTTTGAAGCAGATTAGCAGAAAAGCTGAAGGAGACAGCAGCAGAGGTGACATGCCAGAGTTTCCAAAGCAAACGTTGAAAACACCAGGGGTCCACAGAAAGCAGCATCTTCTCAGTGACCATCAGATGGCACCACGTGCACACACAACTCTTAAGCAGCACCACCAGGGATTACTGGGCAGCTCCACAATCCTGACTCGTTGGCATGAACCCAAACGCACACTTAATCTTACAGTCAAAAAAAGGCTGGGAACCTCGTCTGGTGCATCACAGACCAAATTCTTTTGAACCTCTGTGAACCGTTACTTTTTCTGTTTTTATATAGTGAGCAGAATTTCTCTGGGTTCACATTAGTGCAGCAGAGAAAAAAAAAGTCAAAATTTACATCTTTGGAGAACACACACGTGTCCTGTTCCCTTGCTTCTTGACAGAAGGATCCAGGAAAAGAGTGGGCTGGAAAGCACCTTTAGAACAGTGCAGTGTTAATTCCAAAATACTGGGAAAGCACTGGCTGGCTGATTTTCATCACTCTGAGATGCTCAAGGTGTGCAATAATGACTAAAGAGCATAACCTAGACAGAGCTTGTGGAAATACTGCAGAATGCTCTCAGATCCTCATAAAACACTGTTACAGTGGGCAGGGCAGATTTAAAAATACCCTCTTCTCAGCAAACGGGTTATATAATTATTTTCACAGAGCAATCACTGCTGTGACACTCGTCCATGCAGATCATTCTGAGCTGCATTAAACTACCCACTTCCTTAACAGACAGCTTGAGGCAAGTGTGTGTCAGAGAGGTTTATCTCCCCAACTGCTCATTGAGCAGTTCATGCTCAGTAAGAATTTTCCAGCAAAAGACTGCTGACCCTAAAGCAGTCACAATTCCCCAACACTTGTGCCCTCAATGTGTCATCTCACCTTGCTCCGTAGGTAAGCAGAGCCTCTTTCACAACGAATCCCTCCTGTGCAGTACATAAGGACACGCTTGTCTTTAAAAAGCTCCAGGTTTTCATCTACATAGCTGGGAAAATAGCTGAACTTTCTGATATCTGGAGCCAGACAGCCCTGGAAGTGCCCCTGCAATAACAACAGATGGCCATGCAATTGGTTACAAGCAGTCTTACATGGTAAGGTCTGTGCCTTGAACGAGAGGAAGTAAAAAAAACCTTTTGGGAAAGAACACTCGGCTCACTGCAGCTGCTTTAGGCAGTTCTTTAGCTGCATTTATTCATGAAAATACCTGCAAAAACCTGTAAGAAGATTCTGGACACAGCATGCAACCAAACATAGAAGATGGAGCTAACAGAACCATTGGAGAGGGAATGAGCCACAAGAGTGCAGGAGGGCTGGTGCATGTGACAGCAAGTTGTCCCTATTCTTTTTGACATAAGGAACAAGGCAAAAAATGCTGGAAAGCATCCTTCCAAATTATGCTATTTCACTTGAAGCTACACTTCAATTCACTACCAATACTCTTATGGATCACTTTGTCTTCCTCCTGTCCCAAACTGCAGAAGCACTTGGCTGGGCAGAATCCACACTGAGTTGCTGAGCAGGTCCTCTGCTGCTTCTCTCCAATATTGATTATTACACTGAATTTTGTACGTATTACAGTCTATCTGGAATATGGAATCTCTTCTTCCAGTAAGGTTGCACCCTCACAGTGTGAAATGCTTCCCCCCAGCACCTGTAACACGCAGCGAGAAGCAGGCAAGCAACACTTACTATTTTACTTTCATAGAAGTTCCTACAGTCCAGCAAGATGGTATCGCTTTGTCCTTGACTGGCCTGAGACAAATACTGTTCTACTTCTCTATGAAACTCCTGAGGGGATAAATGGATTCCTTTAACAAAAAAAAAGAAAAAAAAAGGGAAAAATAAATTTAAAAAAAAGGGAAAAATCACATGAAAGTCTTAAACCGTATGTCCAGTTCATCATGGTGTCTCCATATTCTAGAGAAATCTTCTTTAGCACAGTGTTTGTGCNGGGGGGGGGAAGAGAAGTGAGAACTACAAAGCAATGTTATGTATGATCTTGCTTGTCCAGAGTTTCCTCAGATTTCTAAACAAAAATTTTCTGTGACAGCTTACAGACTTTTCATCCCAACTCAACCAGTCAGTTTATCCATGTTTGGCTTCCTATTGGCAAATGAAAGCAAACACAACATCATTCCACATGACAGAAGAGCAGCAGACAGGCGCCTGTCTCTGTGATCTTTGCTATCCATCCCTCAGGAACTCTCGCTGTTGTGAAAGCAAGAGTGAAAAATGTTTCCCTTCCCTTTGCACATCTTTCATTACATTTGGAGGCACAGAAGCATCCAGAAACACAATTTTTTTTTCAATGAAACTTTTCTCCATTGATAAAAATGGAAAATTTCCATAATCCTGTGTTACTTTCAGTACATCTTCAATTTACATGAAGTTTCTCAGCTTTCAGGTTGCACAAGACTAAGGACTACCAACATGCTGAAAAGCAGAAGACCTCTCCTATCAAAATCCATTACCTTATTAAGAAATAACCCTACAAGCAACCTGCCAGAGCAATGGGAACCATCTCCATAAAATGACGCAAAATGGGAGGAACAAGGGGGGGGGGGGNNNNCACAAAAAAAAGCAAAATAGGGAGAAGAAGGGGGGGGGGGGGGGGAATATCTAAATAAAAACATCCCACAAACCGCCAAAAATGGGAGAGAAATAATCCTCTGCCAAAACTTCAAAGATGCTGTAGAAATTTACCACCAAGAAAATCTCTTGGTGGAAAAAAAAGCGCCAAACTACTGTCAATTGCTATTTGCTGTGCTCCTGTTTACTACCTACATAAATGTCCTCATAGCAGATGTACAGCCAGTAGCATCTTATCAGGCATAATCCATACTAAGCAGCTACAGGTAGCAGAAAACAAATATAGTCTGTGTTACATCATGTGAGGAGTCGCATGAAACTGATGCAGAACTTGGCTCTACTTCTCTGTAAAAGGCAGGACCATGGTTGTCAGCATCAACACAAGTAAAGGCAAGTCAGCAGTCCCTCACACAGGAACATATATGTATTCAACTATAAGCTTTGGTGGGATTCTGGCATTTTCTAAAGTAAAACCTCTCAGCATCCAGAGCATCAGAATCCACTGGATCCACAAGAGGACTCCATGGAAAGCTCTTCTTATACAACTTAGTTCTTACTGCAAGCTAATCAGAACAAGAGAGCATTGGAGCTTTTTGTATGGCATAATTTCTGAGCAGTCTCAAGAACCTACAAAGTATTTAAAGCAAGTACGAATACATAAATGCACTGAAATATCTTTCCTCACCATCATACATAGTTTCACCTAACATCTGCCTTTAGCAGATGCTCAATGACTTATTCCCTGACTAAAGCAAAAGGTATGCCCCGGGCCCAAAACAAAGAAACTGCTTGATGTCATTTGAACTGTTACCATTTCCCACAAAACAGAAAGTTAATTCTACTTTTTCGAGGCAGCTGAACATTTAGCAAACCAAAAGGTGGGCCAGGAAATCCCCTGTTGCAGCAACATTTGACTACCAGGAAGAAATCAATTTATGTTTCTACTTCTCCTGTGTTCTGACCACTTGTACAGAAGAAAATATTATTGATGGGAGTACTTTATTCTTCATTTACCTCTCACTTGGGTGAGAAGCTTTATTTTTTCATTAAATCAACTTACCAGTTTCTTTATAAGACACTATCTTTGGATCAATGCCCATAGGTACAATTTCTTTGAATACTCCAACTCGAAGGTCTGGGAAACAGTGAGCTCCTCCTGCACTGCTCTAGGAAATTAAACACAAACACAATCCACCAAAATTTGCCAGGTGTGAAGATTAAAACTACACATTCGCTTCAGTTCCTACAGCTCACTAGAATATGAAAGCGTATCGATTGCTGAGAGAAAGAAATGTCTCTCCCACTGAAATCCATGCTTTAAATCCCAAAGTTTAGGCAGTGGACCCCTACTGTGATTGGGCAGACAGGTATCTGCCCAACGACCACTCTGCAGGTGAGACAGGCACCATGTGCAGCAAGGTGTGAGTCACTGAGATGTGGAAAGCAGGACAGATCTTTGCC